>JAEBUT010000001.1:1376757-1664791 GCA_020011035.1 Amanita subjunquillea | reverse complement strand
AGAAAACCTACCGGTTCCAGAGGAGCTCTTCGAAGGAGAATACCAGGAAGGAGATCACAACGACGAATTACCAGGAGAAGTTTGGATTCACTGGTACAACAAGAAAACAACGAGGACAATCAACTGTTCCTACCTCCAAACACCGAACCCGAACTTACTTGGTGGCACGAGTTCCGAGTTAACGAAGAGCTAAAAGATACTCCTTCTACGCATTCGACGAAGAGACAATCACCAGGTGGAACAAATACAGAGAACAACAGCAGATCGAGTAGATCTAGCATTTGGAGACGAATCGAAACAAGGAGAAAGTTCGAAACAAGGCACAGAACCGAAACACGAACCTGGAACACAGGACTCGAAACCTGAAACACCAGAACCGAAACAGAAAGACATGTCAACTGACAAGGAAGAAGCCCCGAAAGGAATAAAGGGAATCTCCATTAAGGAATTCAAAGGACAGCGCTCTAAAGCGAAACATTTCATCAACACATTTGATGATGTATTCGATCTAGATGAAGGGCGCTTCGAAACATCGAAAAAGCGAATCAAATATGTTCTCCTTCACCTAGGGGAAGAACTAGACGATTGGAAAGCCAATCTTCGAGGAGAATTGGAAGCAGCAGAAGCGACCAAAGGAAAATCAGCAGAAAGCGCATACACACTTTCTTGGGAAAACTACCCCAGCTTCAGACGACGATTCTTGAGCGACTGGGGAGAATCTGACAGCGCAGCCAGGACCCTGAATGATCTAGATAAAGTCAAAGTGGGCGGAGATATCGACATCCCTGCCTATATTCAGAAATTCCGATCGCTCATACACTCCACCGGAATTACAGGGTTCATGGCGCAGCGCATTTACTTCTGTAAAGGACTCCCTGCATCAGTAGCAGCAAAAATCATCGAAAACCCTGCAGTCGTCAGCATGGAAACAGCTTATAACGCTGCAGAACGCCTGCACAATGCTTGGGAGACCATGAAATTAATGAACCGATCATCTGGAGCAGGAGACACAAAGGGACGTTTCAAATTCAACCGAAACACAAAGCCCTCCGCATCTGGATCAAGGGGAATTAATGCTGTGAGCACAGGACGTCTTTCAGATGCCCAAAAGGAGGAATACCGAAAAACCGGCAAGTGTTTCAGATGTGGAACACAGGGGCACATATCCAGGGACTGCCCAAACAAGGGGAATACCCAAACGTCGTCCTACAAGTCCCCCTCCCCACAGAATCGCTCAATCAGAGCAATAGAGGAAACAACCTCGAACGAATCAGCTGCCCAACACATTAGGGCACTATTGAAAGATCTTCCAGATGAAGAACGCGAGAATACCCTCCAGGAACTCGAATCTGAGGGTTTTTAAGAAGGAGACGCCAGAAAGCGGTTGATGCCTCCAGTACCATTGAACAGTTAGCACTCGACTCTGTAATTGTAAATTCAAATAATAACAAACGAATTTCCATTACTGTGCAAACGACCCATAAACCCGCTGAAATATCTGCTCTCATTGATTGTGGAGCAGAAGGAAACTTCATTGACGAACAAATATCAAAAGATCTACTTAAGGAACCCTTAAAACAACCGATTAGAGTCAAGAACGCTGACGGGACAATCAATCAGAACGGATTAATCACTCATCGCACTTGTCTCACCTACTCTATTGAAGGGAAGACATACAACAACTGGTTATGGATCACCAATCTAGGAGATCAAGCGATAATCTTTGGAATACCATGGTTAGAACAACATAATCCTACGATCGATTGGCGAAAGAAAACCCTCCAAATGGACGATGATTCAGAAGACACCAAACCTATTTGGCACATGGCATTAGACAACCGACAATGGGGAGAAGACGAATATTGGATCAGGGTAAAAACATCGGCATCACAGGCACTTGAACATCAAGCAAAAAGAGACAAAGCGCCCATAGTTCTACCTTCCGAATACACGCCTTGGCACGCCACCTTTGAGAAGAAAGTGTCAGAGCGTTTTCCATCTTCTCGCCCATGGGATCATGCGATCGAACTCAAAACAGGATTCACGCCAAAAGTCAACAAAATCTACCCGTTATCACTAAAGAACAGTCAACCCTCGATGAATGGATTAAGGAACAACTCGATAAAGGATACATTCGACCGTCTAAATCACCACAAGCATCGCCATTTTTCTTTGTTCTAAGAAGGAAAGCGGCGCACTTCGACCTTGCCAGGATTACCAGTACCTGAATGAATGGACGATTAAGAACGCCTACCCATTACCCTTAGTCTCCGATTTAATGACGAAACTAGAAGGCGCAAATTACTTTACCAAACTTGATCTGCGCTGGGGATACAACAACGTCCGAATCAAAGAAGGTGACGAATGGAAAGCAGCATTCATAACCAATCGAGGATTATACGAACCAACAGTCATGTTCTTTGGTCTTTGCAACTCCCCGTCAACGTTCCAAATGATGATGAACGAATATTTCCAGGATATGATAAACAAAGGGTGGCTCATCATTTATATGGATGACATCTTGATCTGTGCAAAAACAAAAGAAGAAATGCGAGAGCGTACAGAACGCGTTTTGAATCGCCTACAGGAAAATGACTTATTCTTGAAACTCGAGAAATGCAAATTTTGCGTTCAAGAAGTCGAATTTCTTGGCATGATCATTACACCCGGACACATTCAAATGGATCCTGTTAAACTTGCAGGAATTCGTGACTGGCCAACACCAACAATGGTTAAACAAGTCAGATCCTTCCTTGGATTTGGAAACTTCTATCGGAGATTTATTGGCAACTTTGCCACCATAGCGAAACCATTGACAGATCTAACAAAGAAAGTTTACTCTTTGACTGGACGACCACTTGTCAGACAGCGTTTGAGGAGCTTAAAAACAAGTTCTCTCCATGCCTTTTACGCATGCCCGACCCACTGACCATTATCTTCAGACGACGCCTCGAACAAAGCTACTGGAGCAGTGCTTAACAAGCAGATCAACCGAAACTTCTCCATGTGGATTTATTTCACTGCCTTGAGTTACAGAACAGAATACCAAGAAGACAAATATGCAAAAAAAACTCAGCATACATATCAATCTAGGAACTAGCGCTAAACAGAGGACCTGTATGAACAAGTCTAGCCAGTCATATAAAGCAAGTACCGAAACAATGGTCATTCACAGTCTTCAACATCATTATGCAATAAGAAACTGAAACAACGGACCGAATTAACTACTCGCACTGATCTCATAACAGACAAGAAGAGTTTGAATGGAACAATCACACATCAAAAAGCACAGATATCAATATTTGGTAAATCGAAGGATACGGCCAATTGTTGAGCAGCAATCATATGTCCGTCAGACATAGTTTGTCTCAGTGGTCGTCACTGTCATGAACGATGAGCTCATATGTCCGTTAGACATAGAGTCATACGTCCGTGATGACAAGAGTATTGTATCACTGTCATAGACAGTGACCAGACACCTCTCCAGGTGTTTTGAGTATTGTATCACTGTCAGAGACAGTGACCAGAGACCTCTCCAGGTCTTACTCTCATAGAGAGGAGATACTCACATGCTGGAAAGCAAGAAAGAGCAACTGAACGTATATTCTCTATCTACAGGTCTTATATACACTTTTAGTGTATGTACATATTTGTGTATAGAACTGTAATTAAATATACGTAAATAAAAGAAAATATAAATGAAAATACCCTCTAAGGGTCAAACCGGTGATAGCCGTGTTGAAGGCTATGCTTAGGGGTATTTGGGGTGAAGGTCGTTCAACACCCCCCCATAATCTGTACAGTCATGTACTGATTAGTAACGATCTTCTCACAAGTCTGCAAGAAGAGATGCGTATATTCTTTCAAAAATCTTCGAAAGAAATGTGTCCAGAGACACCTTCACGTCTCCACCTTTCTTTTAATTGCCAAGCCCAAAAGGCTTTAGGAGGAAATGTCCAAGGATCTCGTCCTTGGAGGGCTTGGTCCATCCACATGGCAACAGCCGGAGTCATTGTGATTAATGGCTGTGGTTTTCTAGAAGGTGTAGGTGGGGTTTGCTCAAATTGGCAGCGAGATGAGCGCTCGCATTCATGTCCAACATTGGAATGTCCTCCAATAGTTAGTATTGATTGTTGTTTTTTACTGCGTGGTTTCTTATTTTTTCCCATAATGATACAGCTGTTCAACAGTCTTTGGGTTTAACTGGAGTAATCTCAACAGTGATAGACTGTTCCCTGTAATGCAGTAAAATGAAGCAGTTTAAGGCCCTACTCCAGGGCCATCAGTAATCAATTTAATGATTCTGATAAACCTAACATCGGTATAAATTTTTGAAATAATATTCGACCAAGATTTTTAGTCAGAATATCTGCAGGATTTTCAGATCCTTTGATGAATCGTAATTCAATCTCTTTGTTATCTATGAGTTTTCGTATATGATGATATTTGATATCAATATGTTTGGAACGTTTTTCAGTAACGGGATTATTTGCAATAAATAGAGATCCCATATTGTCACCGTATATTGGTGCAATAGTTATGGGAAAATGGATTTCTGTAAGAATAGATCTAATCCATTTGTTCTCTCTAGCACAGTCAGATAAGGCCATATATTCTGCCTCTGTTGACGATAGTGCTACCGTTTTTTGTTTCCTAGACGTCCAAGATACTACTCCTCCTGATAAAAGAGTAAAGAATCCAGATGTGGAATGACGATCATTTTTATCTGAAGCCCAATCTGAGTCTGTATAACTCATTAAGCCAGATCTTAATGATCCGTCGTATTTTATGCAGAGATCTATTGATTTGGCTAAATATCTAGCCATTCCTATTGCATTTTTTAGATGATCTGATGACGGATTTGCTGAAAATTGCGACATTTTTATTACAGCAAAACAAATGTCTGGTCTTGTTCCAATCATCAAATATAATAATGAACCAATAACCGATTGATATTGAGATCTAATCGTATGATCTAATATTTGATCATTTTTAATTGGTTCATATCCAGTAGGAAGAGGAGTATTTGTATGAGTAGCGTCACTCATTCCTAGTCTCTGGATTATTTTATGCAAATAGGGTTTTTGATCGATGGTAATGATATTTCCATTTTTCTTTATTTGAAATGATAAGAAATTTTTCGATTGACCATCGATGAGATCTCCTAAATCTTTAGATTCCCATCTATTCATAAACTCCTGCTTTTTACGCAATGTTATGATTTTGTTGGATCCCAAAAACATTGAGTCATCGACATATATAATCGCTATGACTATGTTGGTTCCTTGTTTAAAAATAAATACACCAGCATCTGAATGTATTCGTATGAAGCCCATTTTTTCCATTGACTCGTCTAATGATTTCCACCAAGCTAATGAAGCTTGTTTTAATCCATAAAGTGCACGGTGTAATCGATATACCATGCTTTTCTTGTCTTTATTGATAAAACCTGGTGGTTGTTTCATATATATTTCTTCGTCCAGTTTTCCATATAGGAAAGCAGCAGTCACATCTAGAAATGATATATATAAATTTTCTAGTGCTGCAAGTGCAAGTATGAGACGGCATGTCTCATATCTTACTACTGGTGAGAATATTTCATCGTAGTCAATGCCATCTATTTGGGAAAAACCCTGGGCAACTAGACGAGCTTTTTTACGTCCATCGTCTTTTTGGACATAAACCCATCTACAACCTATAGCCTTTCGACCTTCAGGGAGATGTTGTAGATTTATTATAACGCCTCTTTTAATGAGCATATCCCATTCTTTTTGTTCAGCGTTAATCCAATCTTGTTGTTCGCTGACTGGTAAGCGAAATATTTCGTGATGATGTTCAGGTACAGCTGTATTAGCTGTTTCATTGATAGGAATTGCACACGATAATAATTTATTAATCGTGAAACGATCTAATCTCGTTCTTCTATCAATTTTTTCGATTTCGACTGGATCTAAATCTCCATAGACATTATCTGGTCGATTTACTGATCGTCTGGTTCTAGTTGGTCTAGGAGATGATGGTCTTGAAGGAGCAAATAAATCTTCCTCAACTTCATTTTGATCGTCTGAATCATCGCTTTCAGAATTATCTGAATCATCACTTTTAGAATCGTCTTTTGAACTATCAGATCCCTTTCCTTTGGGAGATATACTAGATTCATCAGATGAGTTATTATCACTCTCTGATTTCGATGAATCTTCTTCTTCATCTGATGTATTATGTTCTTTAGACGTTCCATGAGGTATTTCTGGCATGAGATCCTCAAACTCTTCCTCTGGATTGAGGAATGTGGGATTTTGATTAGAGTTTCGACATTTTGGAAATTTTGTTTCGTCAAATACTGCTGTCGTTCCCATAAAAATGGTGTTGTTTTCAGGGTTCATAAATTTATACCCTTTCATTCCATTTTTATATCCCAGAAAGATCATCATCTTAGATCTGGCTTCAAGCTTATTTTGTCTGCGTTCAGCAGGAATATATACATAAGCTTGGCATCCAAACACTCGCAAATCCGATACATTCGGTTTTTTCTTTTCAATAAGAAAATATGGTGTCTGCCATTTATTGCGAGCTATGGGAGTCCTATTGTATAGGTATACTGCGTGTTCAAGCGCAAATTCCCACCATGATTGTGGTAAGCAGGCGTCGAATCTAAGGGATTGTGACTTTTCCCAAATAGTTCGATTCATCCTTTCAGCTCTGCCATTTTGTTGTGATGTATATGGTAACGATTTTTGGATTTCAATTCCAAGATCTTTGAGGTATTTTTCACTTTTAGTGAATTCGCTTCCTCCATCAAATCACCATTTCTTAGGCAATTTTTGATATTTATTCCTTATTAAGGCAACAAATTGTTTCAGTGAAGATTCCGTATCGGATTTCTTCTTTAATAAACCAATCCATAGATGTCCAGAAAAATCATCGATAAATGTCACAAAATATTTGTATTTGTGATATGATATCATCGAGATTTCTTTAAGATCTGAATGTATTAAGTCAAAAGGAGACGAAGCTCTACTTTGTGACTCTGGAAATGATTTACTGCGCATTTTTCCTTTAGCGCATCCTGAACAAGTTTGTTTCCGTTTAGGAACAGGAATATTAGGGAATCCTTCTAAATGAATTTTTCCTTTACGGATTACTTCATCTTGTGGATGTCCTAATCGTTTATGCCATATATGAAAATCTGGTTTTCGTGTTACAACATTTATTGATTCGCTATGAATCTCAGAGTCTAACCAATATATGGTTTGACCTTGTTCGTGTGGTGAAAATCTTATGATGGAAGATTCTTTGGTTAGATCAATGTGATCTTTATTTCCTGAAAGGGAATATCCTTGATTTAGGAATGTTCCCATGGAGAGTAATCTCGTATCCATGTCAGGTATATAGAAGACTGGCCTGATCAATTTAATATCTGTCTTTCCATTGACGATAATTTTGATCATAACGGCACCTACGCCTAGTATCTGTAAAGTTTTACCTTTAGCAGCGGTTTGTACAAACCTTTTATCAATTAGCGATCGATAATATAGAAAGTCATTTTGATTGTGAGTAAAGTGTAATGATGCTCCTGAATCTAGGATCCATGACGACTCATTTTCTTTACATTTCACACAATTATTGCAATGAGAAAAATAATGTATATTTTCGCTATATACATTTATACTACCATGTCGCTGTGAAAGCATTTAGTAGTTTCTCTATTGACAAATGAATGACTTAACTCGTCACCGAGGCTTACAGCGTCATCATCAAAGAGAGGATCCATTTGATCGTCAAACGGATCCTTTGGATGTCGTAATCTTTTTCACCATTATCAAATAACGTTTCTTCCAAAACGTCATATGGATCTCCCACTGTTGAATAATCAAGATCTATGTCAGATCTTTTACGTTTGGGAGGTGGTTCAAAAGATAATTCATCTTTTGTGACGGTGTCAAGTATTTTCAACGTTTCCGTTGTTGGTGTGACGCCAAGGCGATCGGCGAGAGATCTAGTGTTTATAGATCGTTGCCATGTTCCTTTTCCATATTTCGACTGACCCGTGAATCGGGTAGCTGATGGATGCATGCGAGCTTGTACATTTCTAGCCGCAATAGAAAGAGCCGGAGATATGATCTCGACGGCATTCTGCTCCTGATCAGATTCAGGAGGAACGTCTGCTTCTTGGGCGCGTTTCTTTCCCTTGCCTCTAAAGCCCTTGCGAGAGCGAGGTCTTTGATTTTTGGATTCATCAGAACCCTGACGCTGGTTATCGTCATCCTTTTTCTGATTGTTCCATGACGCATCTTTCTCCTTCCTTTTAACTCCGCTGATTTTATTCGCTTTATCCCTTGAGTTATACTGTTGCTTCATAGCATATCCCCTTCGATATTCTCCGATGATGGAATCAGAGATTGTTTCGAAAGTGAATTTATCTGTTCCATATAATTGGAACATTGCTGTAGAAACAGCGGTCCACTCTTTCGGAAGAGCGGCTGCAAGTATAAGAGCTTGCATAAAGTCAGGAATGTCGACTTTATCTTCTCTAAGCTGTGAAAAATACGAGCCAAGTCTTTCAATTTCAGGAACAGGATCCTTTCCTGAAAGTTGAAATTTGACTGCCTTTTGAAATCTTTCAAAAATGAGTGCTGGGGTTGTCTTTTTATAGCTATTTTCTAGCGTTGTCCACGCTATGAGTAACTCGTCTTCTGCAGCTATGTGTCGCCTGATTGAGTCTGATACTTTGAGACGTAAAGCACCGAGACCAGCATCATTGAGTTTCTGCCATTCTCGAAGATCCTTTTTATATTCGGTGGCAGCAGCAGCAGTGAGTGTAGCGGTAGACGCTTCTGCAGGAGGAGATGGTTTTGGAAATGATTTATTGATAATAGCCCAAGATCCGATATGAAGCAAATAGGATTTCATTCTTTCTGCCCAGACTCGATAATCGATGCCAGAGAAGATGTTGATGGAGTCGATACCAGTGGAAACTTTTGAGGACGACATAGTATATGATATCTTTATCTATGAAACATGTTTTATTAGCGTCTTGTTTCATATAAAATAATTTTGAAAAATGTGAAAAATTTTTCATCGTCGTTGATTATGTCCTTGAGACATGTTTTGTCATCGTTGACAACAATGACGGGCTTATCGGGGCCCATAACCTGTTGAGCAGCAATCATATGTCCGTTAGACATAGTTTGTCTCAGTGGTCGTCACTGTCATGAACGATGAGCTCATATGTCCATTAGACATAGAGTCATACGTCCGTGATGACAAGAGTATTGTATCACTGTCATAGACAGTGACCAGACACCTCTCCAGGTGTTTTGAGTATTGTATCACTGTCAGAGACAGTGACCAGAGACCTCTCCAGGTCTTTACTCTCATAGAGAGGAGATACTCACATGCTGGAAAGCAAGAAAGAGCAACTGAACATATATTCTCTATCTACAGGTCTTATATACACTTTTTAGTGTATGTACATATTTGTGTATAGAACTGTAATTAAATATACGTAAATAAAAGAAAATATAAATGAAAATACCCTCTAAGGGTCAAACCGGTGATAGCCGTGTTGAAGGCTATGCTTAGGGGTATTTAGGGTGAAAGTCGTTCAACACAAATGACAACTCCTGGGAACCTGAGCGCAATCTAAGCAATGCTGCGGATGTGCTAAAGGCATATAAACTCAGAAGACAGTTATGAAACCTCATGTCTCAATATCGCAACCGCCAAACCCTCAAACAAAACATTCGCTATATGAAAAGATACTGCTCCACCAGAGGATGATACTCCCCAAAACCTTATGAAAGCTTCAAAGGACGGATCATCACATTTCCCATTCCTCATCCTCCGATCACTCCTTTAGAACTGCCTCGATTAGTCAACTTCATTCGAACCCTAGCAACCTGATTAATTGCTTACAAGACTCCCAGACTTTCTAACAGACAAGCAACGCACCCACAGGGACATGTTGAAATCCCATTCAATGCCCGATTGCACTACCTTCCGAAATATATGGATCTTACATTCAATCCGGATGAACTACCATATTATCCAGACGCAATGTCACCCTACCTTCCGTCGCCCAACAGACCTCTAAACCACACCAACGATGTATACACTAAGGCGGCCCTCCGTCGAGAGGGACCCTACACTATTTGATTTCACAGAACGACTAGGAAACGCTAGCAAGGAAATGGAAATTGCCAGATGGGCTGCCACTCGACAACTCCCAGACGCAATCTCAAACCTCAACAGAGTATTTGAGAGCCTTGATTTCTTAGATGCATTCGACAGCACAGGTGGACCCACTATACCCAATTCACCCGAAAGTATTGCACCACAGGATATCAACCCTGAAACAGAATCAGACTCTGAAAACGAAGTTTCTACCACGACCAGGAGCGAGCTAAGCGAATCAGAAGAATCTGATGAAGAACTTGAATATGTTCCCAGCATCAGAGCGTCCACATTTACTTATCAAGCTCCGGATGGAGAACTCCGAACTGTCAATTGGGATGACAAGGTGTTCAACTGAAGATAAAAAAGGATGCCTTTGACAATGTCAGATCCCCATCATTATACACTCGAACAGAAATGTCTCTCCTCACCATTGTCGCCTACTTCATCGCCTTCACCTTCACCTTGTTGGTCACCACATGTGGCCACTACTATATCGAACCAGTTAATTGGTTGTCGCCCTTCATCGCCGCCACCCACGACTTTCCCCTCGAGGTCTTCGTCGAGACCACTGTTAACATCGACAACTTCGATTTCGCCGACCTCCCTGAGCTGCACGAACATCCTGCAGAACTTATCGAACCTATTGCCGCTGTCACCACACCTCCCATTGTCGTCCGCCCTCGCAACGCCATGCTTCAAAATGTCAGCAATCGCCTCGCCGAAATACTCGTCCTTTACAACCAATTTGCCAAACCTTTGGATTTTGTCACAGGACTCACCATCACTGCCCGACCCCCATTCCCTTACTCTCGAAGAAAGGGATTTGATGCTGGCACAAGCAAAACAATTACAGCTAGCAGTCCGAAGTCTCCAATGGCGGGCCGAAATGGCAGCAGCAGACCTAGGCAACGTCGTCACCTGGCTCGAGTCACGGCAGGATCACGCATGGACATCTGCATGGTAGAAGTCGGTGACTTCTTGCATACGAAGGGGGTAATGTTACAGTTTCCCTTTCGTTTCATCCTCCTGTCTCAGCGGACTGTTTTATATTCATCATTCCTCCTCAACTGCGCATCGTACAGCCTGGACGCTATCTCCTTTCATAGCTACCTTCACATTTCCTTTCTCAGGTAGTCATTGTTTCATTCCTCTTATAGTTTCTTTTGTTCTCTAAACATATATAAACCCCATGTACTGTAGAGTAACGCTAGTTCCAACTTAGATGAGTTTTGCTCTCAACAATGATCGACTTCAGCGCTCTTCTCTTTCATCGTTCTCTAAGACCTTTGTCATCGTTTGACTTAGCATCTAAACCTTTGTCCAGTGGCTGGGAGCGGACCGAGACTCTGCTTGTCACTGTCGACTTAGAACGAACCATGACGAGGGCATCGTCCATAACAGATGAAGTGTTTCGCCTTAGAGCGCTGTCCTTTGAATTCCTTAATGGAGATTCCCTTTATCCCCCTTTCGAGGATGCTTCCTTGTCTTCTGACATATCCTTCTGTTTCGATTCTGGTGTTTCAGGTTTCAGGTCCTGTGTTCCAGGTTTGTGTTTCAATTCTGTGCCTTGTTTCAAACTTTCTCCTTGTTTTGATTTGTCCCCAAAGGCTAGATCTATCTCAATCTGTTGTTGTTCTTTGTATTCATTCCACTTGGCTAATGTCTCGTCGTCTAGTGCAAGGAAGGTAAAATCTCCGAGCTCTTCGTTGACTCGAAACTTGTGCCACCAAGTGAGTTCAGGTTCGGTGTTCAGGGGCTAGGAATAACTGATTGTTTTCCTTGTTTGTTTCGTTATACCAGTGAATCCAAATTTCTCCTGGTAATTCTTTGTTAGGGTCTCCTTCCTGGTATTCTCCTTTGAAGAGTTCCTCTGAGACCGGTAGGTTCTTTCTCTTTGTCCCTGAAACGTAGCACCAGACCTTGTGTGTTGTAGAAAAGTAAACTTCTCTCCGATTAAGGTAGTACTTCTGTCTGTAACGAACAGAGTCGTTTGGGGGTCTGATCTGGGAGTTCCTAGTATCAATGGTGTCTGGCTAGTGACGATGCACTGAGCGGTTCCTGAGTTCCAACTTGTGTTACGGACAATGCCCTCGTCGTGGTTCGTTCTAAGTCAACAGCGACAAGCAGAGTCTCAGTCCGCTCCCAGCCGCTGGACAAAGGTCTAGACGCTTAAGTCAAATGATGACAAAGGTCTTGAGAACGATGAGAGAGAAGAGCGTTCAAGTCGATTGTTGTTGAGAGCAAAACTCGTCTAAGTTGGAACTGGAGTTTCTCTACAGTACATGGGGTTTATATACGATCAGGGATCAAAGGAAACTATAAAGGGAATGAAGCGATGGCTACCTGAGAAAGGAAATGTGAAGGTAGCTATGAAAGGAGATAGCGTCCAGGCTGTACGATGCGCAGTTCAAGGAGAAATGATGGGTATGAAACAGTTCACTGAAACAGGAGGACAAAACGAAGAAGAAACTGTAACAGTTTATATACGATTAGGGAACAAAAGAAACCTTAAAGGGAACAAGGCAATGACTACCTAAGAAAGGAAATGTGAAGGTAGTTATAAAAGGAGATAGCATCCAAGCTGTACAGTGCGCAGTTAAGGAGAATTGATGGATATGAAACAGTCCACTGAGACAGGAAGACGAAAAGAAGAAACTGTAACAACAATCACATCAGGAAAATACTAGTTGGACTTATCAGGTCTTATGAGCTTACATAAGTAGAATAAGTAATTTGAAAGTTCACAAAATGTGTACTTACACTTGGACTTATATAAGACAAATAAGGCACCCCCCCCTACTTTTGGCGACCTTATTGTCTTTAGTAACTTAAAAATATATAAGTTTGGCAACCAAATCCCAGGTGTGCTTGACTTAAAGAATCACTTTTACATCCTTTTCATGCCTTTCTGCCTTACTTTGCTTTTCAGTCTTAATACTTTACCTCACACCTTACTCAATAAAATAGCTAAGTCAAAAAAGTAACTTTAAGTATGCAAAGTACATAAGCCAAAATAGTATTTTCCTGATGCAACTGAGGGGCGTCACTATGATATTCTAGAATATATAAGTCAAGTAGGCACAGCCTAGATAGGTAGAATAGTAGAAGCTATTGTCAAAACAGTGTTTCGACATGGCTTAGACAGTGTAGCAAGAATAGAAATGTACTATAAATAGATTGATGCACATCAATTGCGCGCATCACTACGTGTTCAAGTTCAGTTGCGGCGGTGTTGACTTCCAACAAGTGCCTGGTTTGCTGCTCAGAGGCACCCAATGAACACTTGGCTTGGAGGCCCAAACCGGGTTCCATCGTTAGAGCTGGTTTTCAAGGCGGAAAACCAACGATACCTCCATGCGTGTGCTGCAGAAAATAATCTCAGATATCTGGCATTGGAATTGCATTGACTCTGAGCAATATGAATCACCTACAACAATTAACAATGGCATACTAGGTCAATCACCTAGCCTGATTCAGCTAGTGGATGTGAAGCGATATCGAAGGGGATGAGAGAAATTTTGATATAAGGTATCTGAGGAAACCAAATCAGAATGGCCAGAGAAGCAGAGAAGAAAGGGTGTTCGGCCAGAGGGTATCAAACCGTAAGCAACTTTACTATTCACGTCTTGTGCAAACTTAACCTTTGAAAGTCTAGTCCACAAACACTGAACCCTGAAGATGTCAACAGGCCAGAACAACTTGTTCCGATACACCTCGAGTTAGATGTAGAGCATCACTAGATGGGCGAAATGTTTGGGTGGAGTTTAAATGGTATGTTTCGTGATTGATCATCTCACAAATGTTAACATGTCTTTATAGACCCTGTCGTTACCCCTGAGCATTTCGCACAGAAGCTTGTTGAAGATTACAACCTAGCACCAACATATCACGCGATCATCACAACGTTGATTCAAGACCAGCTAGGTGATTTCAATGCTCACACTGTCACTCGACTACGATGGCAGCGGACTGGTTTACTGAATGGAATCCATCGCTCATTCAATCAGGAAACAAGCGCATGCATACCAGGAGTCCCCATTTCTCATTGCCAGATCGGCTGTTCAAGTCGAAGAGCTCTACTTTTCGTTTGCAGCGGCTGTTCCCAGTCGGTTGACAACTCCTCATCTATCTGAGCGATAGCAAAACTGAGATGATGGAGAGACAAAGCAAGGAAAGTGAAACACGAGGGAAGATGTGGTATTGTCCTCCCGAATCGCGGATTCACGAGCCGCATACTTCCCATTGGTTTTCCAGAATTGGATCCTGCGATGTTGGCTTTGGCTACAACTGCAACGGCTCTGTCCCCGCCGAGCCAGCGCACCACTATTGTGAACGTTTGCATGTCTTACCCTGTGTCCTTTTGCATCCGAGCGCTCAAGTTGTAGCTCCAATGGGATTGGTATGTTACGCAGCTTAAACCGTCCTTTCCTTTTTGGTCAGTGTCGTCTGATCAAATAGTCACCATATACACTTTCGTTATGTTTCGCGAAATTATATTTGATTGCATGCAATGAGGAAGGTTTAAATGGAATTTAGATTGGTTACATAACATTAATGTAGTTACGCATTATTTAGCTGAGTTTGACTTCAATTCACAGATTCGGTTTTTCCTGATGTTCCATGCTTGCACAAAACACCTTGACATCAGCTTGCATTTTATTCGCGACCATGTCTCCGCTGGACGGATCAAAATACGCTATGTACGGAGCAAAGACAATGTAGCCGACATCTTTACGAAAGGGGATACCGCGCATCCAACATCAACGCTTGACGATGGAAATGGGATTGGGAGGCGAGCCAAGGGGGAGTGTTGGGAATGACGGATCGACAGAGGAAAGCGCGCAAGCGCGCATTGCGGAGGAGACGGGTAACGAGGGATGATGGGATGAGGGAGACAGCACCCGAGATGATGGGACGAGGGAGACAGTATCCGGGAGATGATAGAGGAAGAGAATTGGAAAGATGGATGATGAAGACTATTCAATGCGAGAGCACCAGATATCAATACGAGGTACCGTCATTTGCACGGCCTCGTCTATTTCATATTCCTTTAACTTATTTATACTACTCATGTACTCGAGAATCGACGCCTTTAACTCGCAATCGCCCCGCGCCCCTTTGTGAATTTCTACAGACAACAATGATAAGAGTGATGAGAGAGAGAGGGAATGAATGGACTGGATCAATTTGCAGTCTACATACGTCATTCTGGTGCACCAAGATTTCATCAACGGCGTCAGGCCATGCTGATACCCATCCTTCCCCTAACCAGGCACAATGGCATCTATTCTGACAATCTACGTCCTGTCCCATCCGAGAGAGAGAGAGAGAAAGAGAAGAGGTCTCTGGATTGAAAAACATGGAAACGATGGGACGTGACAAAATGATATCATAATGCAGTAGCAGCAACACAAAATCACAAAGAGACAACGCGGCGCGAAGGGAAAAAGACAAAGACAAAGACAAAGAAAAACCGAACCAGAGTCTTTTGGACGAGAGCCCATTCGATCACTGTTGTTTACACTCCTCCGGGTTCACATTCCCATTATTGTTCCCCGCAGCCGCAGCCGCAGCGCGACCTCCTCCTCCGCGTTGACGCAAGCCACCACCACCACGTCTGAGATTGAGCAGGCCGCCATCCGAGTCCGAGTCCTGTCAAACACGGATCACAACAGGCGCAAAGATAAGAGACAGAAGAAGAATCAAAGAGTCCGACTCGGACCATGAGAAATACACACCTCGTCTTCAAATTCGTCCTCGTCCTCATCTTCGTCCAGCATGTCGTATTCGAGTGCTTTGCCCGTAAAGTAATCAATGGCGCGAGGGATGATCTACATAAGTAATGAGTAAAGATCCGAGGATGAGATTGGGAGGGGGGGACGGAAGACCTTTTCCTTGAAATCTTCTCCAATCTGGTAATCGACCTCGAGCTTGCTCTCGATCTCTTCGAGTTCGTCATCATTTACCTCTCCGCTCTCGATCGCGTCATCGGGTGGTGGCTGGGGCGGGTTGAAAAAGTTGAAAAAGGATTCTGTGGGCCTCGCCTTGCGCACGAGCCTCGTGCAGTTCGTAGCTAGCACATCCAAAACCGCCGTATGTGAGCACGCATACAAACGCAGATATGGATGAAAAATTCGCTCTTGTTCCTCTGTTTCTTGATCTCAAACTCTTTCGTCAGATCCTGGTCGTCCTTCCACTTGATCTCGGTCCCGATCGCGCGATCGAACATGAAATCGCCCGAGTACCCAACTTCTTCTTTGTAGAGATAAATCTTTTCGAGCAGTTCGTTGTCGAAAAAGGCATTGGGGCTGAAGACGAAGACGAGTTTGAAGCCGGGTTTTCCCCTGATCTCTGGGTCCGCGTCGTCGTCGAGATGGAAGAGACGGATGTCGATGAGCGATTTGAGAGCCTGTGCATCGCGATCGGCGATGATGTCGCCGAGGACGACGTGGTTCCTGAGAGCGGTGAGCCAGAACTCGGGGATGGCAGCAGCGACGGGGTGTGTCCTTGGGCAAGGGGGTGTACTTGTCATCGTCTTTGATGGAATACTGCTCGCCGACCTCGATCTCGTCCGATGCGGGGACGGCGTGGCCCGCGATCAAGGCCAGTCTGCGCTCGTACAGGGGCTTTTGGAGGCCCAGATACTAATTCTAAACATGCACGCTTGTAGAGGTGGTCGCGCTTAGCTTGGATAATCTAAGGACCTCGACGTTGAGCTTGACGTGGATAGGGAGGCTTCGATACCTGTTGATTTCCAACGAGGCCTGTGAGCTTGCCATGGACAAAACCGAGCATATGCGTCATCAATTCATTGTCCTCTGAGATGCCTTGGAGGTTGAAATTGGTCGTGAATAAGTTGCATCGTGGACGACGGACGGCCCGTGGTAAAGAACTTCGGTCATCGGTCAAGCAACACCTTCATACCGACGCAGTCAGCCCTGTCTGAGAAGGCCCACGATGAGTTCGCATCAATGTTCAGTCTTTTTCCGCGCAGGAAAATGATGGCTTACAGGTGACTCTGGTTTTCGAAATCGTGAACCGTCAAACCCATGGGACCTAAGCGTCTGTGACGAAACAAAAGTCGCACCAAAAGCTAAAATGAAGGTCAGTCATGCATCACTTCCAATTCACCGTCTCTCATGCTGCTCTTCGCAGCCCTCGCAGCACGCTTTTTACAGTCGTGAATGCAACTTCAATTACGCAACGCCTTGTATTGACGATGCCAAGTGGCCTTGACGTGACCATCCCCACTTCGACGATGGGACGCTACGTATGGATGATGTGTTTTCCACCCGTCCACAATAGATTTGACGGATTTGGGGGTAGAAAATATATGCATCAAGAAGTCTGCTGCTATGAAGGCGCCGATGACCCGAGACCGTCCAACAGTGCAAATTTGAGTCCGTACCAAAAGGCTGGGACGTCATCTGTTTGGTGTATATACACCGACTTTCATATTTTAGATGAATATCTCGTAGGGGACTTGAAATCCTCATACCGCAACTCCCGGGAAATGTAGGTTATGAGGAGCGATAACAGCAGACTTCAGGACATCCAGTTTTTCAAAACCCTGGAGCCGAATTATTCAGCATCACAATCCAAACATGAGATTACTGTTCCGTCCCACCTTGCATCATCGTTCTTGAAGATTTGCGTCCTTGGCGCATGAGATTGGCACAATCGTGAAACATGAAAATAAGTAAAATAATTGGGTAGAGCAAGCCGCCGAATGCAACAATGTATTGACCCATTGACTACATACGTGGCGCGCTGGTGCAACGTATCGGGCGGCGTCCCCAGCAGCTGCAGACCAGAAACCGGTTCGTAAGCTTTAAGCCACGACTGATCTAGGGATCGCGCACTTTGCTATCGCTCATACGAGTTTGTCTTGCGTTACGTTTCATCCAGCCATCCTCCAATTGTCGTCCCTCCAGAGTCGGGTGCACAGCCGGAACCTGGTTCTCCAGCATTACGATCACTTTCTGAGGAGGCGGAACCATAGCAGTCGATCGAAAAAAGAAGGTATCAATGATCATCCGCGAAGGCGTTTCATTCTGTGGCCATCATAAACTACAGATCAACGCTCGACGTGAGTGAAAACAGACTCTTTTTGTAAAGGAGCTGGCCAGGAAGGCGAGGTGCTTGTACATGTTATCGTTTGACCACAGTTTGTCAGAGCCGATGGTCCGCGAGGCGATAATTTCATCGCGAAGTGTGGCCTCTGGACGGAGGTAGAGCAGGCCCTTTCGAATGATATTGAACCGTTCCAAAGCTTTGTCATCCGCAGCAGAGAAAGAGAGAGACTACGATCGAGAGTGAGCGCGAGAACCAATTCTGACCCACTCAGGCCGGAAATCTTGCGTTTCTTGGATGATGACATGCTCGACGTATAAATAGTGCAGGGTCGCGCCGCCATGCATATCAATGGGAGTGGGCAATGCTCAGTGACATGCGTGGGTGCGTGACGTCACGCATGTGACCAAATGTGTCACAAATCTTGACCCACTCAATATTTGCGAGAAGCATGATCCCTACAGTGTCAACTAAGGTTCAACATGGTACTATACAACTAGTATAAGGTATACAGTGTACATATTTGAAGTATGGTGCAGAGACATGAGCTGAGGAGCCTGCTATGATGACATTATTGTATCACATTGCAGGTAAATCTTCCCATTCATCCTCATCATCCTCCTCAACTCCCATAAAATCAAATATCTCTTCTCCATCCTTGTTTACCTCCTCCTGGCCTTTATCAGGGCTCCATTTACCTGCATGATACATATCAACAGCATCCTGCAATGCCTTCCTGATTTCTGCAACCTTGCTTCTTTTAGTCAAATCTTTCATGTTTGGGGCACCTGCTGCCTTGAAGGCACTAAAGTGATCCCTGAGATTCTCTCCAGCAAGTTTTACAACTTTATCTCTGTCTAAGAGGAGTGTGATATTTGCAATCTTAGCAGCATTTTTTGCAACTTTCTCTTGCCATTCTTGTGCTGCTTTCTGCTTCCTAGCTATTTTTTCCTCTGCAAATTTGATGATTTCAAATTTCCTTTGTTTGTCAACACCCTTAAGCTTTCGAGCCTCCTGGTGAATAAATTTGAAATCCTCAGGTTCAGTAAACTTTGCCTCCATGAATGCCTGGGTTTCATTGTGATGAAACATTGCTTGTGCATTATATTGAAGACCAGTTAACTGTGGTTGCCTTCGCATCAGAACCCTAAATGAACCAAGGGCTCCTTCATTAACATCATTTGTGGTTGGAAGCCATGCCATGTCCTTTTCCACTACAGTTGCTTCATCAATTAAACCACCTGGTGCAAATTCTGATGTGAAGCGTTTCCATCCAATAGCAGCCCTCTAAAGAACCTCACAAGGAGTGGTTGTAAGTGAGGTAAGTCTGGTTTCATCTTCTGTATGGCATTCATAACCTCAGGTGACTTCCAAGGTAAGCCATTAACTGCACCCTTTTCATGAGATGCATCAGAACCAATAAGCAATGCAGGGTTTCTGGTGATACTCTTTATATGACCATACACTTTATGATGAAATGGACCCATGTCCAGCATGTTACTCTGCTTCCCACGAATTTCATTCATGTATGGGTGACTAACAGATTGAGCATAAATGGCTAATACTGCAAGTTCTGTCAATGTTGCTTGGCAGTGTAAGGCATCCCATAAATTCTTTTCCATGTGACTGAACTGCTTTGTCTGCTTTTTATTGACAGCAAAGTCCAGATATTTCAGGATCAATTCCTTGTGCAACAATAGAACACCAGCAGCCTCACAGTATGATTGATATCGTGTGTTGGAGGTGTCAGGAAAAGTGAACTCAATGTTGGTTTCCTTTTCCCACCAAAAACGAAACTGATTATGATGTCCTTTTTTATCATCTTTGTGGTTAAGTATTGCACCAGCTATCTGTGCAGTTTTTATCCCACCCTTTGCAGTCATTTCAAATGCACGTTCTTGTGCTGGAGTCACAACATCCTGGTCATGAGAGACCTCCTTTAATACAGCTGCATTGTCTCTGTTTGCCAATAGGATTGGTGGTGTAATGTCATTTTCATCCCACCACATAGCCATCTCAGTGTAGCCAGCCTTGACTGTATTCAGGTCCTTGTGGCACCCACATCCAGCCCAGATAAAAAGCCTTAGGGTTTTTTTCTGAGCATCTGAAAGCATTTCATATGCATCTTTTCCAAGTTCAATGATGGCTTTTTCAGTCATCCTAGCTATTCTCTCTTTCTGCTCTTGTTCATGTAAACTTTTCCATTTATCTTGGCCACCCTGATCCTTAATCATCTGATCATATGCCTCTAGAAACTTTGGTAGTAACTCTGCATTTGTTGAAGCAACAAGAGTATCTTCTCCAAGTTTCTGATACATTGCTTCTATCTTCTTCTTTTCCAATGCTGCAACATCCTTTTTTTCCTTTGCACAATGGTCTGTAAGCATGCCAGCAAGTTTGGAAAACAAGTCAACTGTGCGGATAATACTTCCATTACGTTGTCCATGGGAGATCTGTTGAAAAAGTCTGTGATTGTCTCCAAAGTTTTGTCCAGTCCTTCAGTGACTGCTCACTTGTGCCATCAAGTGATGCCATTATTCCAAGAAATCTTGTAGCTTGCTTATTAGACCATCATCACCATTGTAATCTGCAGCCTTTAAATTCACATGACGAGAATTATAGTTAATATTGCGATGGCTGGTCCATCAGCACTGAATGTCATGGCTAAATAGAATATGGTTAAATGTAGTCAATGACAAGTTAATCAAAGAAACTGACTCTCTGCCTCTTGCATCTCATATCCTAGTTGGATTTGAGAAGCTATCCATCCTTCCAAAAGCACTCTGGAGACTGTTCTTCGACTGACAGATCCAACTGTTGTGATCCCTGCAGACTTGAGAACAGCAGATATTACATGACCAATATAATCTTTGAACAACCAGCCTTCACTAGCAATCGTATTAAATTCCTTGTGTCCTCTGTATAAACCCCTTTACACATTAAATTATGAACAGATTTCTCCTTGAGGACTTTTTGTCTAGCTTTTGTCATTGCAAGCTCCTTTCTGGTAGCTGCAAGTTGCAAGTGCCCTTTAAGCCTGTATGTTTGTTTTTTGCTTTTCCTGAGCTCTTTTCTTAGAGTATTCAGCTCAAGAGAACATGACTGAGCACGTCTTGTCATTCGCTCTAGGCATAAAGAAAGATCACTCCTCAAACCTGCATTCTCCTTTTCCAACCTGAGGAGTGACTCTACAGCATGGTTGGCACTAGAGAAAATCTCCTTTTGATTTTTAGAATCTTCCAATGCTGCTGACTTCAGAAGATTAATTTGGTCCTCTAACATCTCCTTCTTCTTGATACCACGCTGTTTAGCTCGTCTTTCAACACGGAGTGTCCTGTAGAGCTCCTGATACTTTAGCTTTTCCTTTTCCAGGTCCTCTTTGAGCTGAGAGACCTTCTCCCTCTCATTTTGCAAAGCAATTTCAAGAGCAGCTGATTGACTCTGTTCATCAGCTAATTGTCTCTCCAGATCCTCTTTCAATTGAGAGCCTTTCTCCCTCTCATTTTGCAAAGCAAGTTCAAAAGCAGCTGATTGACTCTGCTCATCAGATAATTTCCCTCCAGGCATTCTATTGTCTCTAATGCCTCATCATAGCTGCTGGGTTCCAACTCTCTAAGAGTCCTCTCTGAATCATGTCTATTCTGTGCAGATCTTGCCCTGGCATTAGCTGCATTTTGCTGTCTTTCTGCTTTTCCTCGTTTTGGTGGCATTGAATGTAGCTTTGGTCTGTTGTAGCATCAGTTTATGTGTATATCAGTTAAAAGCATCCATACAATGAAGGGTAAGACTGGGGATGATGGTGGTAGGAAGGAAATGTGGTTTGGCATGCAGCAACCTCATGTTGTGACACCTCTGTCACAACCTCAAGACATTGCAAGGAGTGTTCATTGCTCCAGACACATTGTATCAACTTGAAGTAAGGGAGAAAGTTTTTTGGTTTTACATTCTCTACAACTTGTATAAGATGGAAATTCAAATTTTCTGATGCAATACTGAGAACCATGGATCTGCAATGCCTGTTTGGGTGGTTAGAGCACATATTTTGGAAATTTGTTTTATACAGGTTTTAGAGCATAAAAACCAAGAAACTTTCTCCCTTACACCAAGCAAATCCAGTAAGTCTGGGATGCAGTACACCCTTGCATTTCTCAATAACTTGCAAGGGATATACTGCATCCCAGACTTACTGGATTTGCTTGGTGTAAGGGAGAAAGTTTCTTGGTTTTTTATGCTCTAAAACCTGTATAAAACAAATTTCCAAAATATGTGCTCTAACCACCCAAACAGGCACTGCAGATGCATGGTTCTCAGTATTGCATCAGAAAATTTGAATTTCCATCTTATACAAGTTGTAGAGAATGTAAAACCAAAAACTTTCTCCTTACTTCAAGTTGATACAATGTGTCTGGAGTGGTGAACACTCCTTACAAGTTTGGACCCAGCAATAGGGTGACATTTGGCAGGCAATGTGCCAGTTGAAACACTTCTGCCACTCCAGATGTATAATAACTGTCATATACTCATAGATGCTATATAATATGCCCTGCTTGTACCCAAAAGCAAGCCACAAATTAGTTGTGGCAAGAGGTAAGCTCCTGGGTCAAGGATTTGGTGAGTCACACAGGTGTCACACGCCGGTCACATGTGTCACACTTGTGCGAAATTGCCCACCCCCAATATCAAGAGCGTGCCATGATGCCGGGTGTCTGTTAAAATTAATGACCTGTTCGGTGTAACCATCAGATAATCTTGTTAGCGAGAATAGCAAACCGTCCGGATGAGAAATAGAGTCGACTAGGTGGGGGAGAGTACAAACAGGACCACACAAAAACCACAAATATCGAGTCGGCGTGGTTACGGAAAACAACACGTATTGACGGAGTCGGTCATAGATATATCCCAGGCTCAATCATACGCATACAGCTCAAATGTCACATATGATTCTGAACATCATCCTGGACCGGAAAGAGCAGCATCGGTTGGATGTGCCAGTCATGGATACCAGGCTGCTATCGTGGTAAAAAATATCGAAGTCACCGGCTAAGCAACACGTTCATACCGACGCAATCAGCCCTGTGCGAGGAGGCCCACGATAAGTTCTCAATGTTCAGTTTTTTCCGCGCAGAAAAACTCTGTATTGAATAGTGAATAGTGACTAGTTATGGAAAGCATAAACTGCGAGGTACATCCGCGCGCGAAGTGATCTGTTTTTCGAAATCGTGAACCGTCAAAGCCATGGGACTTAAGCCACTGCCCACTGCGTCTGTGACGAAACGAAATTCGCACCAAAAGCGGTGCAAAAAAAGTCAGTCGTGCATCACTTCTAATTCACCATCTTTCATAGTACTGGTCTTCGCAGCCCTTATAGTCGTGAATGCAACTTCAATCACGAAATGCCTTAGACGACAGGTCGTCACAAGGCCTGTCCACTATGTACGGATAATGTGTTTTCCACCCACCCACAACATATTTGACGGATTCTATGCTAGGTGAGCGCGTTCAACCACGACGCACTGCAGTAGCTCAACAAATGTTACAGTTCGTGCTACCGTGCTTTAATTTGTTGTGTAATTGTGCGAACCGAACATAGCTTGGCATTTAAAATACGATTCAGTGTTGTCATGCATGACAGTCTCATCGCGAAAATATATCCATCAAAAAGTCTACTCCCGCTATGAAAGCGCCGACAACCCGAGACCGTCCAACAGTGCAAATTTGAGTCCGTACCAAATGGCCGAGATGTCATCTGTTTCGTACATATCTATGTACTACACCAACTTCATATTTTGGACCTTGATATAACGATTGGTGAAGGTGAATATGTCGTAGGGGACTCCAAATCCTCATACCGAAAGTCCCTTTGCTATATGAAAATGGCGCGAATTCAACGAAACATTTACCCATTAACTACATGGCATGCTGGTGCAGGCGATTTGGGCGATACCTCCCTCCAATTGAACAAGTATCTGCCTTATCAGGGTGGAGCTTGGACTTCTACGGCAGCGATGTTTTGAGGGGTCAAGTTCACTATGCAGGAAGAGCACATAGTAATATTCATATATATGTATTATGTGGGGACACCCATGATTCCTTCGTGCCCGCTTGCAATCTCCGCCCAAAGTTCCCATAACAAAGCTACTGAAATACATGCGCGCGAGGAGTCATGACTTCCATAATCTTCCTACGTGATATTAGTGGATGTACAGAAGGAGTGTATGGGTGGAACGAACAGGTTGTCTCCCTCAGACCGCTTCCCATTCTGTCTCTCGTTCATGGAGCCTTTACTTCCGTTGATTGCATGCCCGCCTTCGAAACGGATATGTAATGGCGGGATTGAGCCTGAAATGAAGGAGGGATGTCTGTTTCACTCATCCATTAATACTAGAATCTGCGTCTGGTCCGCAAAAGCAGCCAACTATCCTTATGAATGCACACGTTAGTTGAAACTTAAGAAATAAGAAACTGGTAGTACGTGCATGGGCGATGGTAATTTACATCCTCCCATCCTGCATTTCCCATAGTGCTGACAATATTTGCACGCAGCTATTCCATCTCCACGTCGTAGATCCGCTCAAGTTCCCGGATTGCGATTAGCTTTCTAGTGGAGGTGAACACCGTCATCTAACCATGCATGAAGCTTCCGGCGTCAAAGTCGTTCGATCATGTGTTGGCGGGGAGCAAAGCGGCTCATTCACTATTCCGGAGGGGACGACCGTGGTCAGTTTTGATACTGCAGTCTCTTTCCTCGGGTCATGAAGCTGCTCTGTGTTCGGTTGGAGGGGTGCCAGCATGTGTGATGGGATGTCACCATCTCCGCTGGTGCACATGGCAAATCATTGCTTCAGATAACAAAATGAATGGTAGACGCAGTTACTGTAGCAATTCTTCCACTCCCATATTCACGCCGACGCCAGTCTAAAGCGTGGTGGTATTTCACACGCTATTCGTGTGACAGATGTTACACCTGCGCTTTGATCTTGACCACCACCACGTACTCACCTTGTTGCTACAATTGTGGTAACTTTCATCTTTACTACAATGTGCTTGATAATAATTTCCTCTACATGTAGACTATGATTAGCAAATCATGTATACCCCCTCAGTCAACTTCAAACTCGGGTGCCTTTTTCGGGGCACATGATTTTTCAGTTGGACATCTAGAACTCAATGAAGTTCATGGGAATGTTTGTTCATGTTTTTCAATATTGGCACTGCATTCTGATATCTACCCAAGGTTAACAATCACCACTATTACAACAATTCAACCCCACCTACTTCAACTCTGCCACCTTTACCACCTTTGAAACATTCTAGCACTATGTTCAAGGGTCGTGAAAAATACCTTGATAAGTTGATTGAATATTTTGGACAGAATACAACAGGGGGGAGGGCTCGGAGATCATTTCTTCTGTATGGAATGGGAGGCATTGGAAAGACTCAGATCTGCCTCAAATTTATTGAACAGAATAATAAATTGTAAGTATGTTAAAATACTCAGACATTCCAAATAATTGATTTCACAGATTTCTCCATACATTCTGGATTGATGCATCCTCTGAGAACACTATTGACCTTGCATTGAAACAGATAGCTCAGGAAGAGAATGTCATTCCTGGGAAAACAATTTCAGCTGCATTGGGTCTCAAATTGATATCTGAGAGAGACAACTGGCTCATGATATATGATGGTGCAGATGGAGATCATGATATTGTTGAAAAATATCTCCCACCTGGAGACACTGGCAGTATATTGATAACAAGCAGGAATCCTGATTTGAAAAGAATCACAAAGAATTCAATGGAGGTCAGTGAAATGGGAGAGGAAGAAGCTATGTTGCTATTACTCCAGTCAGCCTCATTGGATGATGCATCTGATCATCTCAGATTGTTAGCCAAACAACTTGTTTCCAAAATGGGTGGCATTCCTCTTGCCCTTGATCAAGCTGGGTCATATATCTGGACTTGTGCTTGTAGTCTTGAGGATTATCTGGAGAAATATTCCAAGCATCAGAAAGAGTCATTTACCAGAACTACATTTAAGGCTGCATCCAATTATCAATTTTCTACATATGGAACATGGGAAATATCTATGCAAGAGATTGAGGCTAGGGCTGCAAGGGAGGCATGTCCAAGAGCAGTTGCAGCACAGAGTGCCATGACATTAGTGAAGATATTTGCCTTTCTGCATCATACCAATATTCCAGAAGAAGTATTCAAGAATGCTGCAGCACAATATGTGAAGAGGGTCCTCAAAGAGAAGGCAAATCTGATAATCCCAACACAAGCTTCACACTTTGTACATTTTCCAAAAATAGTCAAACTCTTTAAAAAAACACTTCCAATATCAGTGACACTGTTGGATTCTCAAACATTGTTCTTGAATGAGAAGGGTGAATGGGACAGGACACAATTCATGGAAGGTATCCATGTACTGACCTCATTTTCATTGATCAGGAGGAACAGTAAACAGTTTACAATGCACCCATTAGTTTATTCATGGAGCAGTGAGAGGATACCTAAGATAGAGGTTGAAACCTATTACTGGAAAGCAAGAGCATTGCTCTCCTGTTCAATAGAGTATGATTATGACATGGACAACCATGCATTTTGTCAACTGGTTGCTCCACATGTCAAATCAAATTGTCAATATGGACTTGACATGAAGATGAGAGAAACTTACTATGATGATGAGCATGAGAGGTTTGCACTTATGTTTTATAACATTGGTGATTGGAAAGAGATAGAGCAGCTGTTAACTGTGGCAGTGAATCAAAGATGTGAAAGGCTTGGATCAGACCACCCAAACACTCTCAACAGCATGAACAAGTTGGCAAACACATACAGGTCTCAGGGAAGGTGGAATGAAGCAGAGAAGCTGCAGCTGGATGTGATGAATGCAAGAAAAGAAAAGCTTGGATCAGACCACCCAGACACTCTTGGGAGCATGAACAATTTGGCAAACACATACAGGTCTCAGGGAAGGTGGAATGAAGCAGAGAAGCTGCAGTTAAATGTGATGAATGCAATAAAAGAGAAGCTTGGATCAGACCACCCAGACACTCTTGGGAGCATGAACAATTTGGCACTCACATACAGTGATCTTGGAAGGTGGAATGAAGCAGAGAAGCTGCAGTTGGATGTGATGAATGCAAGAAAAGAGAAGCTTGGATCAGACCACCCAGACACTCTTGGGAGCATGAATAATTTGGCAAACGCATACAGGTCTCAGGGAAGGTGGAATGAAGCAGAGAAGCTGCAGTTGGATGTGATGAATGCAAGAAAAGAGAAGCTTGGATCAGACCACCCAGACACTCTCAGAAGCATGAACAATTTCGCATCTGCATACAGTGATCAGGGAATGTGGAATGAAGCAGAGAAGCTGCAGCTGGATGTGATGAATGCAAGAAAAGAAAAGCTTGGATCAGACCACCCAGACACTCTTGGGAGCATGAACAATTTGGCAAACACATACAGGTCTCAGGGAAGGTGGAATGAAGCAGAGAAGCTGCAGTTGGATGTGATGAATGCAAGAAAAGAGAAGCTTGGATCAGACCACCCAGACACTCTTGGGAGCATGAACAATTTAGCACTCACATACAGTGATCTTGGAATGTGGAATGAAGCAGAGAAGCTGCAGTTGGATGTGATGAATGCAAGCAAGGCAAAGCTTGGATCAGACCACCCAGACACACTCAAGAGCATGAACAATTTGGCATCCACATACAGTGATCAGGGAAGGTGGAATGAAGCAGAGAAGCTGCAGTTGGATGTGATGAATGCAAGAAAAGAGAAGCTTGGATCAGACCACCCAGACACTCTCAGAACCATGAACAATTTGGCATCCACATACAGTGATCAGGGAAGGTGGAATGAAGCAGAGAAGCTGCAGTTGGATGTGATGAATGCAAGCAAGGCAAAGCTTGGATCAGACCACCCAAACACTCTCAGCAGCATGAACAATTTGGCAATCACATACAGTGATCAGGGAAGGTGGAATGAAGCAAAGAAGCTGCAGTTGCATGTGATGAATGCAAGAAAGGCAAAGCTTGGATCAGACCACCCAGACACTCTCATCAGTATTGCTAATTTGGCAATCACATACAGTAACCAGGGAAGGTGGAGTGAAGCAGAGCCCATGTTATCCAATACAATAAATTCAATGCACCAAGTCATGGGAGCCCATCATCCAACTACCTTGAAACGCACAAAACATTTGGATGAATTGCACCAGCAGATACATGCCTCCCATCAAAGATGTAGGTCACAATATCATACTAAGTTTGTCCTTAAAATGACTGAATTTGTTTAATCAGATGGTGGGGATTCAAAGTGACAAGTGTGAGCAGGAGAAAGAAGATGGCATGAAAGAGTGTTGTTTTTGAGTTGGTTTCAAATGTATAGGACTACCTGTAAACCTATGACTGATACAATAGTGGTGTAGTTTCCAAAGTGGTCCTCAATAATGGCCCTTCTGAATAATGTGCTCACCACCACTCATGTGTTTTTGAACCTTTATGTCATCATAGGCCCTTAACAGGCATACACAACCCATAGGGACAATGACAACAATGATAAGAGTGATGAGAGAGAGAGGGAATGAATGGACTGGACTGCTTTGCAGTCAACATACATCATTTCAGTTGTACTCTGGTGCACCAAGATTTCATCAACGGCATCATCCTTCCCCTAACCAGGCACATGTTGTGGCATCTATTCTGACAATCTACGTCCTGTCCCATCCGTCCGTGCAGGAGAGAGAGAGAGAGAAAGAGAAGAACTTTGAAACTTGGTCTCTGGATTGAAAAACATGGAAACGATGGGACGTGACAAAATGATATCATAATGCAGTAGCAGCAACACAAAATCACAAAGAGACAACGCGGCGCGACGGGGAAAAAAAGAGAAAAAGACAAAGACAAAGACAAAGAAAAACCGAACCAGAGTCTTTTGGACGAGAGCCAATTCGATCACTGTTGTTTACACTCCTCCGGGTTCACATTCCCATTATTGTTCCCCGCAGCCGCAGCTGCAGCGCGACCTCCTCCGCGTTGACGCAAGCCACCACCACCACGTCTGAGATTGAGCAGGCCGCCATCCGAGTCCGAGTCCTGTTAAACACGGATCACAACAGGCGCAAAGATAAGAGACAGAAGAAGAATCAAAGAGTCCGACTCGGACCATGAGAAATACACACCTCGTCTTCAAATTCGTCCTCGTCCTCGAGGTCCTCGTAATCGTCCTCATCTTCGTCCAGCATGTCATATTCGAGGGCTTTGCCCGTAAAGTAATCAATGGCGCGAGGGATGATCTACATAAGTAATGAGTAAAGATCCGAGGATGAGATTGGGAGGGGGGGACGGAAGACCTTTTCCTTGAAATCTTCTCCAATCTGGTAATCGACCTCGAGCTTGCTCTCGATCTCTTCGAGTTCGTCATCATTCACCTCTCCGCTCTCGATCGCGTCATCGGGTGGTGGCTGGGGCGGGTTGAAAAAGTTGAAAAAGGATTCTGTGGGCCTCGCCTTGCGCACGAGCCTCGTGCGGTTCGTAGCTAGCACATCCAAACCGCCGTGTGTGAGCACGCATACAAACGCAGACATGGATGAAAAACTCACTCTTGCAAGGGAGTGTACTTGTCATCGTCTTTGATGGAATACTGCTCGCCGGCCTCGATCTCGTCCGATGCGGGGACGGCGTGGCCCGCGATCAAGGCCAGTCTGCGCTCGTACAGCGGCTTTTGGAGGCCCAGATACTGGATGTTGCGATGGCATGAGATTTATGAGGGAACGTGCATAAGTCAGCAGGGGGCGGACCTTTTTATCCAATTCTAAACATTCGCGCTTGTACTGTCCGCAAATTCCTCGAGCATCCTTTACTATCTCCTTCGGTTTTTATTTCGCCCCGCAGGTCTTGCCCAATGGCCTCCGCGACGGCACTCTACGGGTCTACGCCAGACTTCGTCTGACCATTACCCCCAGGTGGCGGGTGAACGCATGTGATCCCAAATGGACGACGACTTGCACAGTGAAAGCACTCCTGCACTTCCCTCGTCTCGATGAGCTCGTTCTCTCGATCGACGTGGGAGTGCTGTCTGTGGATTACCTAGTTGATTCTCTCTGCAAACTGCGCAACTTGCGGAAGCTTGGTGTGAATTTTGAGTACAATCACTTCGGGGGGGAACCGAATGCGATGAGAAAATTCGGAAAGCTCATAGCGGCAAAACCTCACTTGGCGCGTCTAGAACTAGCAAGGCGTGATTCATACCCCGATTTCACCCTTTATGATCTGTTAAAATTCCTGCCAGCCGATCCCCCGCTGAAACTGGAACACTTTGGCTTAGGCTCTGGTTTCGAGCCATCAGCTGCGCTTATTCCCCATATACGCTCATTGACGTCCTGCTACTTCACCGAGTCCCGCCTCCTGGAGATTCTATTCGCAGAGGGGTTGTTTCCTCCGACCATGTACACGGAATCGGACGACGAGATTACGATCAATTACCTGAATAACCACCCGAGGATTGTCAGCCTGACGTTTATGCGCGGATTTAAGAAGATTCGAAGCAGAGCTGTTTTCAATATCTCAACATTCTGAAACTTTGATATACTTTCAAACTACTATGCGCGATTTCTTTGAATCTCTCACCGATTCCTGGAACGAATCGTTATTGCTTCAATGCACGAATCTCAAGGAACTTGTACTGGATGAGAGCTACTCCTCTCGGGTCGTAGATGCTGTAAGCATGTTTGGAGAGGTCATGGGATTCTTATACTAATCACATTTCCGACAGAACGCACTGTCCATTCTCTCTCGGCTTCCACGCTCGGTGGCACTGGTGTTCACCGACGATCTGGTTTTCAAAGTATATTTGGAATACTGCGAAGGACGGTATTGGAAACCTCATCTCCAGGAGTTGGCCGGACGCTTTGTGTATAGGAAGCCCGAGATAGATTTTTATTCTATTTACAAAGTATGAATGAACGTTTCATTTAATATGTGGATGTATACCCTTAGATACCCGATACAAATGCTTTTTTTTCTATCAGAGAACCCCTTTCTGTTGCAGATAACCGGGATAACCCCTATATCGTTTTCACGTGAAACACCAGTCGCGTATAAAGTACGACACCGGTAACATAGTCAGCCGTCGCTCCTCTCTTCCTTTCCTCCCACCATTTGGACAATGGGTTGTCATTCTTTTCCGTCACCGGCATTATTCGTCGACGTCCATCTGTTGTATCATTGCGCGCCGTGTTTCGTTGTGCACCGCGTTTGCATATGTGGACTAGCCTAGTCGACGTCAGCCTTAATCCAAGCTGGTGGATGTCTCACACTGTCATCCGCTTTCCCGTTTTTTTATTGGGAGCAGCGCTATACGCGATGAAAGTTGACGGCGAAACGTACGAGGAAATCAACTCCCGACGTCAGGCAGCTGCGATAGTTGGCCGAGTCTTGACCAAGCCAGTTGCCAATTGATCGCGTCAATCGTTGCTGAACTAGTAGAGGACAAGCAGGCCAGAGACGTGGTGCTTCGATAAACTGTGTGCTCAAGACCGTTAATGCCAACCTGCTGATGAAATGGCACAACAACGAATTTGGCGTTATTTTCCATCTGAGGAACTGGCGAGATACGAGTCGTCTATGCATGCTGCGGGTCATACGCCTGGTCTGCTGGTGCTCTATCCTTGAGCGCCCACATGTCACGTGTCACGCCTTGGAGATGAACAATAGAAAACCGGATGCGGACCAAGACCATGGGACTTGAAATCATCCAGGCGTGCAACGATCCGCGCCATAAGGGCATCAGAGTCACTGACCCGTGCCTCAAACTTCTTGAGCAGTTCTTGCGTTTGCGCCTCTGCTTCCCTCGCCTTCTCTTCAGCCTTCTCAACCCTCTCTTCAGCCTTCTCAACCCTCTCTTCAGCCTTCTCAACCCTCTCTTCAGCCTTCTCAACCCTTTCCTCAGCCCTCTTCGCCCTCTCCTCCGCCCTCTCCGCCCTTTCTTCGACTGCCTTGATCCGCGCCTCTGCTTGATCCCCGCCACTTCTCATCTCCAAAAATGCCATCATCGTCTATATGGTAGAAAAAACATCAATTAAAAGTTCATAATAGAACAGTGATGAAAACATACGGAATTGGTTGATGACTGGATATCTTGAAAGAGGAGGCTCCTCTTGTCTTCGACGACCAGCGGATCACGCTGGTAGATAACAAGTCCCTTTATCGTTCCCGGCACCGGTATGTCGAGCGTTTTGGACTTGGTGCCCTGCCAGCCATGATAACGTGTGACCTTGGTGTCCGGACACCACTCCAGCAGCGATGAGACCATGTCGGCGTACCAATAACATTGGGCGTCGATGAGGTCATATTCCTCAGATTGTTGGTTGAGGAATTGGACCATGTGCATCAGGTCCCAGAGGCTAGGCCAGGTCGACGATGGGCCTGTGAACTCAATGGTTGTGAGTTCGTACGCGTCGTTGGAGCTGGGGAGCTGCGGGATCTCAACAATAGTGTCCAGAGCCCAGTGTCGGTTGGGCGATATCGTGCTAAGCCGACAGACGCAGTAATCGACTACGCGAGAGGGGGACATCAAAATGGAGTCCATAGACGATGTCGATTGGGTCAGAGAAGGTACGAGCGAGTACGAACTCTTCTCTGAAGACGTCGTGGTCGCCTTGGGACTCTTTGGTTCCGACTGATGTCCTATAGATCGATCCATGCGAAAAATAGTGACCTTGTTTTGAAGCGGAGATGCACGACGACGAACTCGTGTTCTACGAGGTTTTGGAAAACCATTCGGGGCCGCTTTTTGAAGTGGCTGGCCTTGGCGATGCAATAACCATTTGAAGAGCGGAGAGGAGGGCCAGGCCATCATCACATTTCATGACGTTACTGAAAGCGACGTTGGCCCAGGTAGTGGCATGCTGGTGACCGAGGATTCTCTTCAAGGGGCCGTCCAGGCTTATGCCCGAGTTCTCCATGACGGAACTGCGAACAGACGCGAGGAATCCTTGAAGAGACTTCTTGAAACTGGAAGGCATGTTTGGCTTGCTTATATACCGTTGAGCGAAGGATGCTGTATAATGTGAAGAGCAGTGCGTTCACCGGAAAACATTCCTGGCATGTTTAATTGTGTTGTGCTAAGACCTGTTGTGGTATCGACACCAATCTCCTTTTAGTATGAGATTCAAACACAGATTGAATTCCTGGTCTATGACATGCATGACCTTTTGCACAAAAACTCGGAACGTGGTGCGGGCCTATTGGGTGATGGTGGTAAGAATATAATTTCCTTTCAACGCAAAGTTACGTAACCCTCACCAGCTGCAGACTAATCTTGTGCGCACGACATGCGATTTCGAGCGTACCTTTTTTCAAAGCTTGTCAATTGTGACTCGATGAGGTGAAACAACTAGGCTACAAATTCGCGAAATTTAGACAGCCTACTGTAAGAAATAAAATACGGGGGGCCCGTATATCCAGATCCAGTCTCGTAATATAAGCTTCTCCGCGACACGGAGGTCGCTATTCCGCCTTATGGACAGTAGGGTGTGAAGGTAACAAATATTAGGCCACACGTGCCGTCCATCAAATGGTCGGATATGAAGAAGGACCTTGGGGTGCAATTATCGCAAACTAGACGTAATTCTTTGAACTGGTCAAAGGTCGTAAGTGGGTTCCTCATGAACTACGATCAGAGGTCAGATAAGTAAACGTTGATTGGTGGCGAGGAACGTACCTGAGGGATGATCTGTTCCAGCAATTCGAATGGAAGCTTGCCCATACGTTTGTTTCGATTTCGCATGATTCCACGGATTATGGCCTTCATGGTGGGTTGAGGTCAAGGTGTCGACGACAATGAGTGCCGTTTTGCAGTTGCAAGAACAATGGATCAAATAAAGCCAAATACATCAACATCAAGCCTTGTGTTAGTGCTGTCAGTGCGTCACCTTGGGGACAGCAGCGCTTGAAGGACATGAGGACTTGGGTGTGCAAGACATACGACAAGCGTGTGGAAGCCTCAAGAATCATTGACCAATGCCAAGAATCAATGACCAGATCATTCGATCACTCTGAGACCTCTTTCAAACGAAGAGCCTTGTCTGCCATTTTTTTCATGCTTGCGAGTCCCTTTTTCAGCGCTTGAAGCCTATTCAAGATCGTTTAGTCACATTGTTCATTTTTCTCGTGACATGCGCGATTTGGGCGTCTGCGGCTACCAAGTCAGGCCTCTACCAAGCATAGGTAGATGAAGGGGTTTGGGATGGTTCTGGAGGTGGTCGTGCTTGGTTTGAACGCCTTTGAGGGCCTCGACGTTGAGCTTGACGTCGATAGAGAGGCTTTCGAGACAGACCTTTGTCGGCGTGGTCAAAAACCTCGGTATCTCCCGGAATCAACACATTCATACCGGGCCCACGATAAGTTGAGCAGAAAAACTCTGTATTGATTAGTGACTAGCTATGGAACGCATAAACGGCGAGGCGCTTACATCCGCGCGCGAAGTGATCTGGTTTTTGAAATCGTGAACCGTCAAAGCGGTGGCGAAACGAAAGTCGCACCAAAAGTGGTGCAAAAAAAGTCAGTCTTGCATCACTTCCAACTCCACGCCTTGTATTGACGACGCCAAGTAACCTTGACATCACCATCCACACTTGGACGACAGGTCGTGGCAAGGCCTGTCCACTATGTCTTCCACCCACCCACAACATATTTGACGGATTTGGGGATATGAAAGCGTATGAGTCTATATATACTAGGTGAGTATGGGTCAACCACGACGTGCAGCCTGTAGCTCAACGGATTTTCACAATTCTTACTACTGTGCTTTGTTGTGTAATTGTGCAAATCGAACATAGCTTGGCATGTACAATGTTATCATGCATGGCAGTGAAAGTGCCAGCAACCCGAAATCGTCCAACTGTGCAAATTTGAGCGGGAGAATCAAATGCCAGTCCACTCAAAGGCTAGGACGTCATCGATCATCGATTGCGTACGTCTATGTACTACAGCGACTTTTATGTGGCATGCTGGTGCAGGCGTTTTGGGCGATATCTCCCTCCAATTGAACAAGTATCTGCCTTCTCGGGGTGGAGCTTGCACTACTACGACGGCAAAGTTTTGAGGGTGAATTTTACTACGCAGGATGATTCTGGCGAGCACATTATGAGTCATGTTCATATATATATTTCATGGGCACACCTATGATTCCTTCCTGAAAGAGGACTCGACGGTCGTGCGCCTTGCGAAAGTCCTGATGACAAAGCTACTGAAGTACATGCGCGCGAGGGTGTCACAACTTCGATAGTTTCCTATGCAATGTTAGCAGATGTACAGAAGGAGCGCATGGATGGCACGAACAGGTATCAGTAGATTGTCTCCCTCCGGACCGCTTCCCGTCCTTTCTCTCGTTCGTGCGGGCTTTTGCTTCGGTTCAACTGGCCCCACCTCCGATACAGATGTGTGATGGTGGATTTGAGCCCGATGAATGATCGATGTCATTTGGTGATGCTAGAATCCACAGACGACTCGGCTAAATACTCATGGATGAATGCGTTAGTTGAAAGAAATAAGAAACTGGTAGTACGTTCAACCATCCTCTCACCCTGTCTTTCCCGAGCACTGGCATTGTTTGCATATAGCATGCGTGAACCTTTCGTCGCCAAAGTCGTTCGATCATGTGTTGGCGGGGAGCAAAAGCGGCTCGCTCCCTATTCCAGAGGGGATGACCGTGGTCAGTTTTGATACTGCAGTCTCTTTCCTCGGGTCATGAAGCTGCTCTGTGTTCGGTTGGAGGGGTGCCAGCGAGTGTGATGGGATGTCACCATCTCCGTTGGTGCACATCGCAAATCATTGCTTCCGCCAATACATTGTCATTAAAAACGGGACATGACATAAAAAAATGAATGGTAGACGCAGTTACTGTAGCAATTCTTCCACTCCCATATTCACGCCGACACCAGTCTAAAGCATGGTGGTATTTCACACGCTATTCGTGTGACAGATGTTACACCCGCGCTTTGATCTTGACCACCACCACGTACTCACCTTGTTGCTACAATTGTGGTAACTTTCATCTTTACTACAATGTGCTTGATGATAATTTTCTCTACATGTAGACTATGACCAGCAAGTCATGTATGCCCCCTCAGTCCACTACAAACTCGGGCCCCTTTGCCGGGGCACACGATTTTTCAGTCGGGCATGCAGAATTCAATGAAGTTCATGGAAATGTTTGTCATGTTTTAAATGGAATTGGCATCACATTCTGACATCTACCTGAGGTTAACCACTATTACAACAATTCAACCCCACCTACTTTAACTCTGCCACCTTTACCACCTTTGAAACATTCTAGCACTATGTTCAAGGGTCGTGAAAAATACCTTGATAAGTTGACTGAATATTTTGGACAGAATGCAACAGGGGGGAAGGCTCAGAGATCATTTCTTCTATATGGAATGGGAGGCATTGGCAAGTCTCAGATCTGCCTCAAATTTATTGAACAGAATGATAAATTGTGAGTATTCAAAATATTGAGATATTCAAAATAATTGATTTCACAGGTTTCCTCATACATTCTGGATTGATGCATCCTCTGAGAACACTATTGACCTTGCATTGAAACAGATAGCTCAGGAAGAGAATGTCATTCCTGGGAAGACAATTTCAGCTGCATTGGGTCTCAAATTGATATCTGAGAGAGACAACTGGCTCATTATATATGATGGTGCAGATGGAGATCATGATATTGTTGAAAAATATCTCCCACCTGGAGACACTGGCAGTATATTGATAACAAGCAGGAATCCTGATTTGAAAAGAATCACAAAGAATTCAATGGAAGTCAGTGGAATGGGAGAGGAAGAAGCTGTTTTGCTATTACTAGAGTCAGCCTCATTGCATGAATCACCTGATGATCTTGGATTGTTAGCCAAACAACTCGTTTCCAAAATGGGTGGCATTCCTCTTGCCCTTGATCAAGCTGGGTCATATATCAGGACTTGTGCTTGTAGTCTTGAGGATTATCTGGAGAAATATTCCAAGCATCAGAAAGAATCATTTTCCAGAGCTACATTTAAGGGTGCATCCAATTATCAATTATCTACCTATGGAACATGGGAAATATCTATGCAAGAGATTGAGGCTAGGGCTACAATGGAGGCATGTCCAAGAGCAGTTGCAGCACAGAGTGCCATGACATTAGTGAAGATATTTGCCTTTCTGCATCATACCAATATTCCAGAAGAAATATTCAAGAATGCTGCAGCACAATATGCAAAGAGGGTCCTCAAAGCTTCCTACTTTATACATTTTCCAAAAATAGCCAAATTCTTTAAAAATGTTACTGCAAGACTTCCAATGTCAGTGACACTGTTGGATTCTCAAACATTGTTCTTGAACGAGAATGGTGAATGGGACAGGACACAATTCATGGAAGGTATCCATGTACTGGCCTCATTTTCATTGATCAGGATGAACAGTAAACAGTTTACAATGCACCCATTAGTTCATTCATGGTGCAGTGACAGGATACCTAAGATAGAGATTGAAACCTATTACTGGAAAGCAAGAGCATTGCTCTCCTGCTCAATAGAGGAGGAGTATGATTATGACATGGACAACCATGCATTTTGTCAACTGGTTGCTCCACATGTCAAAACAAATTGTCAATATGGACTTGACATGAAGATGAGAGCAACTTACTACGATGATGAGCATGAGAGATTTGCATTTATGTTTCATACAATTGGTGATTGGAAAGAGAAAGAGCAGTTGTTGACTGTGGCAGTGAATCAGAGATGTGAAAGGCTTGGATCAGATCACCCAGACACACTCAGCAGTATGAACAATTTGGGAATTACATACAGCTCTCAGGGAAGGTGGAATGAATCAGAGAAGCTGCATTTGGATGTGATGAATGCAAGAAAAGAGAAGCTTGGATCAGACCACCCAGACACTCTCAGAAGCAGGGGAAATTTGGCACTCACATACAGGTCTCAGGGAAGGTGGAATGAAGCAGAGAAGCTGCACTTGGATGTGATGAATGCATTCAAATTAAAGCTTGGATCAGACCACCCAAACACTCTCAACAGCATGAACAATTTGGCAGTCACATACAGTGATCAGGGAAGGTGGAATGAAGCAGAGAAGCTGCAGTTGGATGTGATGAATGCAAGAAAGGCAAAGCTTGGATCAGACCACCCAGACACTCTCACCAGTATAAACAATTTGGCATCCACATACAGTAAGCAGGGAAGGTGGAACAAAGCAGAGAAGCTGAAGCTGGATGTGATGAATGCAAGAAAGGCAAAGCTTGGATCAGACCACCCAGACACTCTCAGCAGCATGAACAATTTGGCAAACACATACAGTGATCAGGGAAGGTGGAATGAAGCAGAGAAGCTGCAGTTGGATGTGATAAATGCAAGCAAGGCAAAGCTTGGATCAGACCACCCAGACACTCTCAACAGCATGAACAATTTGGCATCCACATACAGTGATCAGGGAAGGTGGAATGAAGCAGAGAAGCTGCAGTTTGATGTGATACATGCAAGCAAGGCAAAGCTTGGATCAGACCACCCAAACACTCTCAACAGCATGAACAATTTGGCAATCATATACAGGTCTCAGGGAAGGTGGAATGAAGCAGAGAAGCTGCAGTTGGATGTGATGAATGCAACAAAAGAGAAGCTTGGATCAGACCACCCAGACACTCTCAACAGCATGAACAATTTGGCAAACACATACAGTGATCAGGGAAGGTGGAATGAAGCAGAGAAGCTGCAGTTGGATGTGATGAATGCAACAAAAGAGAAGCTTGGATCAGACCACCCAGACACTCTCAACAGCATGAACAATTTGGCAAACACATACAGTGATCAGGGAAGGTGGAATGAAGCAGAGAAGCTGCAGTTGGATGTGATGAATGCAAGCAAGGCAAAGCTTGGACCAGACCACCCAGACACTCTCAACAGCATAAACAATTTGGCAATCACATACTGTAATCAGGGAAGGTGGAATGAATCAGAGAAGCTGCAGTTCAATGTGATGAATGCAAGAAAGGCAAAGCTTGGATCAGACCACCCAGACACTCTCAGCAGTATTGCTAATTTGGCAATCACATACAGTAACCAGGGAAGGTGGAGTGAAGCAGAGCCCATGTTATCCAATGCAATACATTCAATGCACCAAGTAATGGGTGCCCATCATCCAACTACTTTGGCATTCACAGACAGTTTGGATGAAGTGCACCAGCAAATCTGTGCCTCCCATCAAAGTGGTAGGTGATATCATACTAAGTTTGTCTTTAAAATGACTGAATTCATTTAATCAGATGGTGGGGGTTCAGAGTGACAAGTGTGAGCAGGAGAAAGAAGATGGCATGAAAGAGTGTTGTTTTTGAGTTGGTTTCAAATGTATAGTACTACCTGTAAACCTATGTATGACTGATACAATGTCAGTGTAGTTTCCAAAGTGGTCCTCAATAATGGCCCTTCTGAATAATGTGCTCACCATGACCATCTATGTGGTTTTGAAACTTTATGTCATCAGAGGCCCTTAACAGGCATACACAACCCACAGGGACAATGACAACAATGATAAGAGTGGGAATGAATGGACTGGATCAATTTGCGGTCTACATACGTCATTTCAGTTGTACTCTGGTGCACCAAGATTTCATCAACAGTGTCAGGCCATGCTGATACCCATCCTTCCCCTAACCAGGCACAATGGCATCTATTCTGACAATCTACGTCCTGTCCCGTCCGTCCGTGCAGGAGAGAGAGAGAGAGAGAGAAAGAGAAGAACTTTGAAACTTGGTCTGGATTGAAAAACATGGAAACGATGGGACGTGACAAAATGATATCATAATGCAGTAAGCAGCAACACAAAATCACAAAAAGACAACGTGGCGCGAAGGGGAAAAACAGAAAAAAGACACAGACAAAGACAAAGAAAAACCGAACCAGAGTCTTTTTGGACGAGAGCCAATTCGATCACTGTTGTTTACACTCCTCCGGGTTCACATTCCCATTATTGTTCCCCGCAGCCGCAGCCGCAGCGCGACCTCCTCCTCCGCGTTGACGCAAGCCACCACCACCACGTCTGAGATTGAGCAGGCCGCCATCCGAGTCCGAGTCCTGTTAAACACGGATCACAACAGGCGCAAAGATAAGAGACAGAAGAAGAATCAAAGAGTCCGACTCGGACCATGAGAAATACACACCTCGTCTTCAAATTCGTCCTCGTCCTCGAGGTCCTCGTAATCGTCCTCATCTTCGTCCAGCATGTCATATTCGAGTGCTTTGCCCGTAAAGTAATCAATGGCGCGAGGGATGATCTACATAAGTAATGAGTAAAGATCCGAGGATGAGATTGGGAGGGGGGGGACGGAAGACCTTTTCCTTGAAATCTTCTCCAATCTGGTAATCGACCTCGAGCTTGCTCTCGATCTCTTCGAGTTCGTCATCATTCACCTCTCCGCTCTCGATCGCGTCATCGGGTGGCGGCTGGGGCGGGTTGAAAAAGTTGAAAAAGGATTCTGTGGGCCTCGCCTTGCGCACGAGCCTCGTGCGGTTCGTAGCTAGCACATCCAAAACCGCCGTATGTGAGCACGCATACAAAACGCAGACATGGATGAAAAACTCACTCTTGTTCCTCTGTTTCTTGATCTCAAACTCTTTCGTCAGATCCTGGTCGTCCTTCTACTTGATCTCGGTCCCGATTGCGCAATCGAACATGAAATCGCCTGAGTACCCAACTTCTTCCTGGTAGAGATAAATCTTTTCGAGCAGTTTGTTGTTGAAAAAGGCATTGGGGCTGAAGACGAAGATGAGTTTGAAGCCGGGTTTGCCCCTGATCTCTGGGTCCGCGTCCTCGTCGAGATAGAAGAGACAGATGTCGACGAGCGATTTGAGAGCCTGTGCATCGCGATCAGTGATGATGCCGCCGAGGACGACGTGATTCCTGAGAGCGGTGAGCCAGAACTCCGGGATAGCAGCAGCGACCGGGTGTGTGTCCTTGAGCAAGGGGGTGTACTAGTCATTGTCTTTGATAGAATATTGCTCACCGGCCTCGATCTCGCCCAATTTGGGGACGGCGTGGCCCGCAATCAAGGCCAGTCTGCGCTCGTACAGGGGCTTTTGGAGGCCCAGATACTAATTCTAAACATGCACGCTTGTAGAGGTGGTCGCGCTTAGCTTGGATAATCTAAGGACCTCGACGTTGAGCTTGACGTGGATAGGGAGGCTTCGATACCTGTTGATTTCCAACGAGGCCTGTGAGCTTGCCATGGACAAAACCGAGCATATGCGTCATCAATTCATTGTCCTCTGAGATGCCTTGGAGGTTGAAATTGGTTGTGAATAAGTTGCATCGTGGGCGACGGACGGCCTGTGGTAAAGAACTTCGGTCATCGGTCAAGCAACGCCTTCATACCGATGCAGTCAGCCCTGTCTGAGAAGGCCCACGATGAGTTCGCATCAATGTTCAGTCTTTTTCCGCACAGAAAAACTCTGTATTGAATAGTGACTAGCTATGGAACGCATAAACTGTGAGGCGCTTGCATCCGCGCCTGAAATGATGGCTTACAGGTGACTCTGGAAAATGAAGTCAGTCATGCATCACTTCTAATTCACCGTCTCTCATGCTGCTCTTCGCAGCCCTCGCAGCACGCTTTTTACAGTCGTGAATGCAACTTCAATTACGCAACGCCTTGTATTGACGATGCCAAGTGGCCTTGACGTGACCATCCCCCATCTACAAAAAGTCGGATCGCTGGCGAAGTTCGCCAGGACTGGTGACGCTCTGACCAACGCTCACCGCGGCTGGTGAAAGTAACTCCGCGGCTGGCGAAATTTCGCCAGACGTGGCCAACTCTCACCTCTCAGATGGAACTCGCCACGCCGTATGAAACAACTTGTATAGCTAGCTTGCACCGTGACAATGTTATTATTAATGTCCTTGATTATTGGCACAAAGGCTCATTGATTGAGCTGTGCAAGTTACTACAGGTCATCATGTTCATCACTGTCCTCGCACTCAGGCTCTTCTCCATCCACTTCGTCGTCGTCGTCGTCGTCGTCGTCAATCCTTTCAAGATCTTCCGAATTATTGGATACCCGATCTGACTCGTCGAAATCGTAGCTCTCCTCAATGCCTGGATCTTTCTCTGAAGCAGGATATTGTTCGCCCTCACCATCTCCAGCAGGGTTTTCAGCGTCTTCCAGCTCGTCTTGACGGCGATCCGCTAGGAAAGAATTTGTTGCTTCTCTCGTCGAAGCATGACCCACCCCACCACCGAAATACCTCATTGCCATATCCCGGTCCACGAATCTGTGTGGGACTTGGACTCGAGAGCAAAAAATGGGTACGAAAAGAACTTACATATTGACATAATAGAATTGCCAGTCAGCGTCACATTCACTTGGCTGGCGCGCAATCGATGGAGGCAAAAGTTCATTTGTACGGCCGAAAGCGAAGGCAGGTTCGAGGAATGCGCCTCGTATGATGAGTGCTGGATCAACAAATCCGAATGCGCCTGGGGATTGCGAATCGAAAAATCCAAGTTTGAGAAGCCGGCGGGATTTCCATCCTGCGCGATCATTATCCCGCCCAAACCAGCGAACCCATACAAAGTCCATCCGTTGGGGCAATGCACTCTTTGACTCTGGGCCGGAATGTACGACGTATGTGTGGAAAATCCCAATAATACGTGCATACCAATATGGATGGTATTGTAATCCATCCTCATTGGGTGAGTCTTCTCGGGAAAGAAGCATAACGTCGGGTTTAGTTCGGATGTTGACAGTATCTTGCTCCCTTCTGAGATCGTACGTAGTGTAGTTCACGCGCAGGACATTGTGTGAATAGATGAGATTGTTGCAAATCGTGACTGTACTGCGTTGCGCACTTGAGAATATCCTCTCGTCTCCATCATATTCGGTCCCCAGTAGACGGGAAACAAAGTGGTCGAGCAGTTGAGGCAAGAAATTCTACCGGTAGTCAAGAGTCAGTTAAGCTAATAATTGAATGTGAGTAGAAAACATACCTTGCATGCGGGGTCATTCTCCAACTCTTCTCCTGGCCATGACCTTATGTTAATCTTGTTCTTCGTATCATTTGCCATGTGGTAATGACAATTGGGATCCGTAAACGACATTTTCTCTTCTTTGCCATCTAGCACCAGACTCGCTCGTCTTCTCTGTGTGGGGTGGGTAACTTCATTCTCTGGCTGGTTTTTTTGTAAGGCCGTATAGCGCTCATGGATCTTCCGTAATGTCTTTTGTCGGCGTTCCTGCCTGGCAATACTTCGTGTGTGTTCTGCCTTTGATGCACGTGAATAGAACCGTTTAGCACACTTGTGCTGCGCTTCGCCCTTTTGAGATTGTAAAATGTCAACAAGTACAGATATTATCACGGCTTACCACTTGGCTTGTAAAGCCATCAGTTGTTCCATATCTACGGATAGCTAGCGGATAATCTGCAAGAGCATGGAGCTTATACGTTGATAGGTTGAAGATACGTTCTTTTTTGCCGCTTTTCATGTTTGTTGATTTGTCTGCATTAGCGCGCGTACTGGTTTTGGCAAGCGCTGCAATACGGCGTCCACGTGCAGCTTCTTCACTTGGCAAATCTTTTGTCACATAACATGCGCAGACCTTCTTCTTGAATTCGCGCAGGGCAAATCCAAGACGTCGAGATGAATGCTCCAAACCACGGATGGTTGATTCTGTATGCAGGCGAAGTTTGGCTAGAGCATGCCAGGTGGATAGCTCAAACAGGAGACCTTGTACAATGGTATCGAATTCGTAGGGTAGAAGTCCTTCAAAAACTGGTAAAGCACACTGCAAGTTGATGTTAGTAGATTTTATAAAGCCATCAAAGCTCAATACCTGCAATAAATCTTCATAATCGCGAGCTGCGAGCTTCTTCATGCTTGACGCATTCTCACCAAACGACGAATAGTGCCACGCCCAAAGGTTGGGACGTCTCTATACCGCTCGTTTAAAATTTGTATGCCTTGACCGCCATTCGCGACCAAAATACGCAACAGATGCGTAAATGTTGCCTTCCAAACCCCAAGTTCAAACTCATGTAGCAAATCAGGTACAAACATTTCGTAGTGGTTGACTCCATGTGCAAAGAAGCGTTGGGAGAATGCGCTCTGTGATTTGTTGAGACCATGAAGGTTGATCTGGGATTTACTTACTCGTACTGCTGTCAGTGACCGAGCACCGATCTTGTTGATAACAAATGCATTACCAAGTGGGAGGCCGAGTTCAAACATCCACTTGCGCACAAGTGCAATGCTCTCGTGTATGTCTGAATCATCAATGCGAGCTTTGTTGATGCGATTTCCGATATCTGGCTTCTTGCCCATATCTTCTATCTTCTCCTTAAATACATAGCACCGAGGACATGGACATTTTGCAAGATATTTGATACATGCCAAGAGAACTCTGAAAACATATGAGCAACACAACCACAACAATAACCATGATCCCTTACTTTTCAGGATAATCAGCTGCATAGGTGAAAAGACGTGGGAATACGAGACGTCGAATGCCATCGAGGAAGGTATGTTCAAGACCATGGATATACGCATGCATGAAGTCTGCGTCTAAGATGAGAAGCCAAATAAGGTGGATTAACTCGCGTTTGCAATGCGTGATTGTATCGGAGCTAGCTGCGATGCCAAAAACCCCTCGATAGAAATCTTGGAATGTGTTACTAAGCTTCAAATCATGTCAGAACACGATATTCTAAGAATTTAGCAAAACTCACCTTTGGTATGTACGCCAGGTGGTTGGCAGCATAAGCAGTCGCTTTGCTACGGATATACTTGGATTGATTGCCGAAGTACATGTAAATTGGCCATAGTGATGCGTTACCAAAGCTTGCCAAGTGTGTTGAGTCCGACCATAGCATGATTCCTATGATTACTTTTTCTAACAGCTGCGAACCGATTGCGTGCGAGTGGCTTTGAAGGCGCATGTATTCTTCGATGAATGCATCTGAGTTGTATAACTCAGAGTATATACGTTCGGGAGGCGATCCGTCAGATGGCTTCCAGTATTCCTTAAATGGGATCCAATGGTAGGTGTCAACTGCTGGGTCATTTAGAGCTGCTTTGATTATTTCAAGTGGCCGTCGATATAATATTCCGGTTACTTTGAATTTCGGTGCATCATCCTCAGATTTCTGCCTCCTTCCTCGCATGGTAATGGAATGGCTACGAATTCTTCCATCCAACCATCTTGGCTTTTGAAAAGAAAGTCTTTTGGGTCAATTCCCGAGTCGGCGTACTTATCGAGGCGCTCACATTCCCGTGCTGCGCTGAAATTGGTGAGGTCATCAATATTGAATCCAGGTGCTTGTAACACATCTTGGACAAGCCTGTCAATCTCTGGATTTGACTTGGAATTGGTACCGCTGTGTACCCAATTCATAAGGAGCATCGTTGAAATGTTTTCGAATGGCCCAGTTATCTTTTTAGTGACAGATTTGATCGAGCGGCCAAAAACAGACCACCATGGTCGGTTAACAGACTCTTGAGCCTCCTCAAAGTTTGGGGAGTTCAAAACGTTGTCTATTGTAGGTGTGAGAGGATATATTGATGGCCGGCCATGTAGATAGCGTCGAAAAATGGTGTACGTATTAGGTTTTGTGTCAAATATGATAGTTGGTATGGGGATGGTCTTATCATGATTGTGGTGATTGCTGTCGTCACATTCATCCTCAGGCACATCCAGCGGAGGGCGTGCGTCAACTTGCAGCGGTTCCGGAAGAGGTACTGATGGTGGGATAATATCCTGATAGCGTGCTGGCAGCCGTCTTGGACGCTCACTGCGTCTAGACATGATTCCTGACTTTCAATATGAATTAGTGTCGATAAAAGCATGATAAAATAGAAGACTCACTTGGAAACTGGATTGTGCAATGTTATGGTTGACTTGCGAGTCCATGGAGTCCATGAACATGTCCCCTTCAGGTGCCGTCAGGGCTTCCCCACCATCTGAGTTACGTAGCTCCTCCTGTTGCTGCCTTTTCTCTTTTAAAGCCTGAATTTTTCGTTTTTTTATTCGTATTACAAGCCTTGTGTCGATGTCCTGACCACATTGGCGCTGGTGGTTATTCAGCCCTCTGATTGTTGAGAAAGTTGCGCTGCAACCAGGTGTATAACATTTGACGGTTTTCGGCGTGGGCGCCATGAACCAGGAATGGAAGGTGCGTCATTGCATGGTCACACGACCATGATCGAACAAGGGCCCAGACCTACCCGTGTATATTTATCCTTACCCCCACCCCATTTTTCTTTCTGCCATCGCTACTAACATGTTGAGCTCGGACTCAGACTCTTCTACATCCTCAGAAGAGTCAGTGATCAAAGGAACACCAAGAGCACGACAACTGGTTTGTGATATCCGTGATAACCTGAATGGGATTAGCACGGCCCGCCTAATGTAAGTGATATATATAATTGTGATCAAACCCTGTTTGATCGCAGTTGCAATGCAGGGCACGGCTATCAACGTACCACAGTGTTGGACGTTGGATTCCAGTCGGCATCAGCCCGTTCATCAAGGCAAAGGATATTCTCTACATAGGGATATGGTTCCGGATTGGACCAACAGATACATGCCCGAAACGTAGAGAACTACAACAGCAGAAAGAGTGAGTGGTGCATATATGTGCATATTACAACAAAAAACTCAACGTCAAGCAGGGAACAATTCAAATTTGAACTGGACTGCTTCGACCGCATCGTTGAACTCATACCCGACGGATTGAAGTTATTGGAAGAAATTCATGTAGTAAAGGACGGAATACGGCTTTTTGTCAAATATGTGAGTGCTTCAAGTCATTTCAGTAAGTATATGCGCTAACCTATGTATTACAGATGCATAAGAAAGCATCCACATCGCGCTCTGATGATACTAAAGCTCTGAAAAAGGATATTGCACGGTATTTATTATACGATCCAGCTAACGACACCATTACACCCCCGCTTCCTATCTCCGACGGGAAATATGGGAAAAGTACTACACGAGGATTTAATCATCCAGCCTGCGCACGGTCTTTATGTCCCCGACGCCTGCTCGACGAGTTTGATATCGATCCCAAGTAAGCGTTAGGTAAAAACATGGGTTGATGCTAATGTATATGCTAGGACATTTATGGAGAATGTTCAAAACGGCATCATTAAAATCAAAGAAAGGGACTTTCCCGCCTTTTTATATGATGAAACTATACCTTATGATCCTGACAACAAAGATGCAGGGCTACTTAGAGGCCACATATTAATTCGGGTGCGTTTTCTCATGTTTAAAGGCACGGCAGCCAACTTGTATCATGTGACATCCTCAGACTTATCGACATATCATCACTGGGCCCAGGACTGCCTTAATCCAAACCTTATTAAAGCAAAGAACAGTCGCTGCAAGAGCGAGAAGATTGTCCTGACTAGAAGCGATCCTTATACAATCACTTACGCCGTATCACAGGAAGGTATCGGAAATAATTTGGCGCTCACAACTACTAATCAACTAGCAGGTATATTACTCATTGGCGGCAGCTGACAACTGGGGACCTGTCCTTTCCAACGGGTACAACCTCCAGGACCTTTACAACCGAATTGTACAGTTTTTAGAGGACAAAGAGGATCCTGTAGTGTGGGATGTCTTGGAGTGGTACGACAGGTATGTGACAGATTGATTAAAAACATGATACTAACAACTCGGGTATATGTATAAGGGAATGTCACTTTGCCGAATTAAGGCGCAAAGTAGCAACAAGGGAAACCGAAACCGAAACGGACACTGGAGATGAGCTTGAAGAGATTCGCATGATGCGCTTGCAGCGCCGCCGGAACGTCAATCAGCCCAATACACCGCCAAGTTCCAATACTGCCAATGACCATGGCGAAAGATGGCCTATCGACCCCCAAGACCCTAGCGGTAGCAACCCAGATGATCATGACGATGAAGAAGATATCCGCACCACAAAAGCGGCTTCGTCAGGGACATCTTACCCAGATGATGTACAATTGACGGTAAGTCGCCCATGAAAATCAAATCTAGTATTCATGATTCTTGCCCCGGACCAGGACCCGAGCGCACGCCAAACCTCTCCAACACAGATACCAGCGAAGTCCAACGACTCTAATAACTTCATTCGCTTTGACTCTAACAACGGCCTTCTCATTCCCCACTCTATCAATAATTTACAGGCTCTCAATGGTGTCGCTCCAAACGGCTTTAGAATCCAAGGTCTCGATGGGGGCGTATTTTATATTAGCAATGGTAATCTTCAACAAAATGTTAACACTACAAATTCCGCAACGCCGGCCAGCAACGAGCGTCAAAGCAGCATGGTCCCCGATAGCGAAGAAGAGCAAAGTATGAATGACATCACGATTACTATTGTGATATAACTGACGGTCGCCTGAATGCTCAGATCAACGCAGCGTCAAAATCACGCAAACCAGACCAGGCGCAAACAGGCGAGAGTACGCATCGCACGGTTCAACCTCAGCTCTTCGGAAACGCGCTGTTGCGTCCAGTGAGCCTGTTGATAAGCGGCTGCGCTCAGTCGTGACCTACTGAGTGAATTGTCAGACAGTGAAGAAAGCGTCATTAAAGAAAAACAGCCGCAGAAGAAGCACAAAGCAGTCGGAGAGCCGACAGATCGCCGTGTAACGAGGAAATCGAGGAAATGGTACGTCGTGCTTACATTAATAGCTTCCTGTTACTCAGATTGCACATTTAGAATCATATCATCGTATTAATGCCATTAGTAGTGTACAGAAAATGTAGTACATAGAAATAAAGTGATGGTCAACCTTTAAACCGCCTGGCGAGAACTGGCCAATGTATTCCATCAGGGCGAATTTCGCCAGCGAGAGCAGTAATGGTCAGAATTCCGAACCTGGTCAACTTTCACCAAGCCGAGTGAAATTCACCAGGCCTGGAATGGCCTGACCCCGCCTGGCAAGGCTTGACCAGCGATCAGACTTTTTGTAGATGCCACTTCGACGACGGGACGTGACAAGACCTGTCCACTACGTATGGATGATGTGTTTTCCACCCGTCCACAATAGATTTGACGGATTTGGGGGTAGAAAATATATGCATCAAGAAGTCTGCTGCTATGAAGGCGCCGATGACCCGAGACCGTCCAACAGTGCAAATTTGAGTCCGTACCAAAAGGCTGGGACGTCATCTGTTTCGTGTATATATCTATGTACTACACCGACTTTCATATTTTAGATGAATATCTCGTAGGGGACTTGAAATCCTCATACCGCAACTCCCGGGAAATGTAGGTTATGAGGAGCGATAACAGCAGACTTCAGGACATCCAGTTTTTCAAAACCCTGGAGCCGAATTATTCAGCATCACAATCCAAACATGAGATTACGGTTCCGTCCCACCTTGCATCATCGTTCTTGAAGATTTGCGTCCTTGACGCATGAGATTGGCACAATCGTGAAACATGAAAATAAGCAAAATCATTGGGTAGAGCAAGCCGCCGAATGCAACAATGTATTGACCCATTGACTACATACGTGGCGCGCTGGTGCAACGTATCGGGCGGCGTCCCCAGCAGCTGCAGACCAGAAACCGGTTGTAAGCCTTAAGCCACGACTGATCTAGGAATCGCGTACTTTGCTATCGCTCATACGAGCTTGTCTTGCGTTACGTTTCATCCAGCCATCCTCCAATCGTCGTCCCTCCAGATTCCAGAATAGCGATGATGGCTATTTGCACAAGTCTCTGCCTTCTCGGGTGGTACTACAACGGCAAAGTTTTGAGTGTGAAATTTGCTACGCAGGACGATTCTGACAAACACATAGTAATGTTCATACATATATATGTATTTCATGGGCACACCTGCGATTCCTTCTCGAAAGAGGACTCGACGGGTCGTGCGCCTTGCGACCTCCATCCAAGTCCCGATGACAAAGCTACTGAAGTATAGGCGCGCGAGGATGTCCCAACTTGGATACTTTCCTATATGATCTTAGTAGACTTGCAGAAGGAGCGCATGGATGGCACAAACAGGATTCGTGCGGGCTTTGCTTCTCTTGAACTGCACGCCCCACCTCCAATGCAGATGTGTGATGGTGTAATTGAGACCGAGATGAACGATGGATGTCGTTCGTTGAGCTAGGATCGGCGTCTGGTCCCAAAAAGAAGCTGAATGAATGCATAAGTTGAAAGGAATAAGAAACTGGTAGTACGTGCATGGGTGACCATTGACCATCCTCCCATCCTCCCATCCTGTCTTTCTTGTAGCGCTGACACTACTTGCAGAAGCTATTCCATCTCCACTTCGTGGGCTTTCTGGTGGAGCTGAATACCGTCATCTGATCAATTCCACGCATGAAGCTTTCGTCGTCAAAGTCGTTCCATTGTGTGTTGGCGGGGAGCAAAATTGTTCATACACTATTCTGGTGTGGTCAGTTGTGATAGTACAGTCTCCTTCCTCGGGTCATGAAGCCGCTCTGTGTTCAGTTGGTGGGGTGCCAGCATGTACGCGTGTGATGGGATGTCACGACTCACGATCGGTGTTGAAGCCGTTCGTTGGTGCTTTTGTCGTAGCCCTTTGGAAATTGCCTCTGCCCACACACTCTGTCATTAAATACGGGTATAATGAATGGTAGATGCAGCTTCTGTATCAATTCTCCCCTCCCATATTCGCGCGGACACCAGTGGGATTTCACACGCTGCTGGTGTGACAACTGTTACACCCACACTTTGATCTTGACCACCACGTACTCACCTTAAGCTTGTTGCTACGATTGGTAACTTTCATCTTTACTCAACGTGCTTGATGATGATTTTCTCCACATCTAGACTATGACCAGCAAACCACATATGCCCCTTGAGTCCACTACAAACTTGGGTCCCTTGTCCGGGGCACATGATTTTTCAGTTGGACATCTAGAACTCAATGAAGTTCATGGGAATGTATGTTCATGTCTTTCAATGCAATTGTTTCATTCTAATATCTATGCAAGGTCAACAATAACCACTATTACAACAATCCAACCCCACTGACTTCAACTCTGCCACCTTTACCACCTTTGAAACATTCTAGCACTATGTTCAAGGGTCGTGAAAAATACCTTGATAAGTTGAATGAATACTTTGGACAGAATTCAACAGGGGGAAGGGCTCGGAGATTATTTCTTCTGTATGGAATGGGAGGCATTGGCAAGTCTCAGATCTGCCTCAAATTTATTGAACAGAATGATAAATTGTAAGTATGTTAAAATATTCAGACATTCCAAATAATTGATTTCACAGATTTCTTCATACATTCTGGATTGATGCATCCTCTGAGAACACTATTGACCTTGCATTGAAACAGATAGCTCAGGAAGAGAATGTCATTCCTGGGAAAACAATTTCAGCTGCATTGGGTCTCAAATTGATATCTGAGAGAGACAACTGGCTCATTATATATGATGGTGCAGATGGAGATCATGATATTGTTGAAAAATATCTCCCACCTGGAGACACTGGCAGTATATTGATAACAAGCAGGAATCCTGATTTGAAAAGAATCACAAAGAATTCAATGGAGGTCAGTGAAATGGGAGAGGAAGAAGCTATGTTGCTATTACTACAGTCAGCATCATTGGATGATTCATCTGATCATCTCAGATTGTTAGCCAAACAACTTGTTTCCAAAATGGGTGGCATTCCTCTTGCCCTTGATCAAGCTGGGTCATATATCAGGACTTGTGCTTGTAGCCTTGAGGATTATCTGGAGAAATATTCCAGCATCAGAAAGAATCATTTCCAGGCTACATTTAAGGTGCATCCAATTATCAATTATCACATATGGAACATGGGAAATATCTATGCAAGAGATTGAGGCTAGGGCTACAAGGGAGGCATGTCCAAGAGCAGTTGCAGCACAGGTGCCATGACATTAGTGAAGATATTTGCCTTTCTGCATCATACCAATATTCCAGAAGATATTCAAGATGCTGCAGCACAATATGTGAAGGTCTCAAAGAAGCAATCTGATATCCAACAAGTTATGCTTGTACATTTCAAAATAGCAAACTTTAAAATGCTATAAAGTTATGATAAAGACAAAAAGAGCACAGAAACACTTCAATATCAGTGACACTGTTGGATTCTCAAACATTGTTCTTGAATGAGAAGGGTGAATGGGACAGGACACAATTCATGGAAGGTATCCATGTACTGGCCTCATTTTCATTGATCAGGAGGAACAGTAAACAGTTTACAATGCACCCATTAGTTCATTCATGGTGCAGTGACAGGATACCTAAGATAGAGATTGAAACCTATTACTGGAAAGCAAGAGCACTGCTCTCCTGTTCAATAGAGTATGATTATGACATGGACAACCATGCATTTTGTCAACTGGTTGCTCCACATGTCAAATCAAATTGTCAATATGGACTTGACATGAAGATGAGAGCAACTTACTATGATGATGAGCATGAGAGGTTTGCACTTATGTTTGATAACATTGGTGATTGGAAAGAGACAGAGCAGTTGTTAACTGTGGCAGTGAATCAAAGATGTGAAAGGCTTGGATTGGACCACCAAGACACTCTCACCAGTATGAACAATTTGGCAGTCACATACAGTGATCTTGGAAGGTGGAATGAAGCAGAGAAGCTGCAGTTGGATGTGATGAATGCAAGAAAAGAAAAGTTTGGATTAGACCACCCAGACACTCTCAGGAGCATGAACAATTTGGCATCCATATACAGTGATCAGGGAAGGTGGAATGAAGCAGAGAAGCTGCAGTTGGATGTGATGAATGCAAGCAAGGCAAAGGTTGGATCAGACCACCCAGACACTCTCACTAGTGTGAACAATTTGGCACTCACATACAGTAAGCAGGGAAGGTGGAATGAAGCAGAGAAGCTGAAGCTGGATGTGATGAATGCAAGAAAAGAGAAGCTTGGATCAGACCACCCAGACACTCTCAGAAGCATGGACAGTTTGGCAAACACATACAGTGATCTTGGAAGGTGGAATGAATCAGAGAAGCTGCATTTGGATGTGATGAATGCAAGAAAAGAGAAGCTTGGATCAGACCACCCAGATACTCTCACCAGCATGAACAATTTGGCATCCATATACAGTGATCAGGGAAGGTGGAATGAAGCAGAAAAGCTGCAGCTGGATGTGATGAATGCAAGCAAGGCAAAGCTTGGATCAGACCACCCAGCCACTCTCACCAGTATGAACAATTTAGCAATCACATACAGTGATAAGGGAAGGTGGAATGAAGCAGAGAAGCTGCATTTGGATGTGATGAAATCAAGAAAGAAAAGGCTTGGATTAGACCACCCAGACACTCTCAGCAGTATGAACAATTTGGCAGTCACATACAGCTCTCAGGGAAGGTGGCATGAAGCAGAGAAGCTGCAGTTGGATGTGATGAATGCAAGAAAGGCAAAGCTTGGATCTGACCACCCAGACACTCTCGGCAGTATGGCTCAGTTGGCAATCATATACAGTAAGCAGGGAAGGTGGAGTGAAGCAGAGCCCATGTTATCCAATGCAATAAATTCAATGCACCAAGTCATGGGAGCCCATCATCCAACTACCTTGGCATTCACAGAAGATTTGGATGAATTGCACCAGCAGATACATGCCTCCCATCAAAGAGGTAGGTGATATCATACTAAGTTTGTCTTTAAAATGACTGACTTTGTTTAATCAGATGGTGGGGATTCAGAGTGACAATTGTGAGCAGGAGAAAGAAGATGGCATGAAAGAGTGTTGTTTTTGAGTTGGTTTCAAATGTATAGTACTACCTGTAAACCTATGTATGACTGATACAATGTTGGTGTAGTTTCCAAAGTGGTCCTCAATAATGGCCCTTCTGAATAATGACCATCTATGTGTTTTTGAAACTTTATGTCATCAGAGGCCCTTAACAGGCATACGCAACCCATAGGGACAATGATAACAATGATAAGAGTGATGAGAGAGAGAGGGAATGAACGGACTGGACTGCTTTGCAGTCTACATACATCATTTCAGTTGTAGTCTGGTGCACCAAGATTTCATCAACAGAGTCAGGCCATGCTGATACCCATCCTTCCCCTAACCAGGCACAATGGCATCTATTCTGACAATCTACGTCCTGTCCCGTCCATGCAGGAGAGAGAGAGAGAGAGAGAGAGAGAGAAGAACTTTGAAACTTGGTCTGGATTGAAAACATGGAAACGATGGGACGTGACAAAATGATATCATAATGCAGTAGCAGCAACACAAAATCACAAGAGACAACGCGGCGCGAAGGGAAAAAAAGAAAGAAGACAAAGACAAAGACAAAGAAAAACCGAACCAGAGTCTTTTGGACGAGATCCAATTCGATCACTGTTGTTTACACTCCTCCGGGTTCACATTCCCATTATTGTTCCCCGCAGCCGCAGCCGCAGCGCGACCTCCTCCGCGTTGACGCAAGCCACCACCACCACGTCTGAGATTGAGCAGGCCGCCATCCGAGTCCGAGTCCTGTTAAACGCGGATCACAACAAGCGCGAAGATAAGAGACTGAGAAGAATCAAAGAGTCCGACTCGGACCATGAGAAATACACACCTCGTCTTCAAATTCGTCCTCGTCCTCGAGGTCCTCGTAATCGTCCTCATCTTCGTCCAGCATGTCATATTCGAGTGCTTTGCCCGTAAACTAATCAATGGCGCGAGGGATGATCTACATAAGTAATGAGTAAAGATCCGAGGATGAGATTGGGAGGGGGGGACGGAAGACCTTGAAATCTTCTCCAATCTGGTAATCGACCTCGAGCTTGCTCTCGATCTCTTCGAGTTCGTCATCATTCACCTCTCCGCTCTCGATCGCGTCATCGGGTGGCGGCTGGGGCGGGTTGAAAAAGTTGAAAAAGGATTCTGTGGGCCTCGCCTTGCGCACGAGCCTCGAGCGTTCGTAGCTAGCACATCCAAAACCGCCGTATGTGAGCACGCACGCATACAAACGCAGACATGGATGAAAAACTCACTCTTGTTCCTCTGTTTCTTGATCTCAAACTCTTTCGTCAGATCCTGGTCGTCCTTCCACTTGATCTCGGTCCCGATCGCGCGATCGAACATGAAATCGCCCGAGTAACCAACTTCTTCTTTGTAGAGATAAATCTTTTCGAGCAGTTCGTTGTCGAAAAAGGCATTGGGGCTGAAGACGAAGACGAGTTTGAAGCCGGGTTTTCCCCTGATCTCTGGGTCCGCGTCGTCGTCGAGATGGAAGAGACGGATGTCGATGAGCGATTTGAGAGCCTGTGCATCGCGATCGGTGATGATGTCGCCGAGGACGACGTGGTTCCTGAGAGCGGTGAGCCAGAACTCGGGTATGGCAGCAGCGACGGGGTGTGTCCTTGGGCAAGGGGGTGTACTTGTCATCGTCTTTGATGGAATACTGCTCGCCGACCTCGATCTCGTCCGATGCGGGGACGGCGTGGCCCGCGATCAAGGCCAGTCTGCGCTCGTACAGGGGCTTTTGGAGGCCCAGATACTGGATGATGCGATGGCATGAGATTTATGAGGGAACATGCATAAGTCAGCAGGTGCAGGCCTTTTTATCCAATTCTAAACATGCACGCTTGTAGAGGTGGTCGCGCTTAGCTTGGGTAATCTAAGGACCTCGACGTTGAGCTCGACGTGGACAAAATCGAGCATATGCGTCATCAATTCATTGTCCTCTGAGATGCCTTGGAGGTTTAAATTGGTCGTGAATAAGTTGCATCGTGGACGACGGACGGCCCGTGGTAAAGAACTTCGGTCATCGGTCAAGCAACACCTTCATACCGACGCAGTCAGCCCTGTCTGAGAAGGCCCACGATGAGTTCGCATCAATGTTCAGTCTTTTTCCGCGCAGAAAAACTCTGTATTGAATAGTGACTAGGGTAGGGCGTCAGGGCTGACATGGGCTTGCATCCGCGCCTGAAATGATGGCTTACAGGTGACTCTGGTTTTCGAAATCGTGAACCGTCAAAGCCATGGGACCTAAGCGTCTGTGACGAAAGTCGCACCAAAAGCTAAAATGAAGTCAGTCATGCATCACTAGTCACTTCCAATTCACCGTCTCTCATGCTGCTCTTCGCAGCCCTCGCAGCACGCTTTTTACAGTCGTGAATGCAACTTCAATTACGCAACGCCTTGTATTGACGATGCCAAGTGGCCTTGACGTGACCATCCCCACTTCGACGACGGGACGCTACGTATGGATGATGTGTTTTCCACCCATCCACAATAGATTTGACGGATTTGGGGGTAGAAAATATATGCATCAAGGAGTCTGCTGCTATGAAGGCGCCGACAACCCGAGACCGTCCAACAGTGCAAATCCGAGTCCGTGCTAAGTGCATACATCTATGTACTACACCGACTTTCATATTAGACCTTGACATAAGGATGGGTGATGATGGCGCCATCCCACAAAGGTCGCCTTGGACGTTGAGATCATCAACCCCGCCGGGAACATGCCGGTCGCTACGTCGCCAGTGCCAATGAATGCCCTCAAGCGTGTCGATGCTCTTCAGAGGCCTTGCTATCCTTAACCGCAGAAAAGCTCCTCCCGCTCAAGAGAACCTTGTCTTTGTTGGCTCGTCTCTTGAGAATGTCAAAACTCTCAACAGAATGGACGCTCTTGCTAAACTCGAAGGCAGGAAATCTCATCCCGCTCAAGAGGATCTTGTCTTTGCCAACTCGTCTCTTGAAAATGTTAGAACTTTCAATAGAGCGGACGCTCTTGCTAAACTTGAAGGCAGGAAATCTCGTCCCGCTCAAGAGGATCATGTTTTCGCTGAATCGTCGTCGTCGTCTCTTGAGCATGTTAGGGCTCTCAACAGAATAGAAGCTCTTGCTAAACTTGAAGGCAGGAAATCTTGTCCCGCTCAAGAGGATCTGAATCTCCAGTTTCCTCTCTTAAGCGCGTAAGGACAATCAAACGGGCTGGTCTTGAGATTCTTGCACGCCGTGAAAGCAGGAAGGCTCGTCTCTTTGGTGGGCTGATCCTTCAAGCATACCCCCGCCCTTAAGGGGCCCGGGCAGCAATGCCCAATAGGACTTGTTTTCTGTTCTTCGTTTTCAATGTGGCTGACATTTCTTTTCTTTATTTAGGTTCAACTATTGTTACCTTTACGGAGAAGAGGATGCCACCCTGGATTTGGCAATGAAATGACTGTTTTTTGTAAGTCAAATATTCAATACAATGAGCATTACTAACTGGTCCCAAAGCGTCACAGTCAAAGCTTGGGTGGTTGTACCGAGTTGACGCGACTCGTCAAATCACGACGTCGTGGCTACGCATGTGAGAAGCATAGGACCCTGACCAAGTTCTACGTGTAAGCCCCCGAAGCACGACGTTCCCGGGTTCAGGACAGGAATGGTGAGGTAGCGGGCAAAGGGCGTTGGACCTTGACCAAGTCTTCCGTTTGGAACTCGTTATCCGATGAAGCCGCCGGAGAGGACGCCTAGTATGAGGCCGAGCAGGGTGTATGCCTTTGTGATGAAGCTTTCAGAAGTATGGCGTTTGATGAGCCGGCACAAACGTGACTGATGAGTTTCATATGCGTTTACAGTTCTGACATCTCTCAATGGCAAGAACGACGGCTTTTTTTCGTTGTCTTTTTATTAGCTACCCTTCTTTTTCCCGCGTCGGTAGCTTTTTCCCCCAGGCCCAAGGGGTTTTTAACGCACCCGACGTGAGGACCTTTGAACCGTTTTTAGTTACTGGTTTCTGATGTAAAAAGTGTTGCTCTGAATGTATAATGGGATTTAAGATGGCCAATCTCACGGTTTGATTTGAGAGAGGACGCCGACGTTCGGCACACGTTGGTCGTGCTGCTCATCTGTGCCGTCGAAGGACTTCTTTCCGGTCGGTCGATGACTTTGCTTGGACTTGAATCATGCTTGTTGGCCGCTAAAGTACGTGTGTGTGTGTAATGATGTGATTACATCCCTTTAGTAGAACGTATATCGCTCGTCGCTTGAAGGTGCTTATACAGTTGTGTCGTCCTCCAGCTGGTCCATGAAGCTGCCCCCACTACCAACCCCTAGCGTCGCACCTCATAGACGATCCTAGTCAGTCAGTCGGCGACTGGTCGCGTGTCAAGCCGGTATATAACCCCATACGTACAATCCGCTTCTCCAGATATCCCTTCCTTTCCTACCTTCACGCGCGCGCATAACGCACACATTGATAAACCGAATACGTTTCATATTCATATCATTGACGATGCACGCAGGTATTCCCAGAAAGACTTTCTCCTCCACGTCCGTGTTCAAACCGGTCTTGAACAACAAGTTCTCCTCTTGCCTTCCCACCTCCTCCCACAAGAAAAGCGCTGGCGCTTCTTCCCGTTCCTTTAAAGAAAACACTCCTCCCGTTCCTTCCAAACAGTACGTTTCCCTCTCCTTTCTATCTCGCCCGTCGTGGCGGACACGTCCTTGTCTATGGTTCAGGTGTTCTATCGCTCTTCAAAAATCTTCTAGTGATGCCGACGAGCACAATATTGAAAAGAATAATAATAGCAAGGGCGATGACCTGGAGGACGTGCAGAGCGTTGGCTCTAAACACAAGGTGAGTGTTGCTTTTAGTCGTTTTGGGAGACATTTGGATTGGTGACAACGTAGGGCACAGAAGACGAATATTCCTTCAACTATCCTGTGCTCGGGGACCATCATCTTCCATGATCGTCGAGGCAGACGAGAACTCTAGAATAGTACGTTCTCCCTTTCTCCCTTTCTTCCTTTTCCCCTCATCCAACAATTCTTTGACTATAATGTCATCGATTATGACGGGGAGTACGACATTGACCTTAAACTCGAATCCTCCCTTTACGAGACCCGGTTGGCCGCTCGTCACAACGAAAGCATTCGAATAGCGATCAAGGGGAGGCAGACGAATGTCTTGCGCCGTATGGGCAGAGCGGCTGACGACGAGGCTCCCATTTCTCTTGACTACATTCCCGACGTTGAAGGCATGCTGGGTGTCGAGTACATCATTGACGATGATAATGATGAGCAAGAGGCCGACAACACTTTTGACCTCTCCGAGTTATTGAGCAGAGATCCCCCTCCACTCGCTCCCCTTCCTCCTGTGCCTGCTCCCACTCCCGTTCCTATCGTGGCGGAAGAGACCGACGACGCCTTTGACCTTTCTGACTTTCTAGGCAAGAACACGCCGATTCTGGGAGAGGATCGTTTGCTGGATACGTCTCTTACGGACCTAATGAAGGTCGAGATCGACTACGACAGCGGGTTCCCCAACACCACCATTGGCCGTCCTCCACATATCTTTGTTGCCAGGTACAAGCGCGACATGAAGAGAAAGGCGGCTGCTCAAAAGGCATTGGGGAAAAAAGGGCAAAAGACTACTTCTGCTCAGAAAGAGGAAAACAGGTGCGTCCTAGAAGATGATTGACGCTCCTTTGCAGACCTGGGCGCCGACGTTTAGCGCAAAAGTCCTCAGCCCGAAAAAATCCAAACTTGAAGCAGCAGTAGCGCCCCCGAGCATCCCAAGTCTGATCGTGACAAGCCCGAGCGACGGTGACGTTGTACGTGTGCCAGACAGGGAGCCGCCCATGTTTGAGGAGAAAGTGATCGAGCACGGCGTCCACAAGGACTTTCTTTTGGATGCCTCGTACCACAATTGGTGTTTAAGGTTCGGCACGCCCCTGACTAACGACGACGACGAGTGACATGAGCGAAACATCCCGAGTTTTAAGTGGGGTGTTACACTCATCCACAACCATCGCTGACAACGTTAATGACTATTCAGCTCGCGCCTCGTTGACAAAGAAATTAGAAGCATCGGATGTACCCTTTTCCAATTACGACTATTCAAGAGTTTTAGGCGCTTGCTGCGAGAACATGGTGGGATACATTCCCCTCCCTCTGGGCATCGCTGGACCGCTCAAGATTGACGGAACGATGTACCATATTCCCATGGCTACAGCCGAGGGCACCCTGGTCGCGTCTACTTCGCGCGGATGCAAGGCACTGAGTGCGGGAGGCGGAGTGACGACGGTGTTGACGCAGGACGGCATGACGCGCGGGCCGGCTATCGATTTCCCCTCCGTGACGCGGGCGGCTGAGGCCAAGGCGTGGATTGCAGCTGAGGAAGGCTATAGTATTCTCAAGGAAGCGTTTGAGAGCACGTCGCGGTTTGCCAAGTTGCGGAGCATGAAGACGGCCATGGCTGGGCGGACGCTGTTCGTTCGGTTTGCGACGGCAACGGGGGACGCGATGGGGATGATGATCTCAAAGGGGACGGAAAAGGCGCTCGACGTGATGGCCAAGCACTTTCCCGACATGCTGATAATGATTTAAATTGGCGAATGAGATAATTTCTTTTTCGCATAAAATAATCCCCAGGACACCGCCTTGATGGCTCCAGCAGGTGGTCGGCATACATCATCCATCGCACGACGCATACCTTCCGGCATCATTTATGAAATCCTCCAGTACTTCTCCGCGCCCTTGCTAACAGGACAGCTCGACCGATTTCCTTGGTATCTTGCCCACATCTGCTCTTCTTGGCGCGTCGAATTCATGTCCATGCGACGGAACTTTTGGAACGAGATCACCATTTACCTTTCACGAAAAGAACAAGGGCGAACTCTTGATGTACTTGACATGTTTCTGGAGCGCAATCTTGGATATCCATTCTCATTCGAGCTGGACGTCCACAGGAACGCCAGCAAATCATACGTTACCCCAATTTTTGATAGGATTATATTGGAGTCAGCTCGCTGGAGGAGGGTCACTTTAAGATTAGACCTGGGTGACATGTCACCACTGTACCATCTCAAGGGCAAACTCGAACACCTGGAATCCTTGGAATTTTTTTTAGAGGACAACTCGGTTGATTACATCCCAGAGGCATTCACCGACCTCTTCATGTCAGCTCCATATTTGACACGTATGCACATGCTTCCCCTTTCAACATGAATCGTCAGCAGCAATGTGAATGATTTTAGGGGTGCGGGTAGGGATGGTGAAGATGGGTACGGAGGGAAGACGACGACCGGCATCGGTGGGGGAGGAGGCAGTGGTGCAGTGCATAATAGCGTGCATGGTGTGTAGGATGTGGTTAACTGGAAAGAGGAGTAAAGCGCGCCGTGGGCGATTCTATATTTCGACGGTGCGGCTAAGGGCCTTCTTCGACCGCAGACTTCAGTTTTCGAAAACAAGTTAAACCCTGGAGCCAAATTATTCAGCATCACAATCCAAACATAAGATTACTGATCCGTCCCACCTTGCAACCTCGTTCTTGAAGATTCGCGTCCTTGACGCACGACGTTGGCACAATCGTGAAACATGAAAATAAGAAAAGTAATTGGGTAGAGCAAGCCGCCCATTGACGACAACCAGTAGCGCGGTTGGTTATGAAATGCACTGTCAGACAGCGCGAATGCAACAATGTATATACCCGCCATTCGCTACGTGGCGTACTGGTGCAGGCGTTTTGGCGACGTGTCCAGCAGCTACAGACAAGAAACCAGTTAGTAAGCTTCAAGCCACGACTAGTCCGTCCAGTGATCGCGCACTTTGCTATCGCCCATACGAGCTTGTGTTATGTTGCGTTTCCGTACAATTGTCATCCCTCCAAAATCCAGAACGGCGATGATGGCTATTTGCGCAAGAGCAAAGTTTTGAGGGTGAATTTTACTACACAAGATGATTCTGGCGAGCACATAGTCATGTTCATATATATATTTCATGGGCACACCTATGATTCCTTCCCGAAAGAGGACTCGACGGTCGTGCGCCTTGCGAAAGTCCTGATGATAAAGCTACTGAAGGATATGCACGCGAGGATGTCGCAACTTCGATAGTTTCCTATGCAGTGCTAGCAGACGTACAGAAGGAGCGCATGGATGGCACGAACAGGTATCAGTAGATTGCCTCCCTCCGGACTGCCTCCCGTCCTTTCTCTCGTTCGTGCGGGCTTTTGTTTCGGTTCAACTGGCCCCACCTCCGATACAGATGTGTGGTGGTGGATTTGAGCCCGATGAATGATCGATGTCGTTTGGTGATGCTAGAATCCACAGACGACTCGGCTAAATACTCATGGATGAATGCGTTAGTTGAAAGAAATAAGAAACTGGTAGTACGTTCAACCATCCTCTCACCCTGTCTTTCCCGAGCACTGGCATTGTTTGCATATAGCATGCGTGAACCTTTCGTCGTCAAAGTCGTTCGATCATGTGTTGGTGGGGAGCAAAAACAGCTCGTTCGCTATTTCGGAGGGGACGACCGTGGTCAATTTTGATACTGCAGTCTCTTTCCTCGGGTCATGAAGCTGCTCTGTGTTCGGTTGGAGGGGTGCCAGCGAGTGTGATGGGATGTCACCATCTCCGTTGGTGCACATCGCAAATCATTGCTTCCGCCAATACATTGTCATTAAAAACGGGACATGAGATAACAAAATGAATGGTAGACGCAGTTACTGTAGCAATTCTTCCACTCCCATATTCACGCCGACACCAATCTAAAGTGTGACAGATGTTACACCCGTGCTTTGATCTTGACCACCACGTACTCACCCTGTTGCTACAATTGTGGTAACTTTCATCTTTACTACAATATGCTTGATGATAATTTTCTCTACATGTAGATTATGACCAGCAAATCACGTATGCCCCCTCAGTCCACTACAAACTCGGGCCCCTTTTCCGGGGCACACGATTTTTCAGTCGGGCATGCAGAATTCAACGAAGTTCATGGAAACGTTTGTCATGTTTTCAATGGAATTGGCATTGCATTCTGACATTTACCTGAGGTTAACCACTATTACAACAATTCAGCCCCACCTACTTTAAATCTGCCACCTTTACCACCTTTGAAACATTCTAGCACTATGTTCAAGGGTCGTGAAAAATACCTTGATAAGTTGAATGAATATTTTGCACAGAATGCAACAGGGGGAAGGCTCAGAGATCATTTCTTCTATATGGAATGGGAGGCATTGGCAAGTCTCAGATTTGCCTCAAATTTATTGAACAGAATGATAAATTGTGAGTATTCAAAATATTGAGATATTCAAAATAATTGATTTCACAGATTTCTTCATACATTCTGGATTGATGCATCCTCTGAGAACACTATTGACCTTGCATTGAAACAGATAGCTCAGGAAGAGAATGTCATTCCTGGGAAAACAATTTCAGCTGCATTGGGTCTCAAATTGATATCTGAGAGAGACAACTGGCTCATTATATATGATGGTGCAGATGGAGATCATGATATTGTTGAAAAATATCTCCCACCTGGAGACACTGGCAGTATATTGATAACAAGCAGGAATCCTGATTTGAAAAGAATCACAAAGAATTCAATGGAGGTCAGTGAAATGGGAGATGAAGAAGCTGTTTTTCTATTACTAGAGTCAGCTTCATTGCATGAATCACCTGATGATCTTGGATTGTTAGCCAAACAACTTGTTTCCAAAATGGGTGGCATTCCTGTCATATATCAGGACTTGTGCTTGTAGTCTTGAGGATTATCTGGAGAAATATTCCAAGCATCAGAAAGAATCATTTTCCAGAGGTACATTCAAGGGTGCATCCAATTATCAATTTTCTACATATGGAACATGGGAAATATCTATGCAAGAGATTGAGGCTAGGGCTGCAAGAGAGGCATGTCCAAGGGCATTTGCGGCACAGAGTGCTATCACATTAGTGAAGATATTTGCCTTTCTGCATCATACCAATATTCCAGAAGAATTGTTCAAGAATGCTGCTGAAAACTATGCAAAGAGGGTCCTCAAAGCTTCCTACTTTATACATTTTCCAAAAATAGCCCAATTCTTTAAAAATGTTACTACAAGACTTCCAATATCAGTGACACTGTTGGATTCTCAAACATTGTTCTTGAATGAGAATGCTGAATGGGACAGAACACAATTCATGGAAGGTATCCATGTACTGGCCTCATTTTCATTGATCAGGAGGAACAGTAAACAGTTTACAATGCACCCATTAGTTCATTCATGGTGCAGCGACAGGATACCTAAGATAAAGATTGAAACCTATTACTGGAAAGCAAGAGCATTGCTCTCCTGCTCAATAGAGTATGGTTATGACATGGACAACCATGCATTTTGTCAATTGGTTGCTCCACATGTCAAATCAAATTGTCAATATGGACTTGACATGAAGATGAGAGCAACTTACTATGATGATGAGCATGAGAGGTTTGCACTTATGTTTCATAAAGTTGGTGATTGGAAAGAGAAAGAGCAGTTGTTGACTGTGGCAGTGAATCAAAGATGTGAAAGGCTTGGGTCAGATCACCCAGACACACTCAGCAGTATGAACAAATTGGCAGTCACATACAGCTCTCAGGGAAGGTGGAATGAATCAGAGAAGCTGCATTTGGATGTGGCAAGAAAAGAGAAGCTTGGATCAGACCACCCAGACACTCTCAGAAGCATGAACAATTTGGCAGTCACATACAGGTCTCAGGGAAGGTGGAATGAAGCAGAGAAGCTGCAGTTGGATGTGATGAATGCATTCAAATTAAAGCTTGGATCAGACCACCCAGACACTCTCAGCAGCATGAGCAATTTGGCAAATATATATAGGTCTCAGGGAAGGTGGAATGAAGCAGAGAAGCTGCAGTTGGATGTGATGAATGCAAGAAAAGAGAAGCTTGGATCAGACCACCCAGACACTCTCAGAAGCATGAACAGTTTGGCAAACACATACAGTGATCATGGAAGGTGGAATGAAGCAGAGAAGCTGCAGTTGGATGTCATGAATGCAAGAAAGGCAAAGCTTGGATCAGATCACCCAGACACTCTCACCTGTATGAACAATTTAGCAAACACATACAGTTATCAGGGAAGGTGGAATGAAGCAGAGAAGCTGCATTTGGATGTGATGAATGCAAGAAAAGAAAATTTTGGATCAGACCACCCAGACACTCTCAACAGCATGAACAATTTGGCAAACACATACAGTGATCAGGGAAGGTGGAATGAAGCAGAGAAGCTGCAGTTGGATGTGATGAATGCAAGAAAGGCAAAGCTTGGATCTGACCACCCAGACACTCTCACCAGTATGAACAATTTGGCACTCACATACAGTGATCAGGGAAGGCGGAATGAAGCAGAGAAGCTGCATTTGGATGTGATGAATGCAAGAAAGGCAAAGCTTGGATCAGATCACCCAGACACCCTCACCAGTATTGCTTGTTTGGCAATCACATACAGTGGCCAGGGAAGGTGGAGTGAAGCAGAGCCCTTGTTATCCAATGCAATAAATTCAATGCACCAAGTCATGGGAGCCCATCATCCAACTACTTTGGCATTCACAGAAGGTTTGGATGAATTGCACCAGTGGATCCAGGCCTCCCATCAAAGAGGTAGGTGATATCATACTAAGTTCGTCTTTAAAATAACTGAATTTGTTTAATGAGATGGTGGGAATTCAGAGTGACAAGCATGAGCAGGAGAAAGAAGATGGCATGAAAGAGTGTTGTTTTTGAGTTGGTTTCAAATGTATAGTACTACCTGTAAACCTATGTATGACTGATACAATGTTGGTGTAGTTTCCAAAGTGGTCCTCAATAATGGCCCTTCTGAATAATGTGCTCACCACCACTTATGTGTTTTTTGAAACTTTATGTCATCATAGGCCCTTAACAGGCATACGCAACCCATAGGGACAATAACAACAATGATAAGAGTGATGAGAGAGAGAGGGAATGAATGGACTGGATCAATTTGTGGTCTACATACATCATTTCAGTTGTACTCTGGTGCACCAAGATTTCATCAATGGTGGAACCCTTATGTCATCAGAGGCCCTCAACAGGTATATGCAACCTATAGGGACAATGACAACAATGATAAGAGTGATGAGAGAGAGAAGGAATGAATGGACTGGATCAATTTGCGGTCTACATACGTCATTTCAGTTGTACTCTGGTGCACCAAGATTTCATCAACAGTGTCAGGCCATGCTGATACCCATCCTTCCCCTAACCAGGCACAATGGCATCTATTCTGACAATCTACGTCCTGTCCCATCCATCCATGCAGGAGAGAGAGAGAGAGAAAGAGAAGAACTTTGAAACTTGGTCTGGATTGAAAAACATGGAAACGATGGGACGTGACAACATGATATCATAATGCAGTAAGCAGCAACACAAAATCACAAGAGACAACGCGGCGCGAAGGGAAAAAAGAGGAAAAAGACAAAGACAAAGACAAAGAAAAACCGAACCAGAGGCTTTTTGGACGAGAGCCAATTCGATCACTGTTGTTTACACTCCTCCGGGTTCACATTCCCATTATTGTTCCCCGCAGCCGCAGCTGCAGCGCGACCTCCTCCGCGTTGACGCAAGCCACCACCACCACGTCTGAGATTGGGCAGGCCGCCATCCGAGTCCGAGTCCTGTTAAACGCGGATCACAACAGGCGCAAAGATAAGAGACTGAGAAGAATCAAAGAGTCCGACTCGGACAATGAGAAATGCACACCTCGTCTTCAAATTCGTCCAGCATGTTGTATTCGAGCGCTTTGCCCGTAAAGTAACCAACGGCGCGAGGGATAATCTATATAGTAGTGAGAAAAGAGCCGAAGATACTGGGAGGGGGACGGGAGACCTTTTCTTTGAAATCTTCTCCAATCTGGAAATCGACCTGATTGCTCTCGATCTCTTCAAGTTCGTCATCATCCACCTCTCCATTCTCGATCGCGTCAGCGGCTGGGGCGGGTTGAAAAGTTGAAAAAGTATTCTGTGGGCCTTGCCTTGCGCACGAGCTTCGTACAGTTAGTAGCTAGCACGTCCAAAACCGCCGTGTGTGAGCACGCATACAAATGCACACGTAGATGAAAACTCAGTCTTGTTCCTCTGTGTCTTGATCTCAAACTCTTTCTTCAGATCCTGGTTGTCCTTCCGCTTGATCTCAGTCTCGATCACACAATCAAACATGAAATCACCGGAGTACCCGACTTCTTCCTGGTAGAGATAAGTCTTTTCGAGCAGGTCGTTGTCGGAAAAGGGATTGGGGCTGAAGACGAACACGAGTTTGAAGCCGGGTTTGCCCCTGATCTCTGGGTCCGCGTCGTCGTCGAGATAGAAGAGACGGATGTCGATGAGCGATTTGAGAGCCTGGGCATCGCGATCGGTGATGATGTCGCCGAGGACGACGTGGTTCCTGAGAGCGGTGAGCCAGAACTCGGGGATGGCAGCAGCGATGGGGTGTGTCCTTGGGCAAGGGAGTGTACTTGTCATCGTCTTTGGTGGAATACTGCTCGCCGACCTCGATCTCGTCCGATGCGGGGATGGCGTGGCCTGTGATCAAGGCCAGTCTGCACTCGTACAGCGGCTTTTGGAGGCCCAGATACTGGATGTCGCGATGGCTTGAGATTTATGAGGGAACATGCATAAGTCAGCAGGGGCGGACCTTTTTATCCAATTCTAAACATTCGCGCTTGTACTGGTTCTGGAGGTGGTCATGCTTGGCTTGAACGCCTTTGAGGGCCTCGACGTTGAGCTTGACGTCGATAGGGAGGCTTTCGATGTACCCTGATGATTTTCCGACAGACCTGCAAGCTTGCCCTTTGGGTCGATGGCCATGGAGTCATCGGTGGGCTCATTGTCCTCTTGTAGGCGTGGTAAGAAACCTCGGTATCTCCCGGAATCAACACATTCATACCGGGCCCACGATAAGTTGAGCAGAAAAACTCTGTATTGATTAGTGACTAGCTATGGAACGCATAAACGGCGAGGCGCTTACATCCGCGCGCGAAGTGATCTGGTTTTTGAAATCGTGAACCGTCAAATCGAAAGTCGCACCAAAAGCGGTGCAAAAAAAGTCAGTCTTGCATCACTTCCAACTCACCGTCTCTCATAGCCCTGGTCTTCGCAGCCCTCGCAGCACGCTTTTTATAGTCGTGAATGCAACTTCGAGCTCCATGCCTTGTATTGACGACGCCAAGTAACCTTGACATGGCCATCCACACTTGGACGACAGGTCGTGGCAAGGCCTGTCCACTATGTCTTCCACCCACCCACGACATATTTGACGGATTTGGGGATATGAAAGCGTATGAGTCTATATGTACTAGGTGAGTATGGGTCAACCACGACGTGCAGCCTGTAGCTCAACGGATTTTCACAATTCTTACTACTGTGCTTTGTTGTGTAATTGTGCAAATCGAACATAGCTTGGCATGTAAAATGTTATCATGCATGACATGCATGACAGTGAAAGTGCCAGCAACCCGACATCGTCCAACAGTGCAAATTTGAGCGGGAGAATCGAATGCCAGTCCACTCCGTGCCCAAAGGCTAGGACGTCATCGATCATCGATTGCGTACGTCTATGTACTACAGCGACTTTCATATTAGACCTTGACATAACAATTGGTGAAGATGTCCTCATACAGCAACTCCCTTTGCTATATGAAGACGGCGCGAGTCCGACGACGCATGTACTCATGAACTATGTGGCATGCTGGTGCAGGCGTTTTGGGCGGTATCTCCCTCCAATTGAACAAGTATCTGCCTTCTCGGGGTGGAGCTTGGACTTCTACGGCAGCGATGTTTTGAGGGGTCAATTTCGCTACGCAGGAGGAGCACATAGTAATATATATTCATATATATACATGTGTTATGTGGGCACACCCATGATTCCTTCGCGCCCGCTGCTACTGAAATACATGCGCGCGAGGAGTCACGACTCTTCCTACGTGATATTAGTGGATGTACAGAAGGAGGGCATGGGCGGAACGAACAGGTTGTCTCCCTCAGACCGCTTCCCATTCTGTCTCTCGTTCATGGAGCCTTTACTTCCGTTGATTGCACGCCCGCCTTCGAAACGGATATGTAATGGCGGGATTGAGCCTGAAATGAAGGAGGGAGCCTTTACTTCCATTGATTGCACGCCCGCCTTCGAAACGGATATGTAATGGCGGGATTGAGCCTGAAATGAAGGATGGACATCCATTAATACGAAAATCTGCGTCTGGTCCGCAAAAGCAGCCAACTATCCTTATGAATGCACACGTTAGTTGAAACTTAAGAAATAAGAAACTGGTAGTACGTGCATGGGCGATGGTAATTTACATCCTCTCATCCTGCATTTCCCATAATGCTGACAATATTTGCACACAGCGATTCCATCTCCACGTCGTAGATCCGCTCAAGTTCCCGGATTGCGATTAGCTTTCTAGTGGAGGTGAACACCGTCATCTAACCATGCATGAAGCTTCCGGCGTCAAAGTCGTTCGATCATGTGTTGGCGGGGAGCAAAGCAGCTCATTCACTATTCCGGAGGGGACGACCGTGGTCAGTTTTGATACTGCAGTCTCTTTCCTCGGGTCATGAAGCCGCTCTGTGTTCGGTTGGAGGGGTGCCAGCATGTGTGATGGGATGTCACCATCTCTGTTGGTGCACATGGCAAATCATTGCTTCCGCCAATACATTGTTATTAAAAACGGGACATGAGATAACAAAATGAATGGTAGACGCAGTTACTGTAGCAATTTTCCACTCCCATATTCACGACGACGCCAGTCTAAAGCATGGTGGGTTTTCACACACTATTCATGTGACAGATGTTACGCCCGCGCTTTGATCTTGACCACCACCACGTACTCACCTGGTTGCTACAATTGTGGTAACTTGGATTTTTACTACAATGCGCTTGATAATAATTTCCTCTACATGTAGACTATGATTAGCAAATCACATATGCCCCCTCAGTCCACTTCAAACTTGGGTTCCTTTTCCGGGGCACATGATTTTTCAGTCGGACATCTAGAACTCAATGAAGTTCATGGGAATGTTTGTTCACATTTTTCAATATTGGCACTGCATTCTGATATCTACCCAAGGTTAACAATCACCACTATTACAACAATTCAACCCCACCTACTTTAACTCTGCCACCTTTACCACCTTTGAAACATTCTAGCACTATGTTCAAGGGTCGTGAAAAATACCTTGATAAGTTGAATGAATATTTCGGACAGAATGCAACAGGGGGAAGGGGTCGTAAATCATTTCTTCTGTATGGAATGGGAGGCATTGGCAAGACTCAGATCTGCCTCAAATACATTGAACAGAATGATAAATTGTGAGTTGCCAATATATTCAGACATTCCAAATAATTGATTTCACAGGTTTCTTCATACATTCTGGATTGATGCATCATCTGAGAATACTATTGACCTCACATTGAAGCAGATAGCTCAGGAAGAGAATGGCATTTCTGGGAAAGCAGTTTCAGCTGCATTGGGTCTCAAATTGATATCTGAGAGGGACAACTGGCTCATGATATATGATGGTGCAGATGGAGATCATGATATTGTTGAAAAATATCTCCCACCAGGAAACACTGGGAGTATTATGATAACAAGCAGGAATCCTGATTTGAAAAGAATCACAAAGAATTCAATGGAGGTCAGTGAAATGGGAGAGGAAGATGCTATGTTGCTATTACTACAGTCAGCCTCATTGGATGATTCATCTGATCATCTTGGATTGTTAGCCAAACAACTTGTTTCCAAAATGGGTGGCATTCCTCTTGCCCTTGATCAAGCTGGGTCATATATCAGGACTTGTGCTTGTAGCCTTGAGGATTATCTGGAGAAATATTCCAAGCATCATAAAGAATCATTTTCCAGAGCTACATTTAAGGGTGCATCCAATTATCAATTTTCTACATATGCAACATGGGAAATATCTATGCAAGAGATTGAGGCTAGGGCTACAAGGGAGGCATGTCCAAGAGCAGTTGCAGCACAGAGTGCCATGACATTAGTAAAGATATTTGCCTTTCTGCATCATACCAATATACCAGAAGAAGTATTCAAGAATGCTGCAGCACAATATGTGAAGAGGGTCCTCAGAGAGGAGGCAAATCTGATAATCCCAACACAAGCTTCATGCTTTGTACATTTTCCAAAAATAGCCAAACTCTTTAAAAATGCTACTAAGGTTATGAAGAAAGACAAGCAAAATAGCACAGAAACACTTCCAATATCAGTGAAACTGTTGGATTCTCAAACATTGTTCTTGAATGAGAAGGGTGAATGGGACAGAACACAATTCATGGAAGGTATCCATGTACTGGCCTCATTTTCATTGATCAGGAGGAACAGTAAACAGTTTACAATGCACCCATTAGTTCATTCATGGTGCAGTGACAGGATACCAAAGATAGAGGTTGAAACCTATTACTGGAAAGCAAGAGCATTGCTCTCCTGTTCAATAGAGTATGATTATGTGATGGACAACCATGCATTTTGTCAACTGGTTGCTCCACATGTCAAAACAAATTGTCAATATGGACTTGACATGAAGATGAGAGCAACTTACTATGATGATGAGCATGAGAGGTTTTCACTTATGTTTTATAACATTGGTGATTGGAAAGAGAAAGAGCAGTTGTTGACTGTGGCAGTGAATCAAAGATGTGAAAGGCTTGGGTCAGACCACCCAAACACTCTTGGCAGCATGAACAATTTGGCATCCACATACAGGAAGCAAGGAAGGTGGAGTGAAGCAGAGAAGCTGCAGTTGGATGTGGTGAATGCAGGCAAGGCAAAGCTTGGATCAGACCACCCATACATTCTTAGCAGCATGAACAATTTGGCAAACACATACAGGTTTCAGGGAATGTGGAATGAAGCAGAGAAGCTGCATTTGGATGTGATGAATGCAAGAAAAGAAAAGCTTGGATCAGACCACCCAGACACTCTTGGGAGCATGAACAATTTGGCAATCACATACAGTGATCAGGGAAGGTGGAATGAAGCAGAGAAGCTGCATTTGGATGTGATGAATGCAAGAAAAGAAAAGCTTGGATCAGACCACCCAGACACTCTTGGGAGCATGAACAATTTGGCAATCACATACCGTAATCAGGGAATGTGGAATGAAGCAGAGAAGCTGCAGTTTGATGTGATAAATGCAAGCAAGGCAAAGCTTGGATCTGACCACCCAGACACTCTCACCAGTATGAACAATTTGGCACTCACATACAGTGATCAGGGAAGGTGGAATGAAGCAGAGAAGCTGCAGTTGGATGTGATGAATGCAAGAAAGGCAAAGCTTGGATCAGATCACCCAGACACCCTCACCAGTATTGCTTGTTTGGCAATCACATACAGTGGCCAGGGAAGGTGGAGTGAAGCAGAGCCCATGTTATCCAATGCAATAAATTCAATGCACCAAGTCATGGGAGCCCATCATCCAACTACTTTGGCATTCACAGAAGGTTTGGATGAATTGCACCAGTGGATCCAGGCCTCCCATCAAAGAGGTAGGTGATATCATACTAAGTTTGTCTTTAAAATGACTGAATTTGTTTAATGAGATGGTGGGGATTCAGAGTGATAAGTGTGAGCAGGGGAAAGAAGATGGCATGAAAGAGTGTTGTTTTTGAGTTGGTTTCAAATGTATAGTACTACCTGTAAACCTATGTATGACTGATACAATGTTGGTGTAGTTTCCAAAGTGGTCCTCAATAATGGCCCTTCTGAATAATGTGCTCACCATGACCATCTATGTGGTTTTGAAATTTTATGTCATCATAGGCCCTTAACAGGCATACACAACCCATAGGGACAATGACAACAATGATAAGAGTGATGAGAGAGAGAGAGGGAATGAATGGACTGGATCAATTTTCAGTCTACATACATTATTTCAGTTGTACTCTGGTGCACCAAGATTTCATCAACAGCGTCAGGCCATGCTGATACCCATCCTTCCCCTAACCAGGCACAATGGCATCTATTCTGACAATCTACGTCCTGTCCCATCCGTCCGTGCAGGAGAGAGAGAGAGAGAAAAAGAACTTTGAAACTTGGTCTCTGGATTGAAAAACATGGAAGCGATGGGACGTGACAACATGATATCATAATGCAGTAGCAGCAACACAAAATCACAAGAGACAACGCGGCGCGAAGGGGAAAAAGACAAAGACAAAGACAAAGAAAAACCGAACCAGAGTCTTTTGGACGAGAGCCAATTCGATCACTGTTGTTTACACTCCTCATGATTCACATTCCCATTATTGTTCCCCGCAGCCGCAGCCGCAGCGCGACCTCCTCCGCTTTGACGCAAGCCACCACCACCACGTCTGAGATTGAGCAGGCCGCCATCCGAGTCCGAGTCCTGTTAAACACGGATCACAACAGGCGCAAAGATAAGAGACGGAAGAAGAATCAAAGAGTCCGACTCGGACCATGAGAAATACACACCTCGTCTTCAAATTCGTCCTCGTCCTCGAGGTCCTCGTAATCGTCCTCATCTTCGTCCAGCATATCATATCCGAGTGCTTTGCCCGTATTCCTTGAAATCTTCTCCAATCTGGTAATCGACCTCGAGCTTGCTCTCGATCTCTTCGAGTTCGTCATCATTCACCTCTCCGCTCTCGATCGCGTCATCGGGTGGCGGCTGGGGCGGGTTGAAAAGTTGAAAAAGGATTCTGTGGGCCTCGCCTTGCGCACGAGCCTCGTGCGGTTCGTAGCTAGCGCATCCAAAACCGCCGTATGTGAGCACGCATACAAACGCAGACATGGATGAAAAATTCACTCTTGTTCCTCTGTTTCTTGATCTCAAACTCTTTCGTCAGATCCTGGTCGTCCTTCCACTTGATCTCGGTCCCGATCGCGCGATTGAACATGAAATCGCCCGAGTACCCGACTTCTTCCTGGTAGAGATAAATCTTTTCGAGCAGTTTGTTGTCGAAAAAGGCATTGGGGCTGAAGACGAAGACGAGTTTGAAGCCGGGTTTGCCCTTGATCTCTGGGTCTGCGTCGTCGTCGAGATAGAAGAGGCGGATGTCGATGAGCGATTTGAGAGCCTGGGCATCGCGATCGGTGATGATGTCGCCGAGGACGACGTGGTTCCTGAGAGCGGTGAGCCAGAACTCGGGGATGGCAGCAGCGACGGGGTGTGTCCTTGGGCAAGGGAGTGTACTTGTCATCGTCTTTGGTGGAATACTGCTCGCCGACCTCGATCTCGTCCGATGCGGGGACGGCGTGGCCCGCGATCAAGGCCAGTCTGCGCTCGTACAGCGGCTTTTGGAGGCCCAGATACTGGATGTTGCGATGGTGTGAGATATATGAGGGAACGTGCATAAGTCAGCAGGGGCGGACCTTTTTATCCAATTCTAAACATTCGCGCTTGTGCTAGTTCTGGAGGTGGTCGTGCTTGGCTTGAACGCCTTTGAGGGCCTCGACGTTGAGCTTGACGTCGATAGGGAGGCTTTCAATGTACCCTGATGATTTTCCGACAGACCTGCAAGCTTGCCCTTTGGGTCGATGGCCATGGAGTCGTCGGTGGGCTCATTGTCCTCTTGTCGGCGTGGTAAAAATCTCCCGGAATCAACACATTCATACCGACGCAGCCAGCCCTGTGTGAGGAGGCCCACGATAAGTTGAGCGGAAAAACTCTGTATTGATTAGTGACTAGCTATGGAACGCATGAACGGCGAGGCGCTTACATCCGCGCCTGAAATGATGACTCTGGTTTTCGAAATCGTGAACCGTCAAAGCCATGGGACCTAAGCGTCTGTGACGAAACGAAAAGCTAAAATGAAGTCAGTCATGCATCACTTCCAATTCACCGTCTCTCATGCTGCTCTTCGCAGCCCTCGCAGCACGCTTTTTACAATCGTGAATGCAACTTCAATTACGCAACGCCTTGTATTGACGATGCCAAGTGGCCTTGACGTGACCATCCCCACTTCGACGACGGGACGCTACGTATGGATGATGTGTTTTCCACCCGTCCACAATAGATTTGACGGATTTGGGGGTAGAAAATATATGCATCAAGAAGTCTGCTGCTATGAAGGCGCCGATGACCCGAGACCGTCCAACAGTGCAAATTTGAGTCCGTACCAAAAGGCTGGGACGTCATCTGTTTCGTGTATATATCTATGTGACTTGAAATCCTCATACCGCAACTCCCGGGAAATGTAGGTTATGAGGGGCGATAACAGCAGACTTCAGGACATCCAGTTTTTCAAAACCCTGGAGCCGGATTATCCAGCACCACAATCCAAACATGAGATTACGGTTCCGTCCCACCTTGCATCATCGTTCTTCAAGATTTGCGTCCTTGACGCATGAGATTGGCACAATCGTGAAACATGAAAATAAGCAAAACAATTGGGTAGAGCAAGCCGCCGAATGCAACAATGTATTGACCCATTGACTACATACGTGGCGCGCTGGTGCAACGTATCAGGCGGCGTCCCCAGCAGCTGCAGACCAGAAACCGGTTCGTAAGCTTTAAGCCACGACTGATCTAGGGATCGCGTACTTTGCTATCGCTCATACGAGCTTGTCTTGCGTGACGTTTCATCCAGCCATCCTCCAATTGTCGTCCCTCCAGAGTCGGGTGCACAGCCGGAACCTGGTTCTCTAGCATTACGATCACTTTCTGAGGAGGCGGAACCATAGCAGTCGATTGAAAAAAGAAGGTATCAATGATCATCCGCGAAGGCGTTTCATTCTGTGGCCATCATAAGCTACAGAACAACGCTCGACGTGAGTGAAAACAAACTCTATTTGTAAAGGAGCTGGCCAGGAAGGCGAGGTGCTTGTACATGTTATCGTTTGACCAGAGTTTGTCAGAGCCGACAGTCCGCGAGGCGATAATTTCATTGCGAAGTGTGGCCTCTGGACGGAGGTAGACCAGGCCCTTTCAAATGATATGGAACCGTTCCAAAGCTTTGTCATCCTCAGCAGTGAAAGAGAGAGACTACGATCGAGAGTGAGCGCGAGAACCAATTCTTACCCACTCAGGCCCGTCACGGTCATGACGTATGGTCCTGTTTGTACTCTCCCACCTAGTCGACTCTCATCCGGACGGTTTGCTATTCTCGCTAACAAGATTATCTGATGGTTACACCGAACAGGTCATTAATTTCTACAGACACCCGGCATCATGGCACGCTCTTGATATGCATGGCGGCGCGACCCTTATTGACGGAGTCGGTCATAGATATATCCCAGGCTCAATCATACGCATACAGCTCAAATGTCACATATGATTCTGAACATCATCCTGGACCGGAAAGAGCAGCATCGGTTGGATGTGCCAGTCATGGAGACCAGGCTGCTATCGTGGTAAAAAATATCGAAGTCACCGGCCAAGCAACACGTTCATACCGACGCAATCAGCCCTGTGCGAGGAGGCCCACGATAAGTTCTCAATGTTCAGTTTTTTGCTGCGCAGAAAAACTCTATATTGAATAGTGACTAGTGACTAGCTATGGAACGCATAAACTGCGAGGCGCTTACATCCGCGCGTGAAGTGATGGCTTTAGCTTTGGGTGGTTCTAGTTTTCTAATTCGTGAGCCGTCAAAGCCATGGTACTTAAGCCACGGCTCACTGCGTCTGATGAAAGGAAATTCGCACTAAAAGTGTTGCAAAAGAAGTCAGTTCCAGTTTCCTTCTCTCTCATAGCCCTAGCCCTCACAGCACGCCTTTTATAGTCGTGAATGCAACTTCAGTTACGCAACGCCGTGTGTTGACGATGCCAAGTGGCCTTGACGTAACCATCCGACAGGTCGTGACAAGGCCTGTCCACTACGTTTTCTACCCACCCACAACATATTTGACGGATTTGGGGATATGAAAGCGGACGTGCAGCGGTAGCTCAACGGAACCTACAGTTCTTACTACCGTGCTTTGTTGTGAATCGAACATAGCTCCAATGGTGTGTAAAATACGATTCAGTGTTATCACTGTCATCGTGAAGATATATCCATCAAAAAGTCTACTCCCGCTATGAAAGCACTGACAACCCGAGACCGTCCAACAGTGCAAATCCGAGTCCGTGCTAAGTGCATACATCTATGTACTACACCGACTTTCGTATTAGACCTTGACATAAGGATGGGTGATGATGATAGCGCCATCCCATAAGGGCTTTCTTCGACCGCAGACTTCAGGACATTCAGTTTTCAAAAACAAGTAAAACCCTGGAGCCAAATTATTCAGCATCACAATCCAAACATAAGATTATCGACCCGCCCCACCTTTTCTATATTTCGACGGTGCGGCTAAGGGCCTTCTTCGACCGCAGACTTCAGTTTTCAAAAACAAGTAAAACCCTGGAGCCAAATTATTCAGCATCACAATCCAAACATAAGATTACTGATCCGTCCCACCTTGCAACCTCGTTCTTGAAGATTCGCGTCCTTGACGCACGACGTTGGCACAATCGTGAAACATGAAAATAAGAAAAGTAATTGGGTAGAGCAAGCCGCCCATTGACGACAACCAGTAGCGCGGTTGGTTATGAAATGCACTGTCAGACAGGGTGCAGGCGTTTTGGCGACGTGTCCAGCAGCTACAGACAAGAAACCGGTTAGTAAGCTTCAAGCCACGACTGGTCCGTCCAGTGATCGCGCACTTTGCTATCGCCCATACGAGCTTGTGTTACGTCGCGTTACCGTACAATTGTCGTCCTCCAAAATCCAGAACGGCGATGATGGCTATTTGCGCAAGAGCAAAGTTTTGAGGGTGAATTTTACTACGCAGGATGATTCTGGCGAGCACATAGTCATGTTCATATATATATTTCATGGGCACACCTATGATTCCTTCCCAAAAGAGGACTCGACGGTCGTGCGCCTTGCGAAAGTCCCGATGACAAAGCTACTGAAGTATATGCTCGCGAGGATGTCACAACTTCGATAGTTTCCTATGCAATGTTAGCAGACGTACAGAAGGAGCGCATGGATGGCACGAACAGGTATCAGTAGATTGTCTCCCTCCAGACCGCTTCCCGTCCTTTCTCTCGTTCGTGCGGGCTTTTGCTTCGGTTCAACTGGCCCCACCTCCGATACAGATGTGTGATGGTGGATTTGAGCCCGATGAATGATCGATGTCATTTGGTGATGCTATAATCCACAGACGACTCGGCTAAATACTCATGGATGAATGCGTTAGTTGAAAGAAATAAGAAACTGGTAGTACGTTCAACCATCCTCTCACCCTGTCTTTCCCGAGCACTGGCATTGTTTGCGTATAGCATGCGTGAACCTTTCGTCGTCAAAGTCGTTCGATCATGTGTTGGCGGGGAGCAAAAGCGGCTCGTTCCCTATTCCGGAGGGGACGACCGTGGTCAGTTTTGATACTGCAGTCTCTTTCCTCGGGTCATGAAGCTACTCTGTGTTCGGTTGGAGGGGTGCCAGCGTGTGTGATGGGATGTCACCATCTCTGTTGGTGCACATCGCAAATCATTGCTTCCGCCAATACATTGTCATTAAAAACGGGACATGAAATAACAAAATGAATGGTAGACGCAGTTACTGTAGCAATTCTTCCAGGCCTACCATGGTTTCAACGGAATATAAGTGACGAACACTTCCATATTCATGCCGACGCCAGTCTAAAGCGTGGTGGGTTTTCACACGCTATTCGTGTGACAGATGTTACACCCGTGCTTTGATCTTGACCACCACCACGTACTCACCTTGTTGCTACAATTGTGGTAACTTTCATCTTTACTACAATGTGCTTGATGATAATTTTCTCTACATGTAGACCATGACCAGCAAATCATGTATGCCCCCTCAGTCCACTACAAACTTGGGCCCCTTTTCCGGGGCACACAATTTTTCAGTTGGGCATGCAGAATTAAATGAAGTTCATGGAAATGTTTGTCATGTTTTCAATGGAATTGGCATTGCATTCTGACATCTACCTGAGGTTAACCACTATTACAACAATTCAACCCCACCTACTTTAACTCTGCCACCTTTACCACCTTTGAAACATTCTAGCACTATGTTCAAGGGTCGTGACAAATACCTTGATAAGTTGACAACAGGGGGGAGGGCTCGGAGATCATTTCTTCTATATGGAATGGGAGGCATTGGCAAGTCTCAGATCTGCCTCAAATTTATTGAACAGAATGATAAATTGTAAGTATGTTAAAATATTCAGACATTCCAAATAATTGATTTCACAGATTTCTTCATACATTCTGGATTGATGCATCCTCTGAGAACACTATTGACCTTGCATTGAAACAGATAGCTCAGGAAGAGAATGTCATTCCTGGGAAGACAATTTCAGCTGCATTGGGTCTCAAATTGATATCTGAGAGAGACAACTGGCTCATTATATATGATGGTGCAGATGGAGATCATGATATTGTTGAAAAATATCTCCCACCTGGAGACACTGGCAGTATATTGATAACAAGCAGGAATCCTGATTTGAAAAGAATCACAAAGAATTTAATGGAGGTCAGTGAAATGGGAGAGGAAGAAGCTATGTTGCTATTACTACAGTCAGCCTCATTGGATGATTCATCTGATCATCTCAGATTGTTAGCCAAACAACTTGTTTCCAAAATGGGTGGCATTCCTCTTGCCCTTGATCAAGCTGGGTCATATATCAGGACTTGTGCTTATAGCCTTGAGGATTATCTGGAGAAATATTCCAAGCATCATAAAGAATCATTTTCCAGAGCTACATTTAAGGGTGCATCCAATTATCAATTTTCTACATATGCAACATGGGAAATATCTATGCAAGAGATTGAGGCTAGGGCTACAAGGGAGGCATGTCCAAGAGCAATTGCAGCACAGAGTGCCATGACATTAGTAAAGATATTTGCCTTTCTGCATCATACCAATATACCAGAAGAAGTATTCAAGAATGCTGCAGCACAATATGTGAAGAGGGTCCTCAAAGAGAAGGCAAATCTGATAATCCCAACACAAGCTTCATGCTTTGTACATTTTCCAAAAATAGCCAAACTCTTTAAAAATGCTACTAAAGTTATGAAGAAAGACAAGCAAAATAGCACAGAAACACTTCCAATATCAGTGACACTGTTGGATTCTCAAACATTGTTCTTGAATGAGAAGGGTGAATGGGACAGAACACAATTCATGGAAGGTATCCATGTACTGGCCTCATTTTCATTGATCAGGAGGAACAGTAAACAGTTTACAATGCACCCATTAGTTCATTCATGGTGCAGTGACAGGATACCTAAGATAGAGGTTGAAACCTATTACTGGAAAGCAAGAGCATTGCTCTCCTGTTCAATAGAGTATGATTATGTGATGGACAACCATGCATTTTGTCAACTGGTTGCTCCACATGTCAAAACAAATTGTCAATATGGACTTGACATGAAGATGAGAGCAACTTACTATGATGATGAGCATGAGAGGTTTGCACTTATGTTTTATAACATTGGTGATTGGAAAGAGACAGAGCAGTTGTTAACTGTGGCAGTGAATCAAAGATGTGAAAGGCTTGGATCAGATCACCCAGACACACTCAGCAGTATGAACAATTTGGCAGTCACATACAGCTCTCAGGGAAGGTGGAATGAATCAGAGAAGCTGCATTTGGATGTGATGAATGCAAGAAAAGAAAAGCTTGGATTAGACCACCCAGGCACTCTCACCAGTATGAACAATTTGGCACTCACATACAGTGATCAGGGAAGGTGGAATGAAGCAGAGAAGCTGCAGTTGGAAGTGATGAATGCAAGCAAGGTAAAGTTTGGATCAGACCACCCAGACACTCTCATCAGTATAACCAATTTGGCAAACACATACAGTGATCAGGGAAGGTGGAATGAAGCAGAGAAGCTGCAGTTAGATGTGATGAATGCAAGAAAAGAAAATTTTGGATCAGACCACCCAGACACTCTCACCAGTATGAACAATTTGGCAAGCACATACATTGAGCAGGGAAGATGGAATGAAGCAGAGAAGCTGCATTTGGATGTGATGAATGCAAGAAAGGCAAAGCTTGGATCAGACCACCCATACACTCTCAACAGCATGAACAATTTGGCATGCACATACAGTGATCAGGGAAGGTGGAATGAAGCAGAGAAGCTGCATTTGGATGTGATGAATGCAAGAAAAGAGAAGCTTGGATCAGACCACCCAGACACTCTCAACAGCATGCACAATTTGGCATGCACATACAGGTCTCAGGGAAGGTGGAATGAAGCAGAGAAGCTGCAGTTGGATGTGATGAATGCAAACAAGGCAAAGCTTGGATCAGACCACCCAAACACTCTCAACAACATGAACAATTTGGCACTCATATACAGTGATCAGGGAAGGTGGAATGAAGCAGAGAAGCTGCAGTTGGATGTGATGAATGCAAAAAAGGTAAAGCTTGGATCAGACCACCCAGCCACTCTCATCATTATGAATGATTTGGCAATCACATACAGTGATCAGGGAAGGTGGAATGAAGCAGAGAAGCTGCAGTTGGATGTTATGAATGCATTCAAAGTAAAGCTTGGATTAGACCACCCATACACTCTCAGCAGTATAAACAATTTGGCAAGCACATACATTGAGCAGGGAAGATGGAATGAAGCAGAGAAGCTGCATTTGGATGTGATGAATGCAAGAAAGGCAAAGCTTGGATCAGACCACCCAGACACTCTCAGCAGTAAAAACAATTTGGCATCCACATACAGTCATCAGAGAAGGTGGAATGAAGCAGAGAAGCTGCAGTTGGATGTTATGAATGCATTCAAAGTAAAGCTTGGATTAGACCACCCAGCCACTCTTACCAGTATGAACAATGTGGCATGCACATACATGTTTCAGGGAAGGTGGAATGAAGCAGAGAAGCTGCATTTGGATGTGATGAATGCAAGAAAGGCAAAGCTTGGATCAGACCACCCAGACACTCTCAGCAGTATTGCTAATTTGGCAATCACATACAGTAACCAGGGAAGGTGGAGTGAAGCAGAGCCCATGTTATCCAATGCAATAAATTCAATGCACCAAGTCATGGGAGCCCACCATCCAACTACTTTGGCATTCACAAAAGTTTTGCATAAATTGCACCAGCAGATCTGTGCCTCCCACTGTCAAAGAAGTAAGTGATATCATACTAAGTTTGTCCTTAAAATGACTGAATTTGTTTCATCAGATGGTGGGGATTCAGAGTGACAAGTGTGAGCAGGAGAAAGAAGATGGCATGAAAGAGTGTTGTTTTTTAGTTGGTTTCAAATGTATAGTACTACCTGTAAACCTATGTATGACTGATACAATGTTGGTGTAGTCTCCAAAGTGGTCCTCAATAATGACCCTTCTGAATAATGTTCTCACCATGACCATCTATGTGTTTTTGAAACTTTATGTCATCATAGGCCCTTAATAGGCATACACAACCCATAGGGACAATGACAACAATTGTAAGAGTGATGAGAGAGAGAGAGGGAATAGTGGTGGAAAAGTTTGGTTTGGTTTGGTTCTTTGAGGTATTTGGGAGAACCTAGAACCAAACTTTAGGTTCGGAGGAGGGGAATGCTTGAACTTGAACCTGAACCTAGAGGTTCAGGTTCAGGTTCAAGGAGGTTCAAACCAGGAACCAAACTTTATTATAGGTAAAAAAAGTAATTCAAGAGAGTTTGGGCCTGGGGATAGAACACATAAGTAGTAAAAAGTATGTATGTACTAGAAGAAACTACTCTTCTTCATCTGAACAATAGTCCACCTCATCCAATGCTGCAATAAGAGCATCAACATGTCCGGCTGCTTGATGAACAGCAGCCACCTGCTGATTGTGATATGCACTCTTCAGGATTTGTAGAGCTTCGAAGATGTCAGTAGACAGGCTGTTTCGGCGGGCAGTACCTATGATCCCACCACTACTGAAAGCCCGTTCTGATGGGGTGGCAGATCCTTGGATGGCAAGGTAGCCACATGCGATTCATTGCATTGTTGGGTATCTCAATTCTGTTTGACAGCCCCACCACCCAATAACGTCTGTTGTCAGCTCAGGCCCAGACTCCAAATACAGTTTCAATTTGTCCAGAGGGCTCTTTTCGAGAAACGCGACATGGTGCAACAGATGCAGGCGCCTTCCATTTGACAACTGTGACTGATAATCCTGATGTCAACAAGGGGCTCTCGTTCATAGCATTGTCAGGGTCAATAGCACGAGCAGAGGGTCGGAGTGTGCGAGCAGATTGTCAAATTACTGGAGGAGGGGTTTGGTTGGCGAAGAAAGGATGTAACTTGGGGGGAGCAATTGGTAAATCATTGTCTTTGTCATAGTGCCATTCAATCTCAGAGGCATCCTTGAGAGTGCCATCCGAGCAAACTGCACAGCCTAAGGTAGAAGTATCATCCATGTCAGAGGAGAGAGACACAAGTTGTGATTGATAACTCTGTTAGTCGACCTGTAGGCCTTTTATAAGCCATTCTAACCACACAAAAAAAGGAATTTGAAAGGACAATACATAGTAGGTACAGAATATTTTGTTTAGCCTTTGAAAATTTTCTTTTGACGTCGAATGCAACAAGCATATGGATGTACCTGGTGATAATATAATGGAATGCAGGATTTATCAAGACAGTCAAAGATGTATACCATTGTGCAATTTTCACGGTGATGAGCGGTGTTCCACAGTGACTGTGTAGAGTCATCGTCACGTGTATGCATTAAGCTATGTGAGAGAAGTCCTACCAGTGCCGGAACTATATACGCACTGAACCTGTGGCTAATTATCTGACACCTTACTCGTCTGACCACCTTCGCAGTCAAGTTCCACGCTCAGTTGCAATGCAAACTGTCCAGAGTCGCAAGGCAAACCCCCGCAATACCACATGCGAAACCAGCACTATCCAACCGTGCCAACTAGCATCGATCACCTGAAAACTAGTGTTGAATGCTGTCCGCCGCATTAAGAATAGCCATGACACTGCCACATCCGCACTAGATAAGCACGCACCCGAAACACCGCGATCGAGACCATGTTAGCCATGCACCTATGAGCTATGGACAAACTTGGTTAAATGGAAGAAAATCTTCACTGACGGTGGTGTTGATCAGCAGCCAACACAAAATGTCCAATTTGGGAGTAGTGGAAACAGGGACAAAAAGAGCTAAAAAGCCTACACTAATGCTTATCGTGTAAGACACCAGAGGTCAATTGTCGGCTATCATACTTGTCAACAGTCAGGGTCTGGCTATGGGTTTGCAACAGGGAAAATGACTAGCAAAATGCTCGCACACTAAACTACATTGGACAGTGCCTTTCAAGATGACAAATTGGGATAGTAGGCCACCAAGCATGACGCAGAAGAATTTGGAGTCCACTCATATCAGTAGGTAGTAAAAAGTATATATATCATCTTGTTTTGTAGCTATCAAAAAAAATAACATACCGTACTGCCGCATTCATTTTATCACCCTCCTTCTTTGCAATCAATAACCTCTGTCTCTCACATCACGTCTGCCACTTCATTGCATCAGACGTCGAAACTGACAACACCCTCTTTATTTGTACAACATCACTTCCGTTGCACAGTGGCCTCATCCATTGCACAGCTGTCTCAGCCGTCATACAGTGTCAGTTCCATCGCATATCGCTCTCACCCGTCTCACCACTTCTCGCCCGTCACATATCTGCATCTTCCGTTGCACCATAGCTCTTACTTCGCACCGCGCATCTGATCACCATTGGGTTGACGGGAACTTCTTTGACTGAGCTCACAAAACCGCACTTCCTGTCGCTCCGATAGGATTTAGTGTTATTATATTGGCTGCCCCAGTGAGGCTTTTCAAAGAAAATTCAGCCATCAACTCTGCCGGAATCACCTCGTGAGTGGGAATTTCCCGGACATCTCGCAGTATCACCATCCACTGGCAACATAGTCACCGATTGGTATAATTCACTAAAACAAGGAGCCGAAACCACACAGCAGCTACTACATCAGGACCCAGGCAGCTCTCACAGAAATATTCAAGCATACTAGCACGTTTGGTTGCCAATCCCGCTGCAATCTAGGATTATCACTGGAGTTTCAGCAAAATGAAAAGATCAATAAGCTACTCACGCAATCCGCAGCATCTTCCTCATGTACAGCCAGTTCTGAGACAGCAGATCAAAGCACACCTCGCGTTTCACAAGACTTCACACAACCAGTGGATAAACAAGACAGTGATCTTTCCAGCAGCCCACCCACTACATCACCATTGATAAGCCCGCACCCTTCGCCTCCATACAATAAAATCGCATTCAGTAGCCTTCCCGCTGATTTCTACAGTTCCAACCCGCTCACAGACCTATATTGTTACGATTTCTCATTTTCTTTATTTTCTTTGATTATATAACGGACACAGCCACAGGAGGGTTAGGTCAGCGAGACAAGGATGCTGAGTCATCGGAAGTCATGAGGCGAGAAGTCACATGATTGACTCATGGAAGACATGAGGCGAAAGGTATATAAGGAGGGGTTAGTAGGTAGTGTACCTTAGCCTTACGATTGTTTGTGTTGTACCACACATCAACTATTGCTCTCGTCTCTCTTTCTCTCTTTCGTCTCAAACCTTGAGGTTGTGTGGAACAGCATTCTAACATAATCATAAGGCTTGTACACCTCACTGTTTGACTCTGTAACTTTGAGCACGCCTTGCTCATCGTAACACGAGGCAAACTTTCATATCATCTTTCCGTTGACATCACCTACGTTTTAGGCGACATCGACATGTTTCACTTCTTGGCAACAAACAGCTGTGTCAGTAGAGAATGCTCCTTGGCTGTAGAGGCAGCGGCAGCGAACTACACAGTGCGGCGAGTGAAGACCAGGTCTTTGGCAACACAACAGTCAGGAGGAACCTTCGGTTCTACATGGTGTAGGTGCACCAGTACAACCCAAGCCTGATTGCCATTGGCTGACAACGAAGAAAACTTCTTGAGCGCATCATATATCAAGGGTGCACAGTCTACAGATACCAATTACGTATCAGTTCTATTGAACTGAGCACGAGGACACTGTAGTGAAGTCCCAGGTACCACGCTCTTGAAGTCATTACCATTGGACAACTCCCCTTTGACGACATCCTTTCATCTGAAAGTGTCACTCGTATAGCCGAGGAACAGATTACTGTCTACTGTGCTGAGACATAAAAGTAATTGAATATTTTTGTTACAGATAACACATGCCTAACACGAGGCATCCCGCGGATCCCTTACATAAGTGGATCTAATCATTCATCTTATCAACACTTTGTTTCATCAATCACCATGGAACAAACTTTTCGTTATGTATTGCCGTTCGCCAACATGACATTGGCCAAGATTGGAGTTGCCTTCAAGGCAGAATGGGCGTGAGGATGCGCAATTGTTAAAAAGGTTTCAAAGCAGGTCGCCACTGTGGTGGATAGGCGACAACGTGATGCCCATGTCAGGGCTTATTATCGTTGGTGCAAGGACCAGCGAAGAGAGAAACGGAGGCTGCAGCGTGAAGCTCAGCGTGAGGCAGAACGACTCGAGGAAGCGTCTGTTACGGACGATGCCCTCATCGTGGTTCGTTCTAAGTCAACAGTGACAAGCAGAGTCTCGGTCCGCTCCCAGCCACTGGACAAAGAGTTCTAGACGCTAAGTCAAACAATGACAAAGGTCTTTAGAGAGCGACAAAGAAAGAGAGCGTTGAAGTCAATCGATGTTGAGAGCAAAACTCGTCTAAGTTGGAACTAGAGTTTCTCTACAGTACATGGGGGTTTATATATGATAAAAGAACAAGGGAGACTATAAGAAGAATGAAACGATTACTACCTGAGAAAGGAAATGTGAAGGTAGCTGCGAAAGGAGATAGCGTCCAAGCTGTACAACGCGCAGTTAAAGGGAAATGATGGATATAAAACAGTCCGCTGAGACAGGAGAGTGAAACGAAGGGAAACTGTAACAGCGTCAATCCGTGAACAGGAGGAGGCATGGCAGGCGCTCATGCAGGAGAAGCGCAAGAAGCTGCGTCGTCAAAGGCAGCTTGAGGAGGCTGAGCGTCAAGAGGCGCTAAACTACCAGACGTTGGTAGATTTGCTAAACACCATGGAGTCGGACTCCGTAATCCGAAAAGCATTGTTTGACACACTGTCAAACGTTCAACTCTTGACAAAGGGGTTGGAATATTATCACATTGAAGCATGAGGGGTTGGTTCTGTCAGCAGAGGAACAGAACCAATTGATGCACACACTCAACAGTAACATTATGAAACCGCAGCAGTACAAGACAAGTTCAAACTCGACACATTACTCGCCATATGATAAAACAAAGCGAGTATACACAATCCATAAAGCGGAACCGGTCACGCCCAAAGATTATAAGGGACTGGGGGATGCTTAACCGTAAACCATTGAGCTTGGACTACTTTCTACTGGCATGCGGTGAAGAGACGTTGAAAGACCAAATGCAGCGAATTAAGAAATGGGCAGGCAAAGTTGAGGCCAAACTACCTGGTAAACCAGGTCATTATAAACAAACGGCGTCAGAACCATGGCAACAGAAGGGATATTGTTATATGTACCTTTTTGAACCAAAGTACTATGCCAAGTATCAATGGCCGAGTTACCCGACCATGGCGGAAGTTGCGTCATGGGCCCATATCTTGAGAAAACCTTATGTCAGATTCGCGTTGAAGAATGGGGATGAGAACGGAGTGTATCATATCTACCCCAGGAGATGAAATTTTACTCGAAGAGAATCGAACAATACGAGTAGAATCGACATATGACTGGGAAGATATTGATAAGTTTGCAGAAGATTATTGGTGGAAGAAGATCGTTCTTGGTGCAGCCAAAAATGACAAGGAGGTTGTTTACCCGAGACGGACATATACACAGGCAGTACAATCAAATCATTTTCAAGGAGCTGGCAGACGAGTCACACGTCAGTTCACAACAAATTGGTTTGGCGAACCATTGGGTGATTGGTTCAATAAGGAACTCAGGGAGGAAATGCGAATGAGGCTGGAAACAGTACATCCGCCGAGTTACATTGATATTACAAAGTGGAACCAGCAGGTACAACACGCCAGTAAGAAGGTGTTACCACCTAAAGGATTCAGTATGTACGGACCAGAGACACCAGGTCTGTGCTATCTTCGTTTATTCAAAAGGCAGTACTGGAGCGCCTTCACATGGCCAAGAAATCCATCTTGGGGAGAGATAGCAGCATACGAATCGGATATGAGAGATCCGGATGCAATGGCAAAAGTAACCTTCAATGCAAGGGAGGCGAAATTCCATGTTGAATGAAGTAGTATGGGAAGGGGAGCGGCAGAAATCTTGGAAGAGTACGGAGGACCCAACTCTGTCCAACAACATTATTCGGTCGGGTTCGACATTACGAACACGATCATACAGGCAATGGTGGGGCTCATATCAGTAGCCATAGGCATTTTTGGACATGCGGCAAGTGTAACCGCATGGAACGCACATACACCGGTTGAACAGGCGGAACAAGGAAGAGCACTCGCAGAAGTAATCAATCAATTAAACACTGCTCTTCATCCACCGTGCGACCCAGTTCCAACGTTGAAAATGGAGATGCCAGAGGCGTATAAAGGAGACCCAAAAGAAATTGCAGCATGGTTGCGATCAATGGAGAGCTACTTCAATCTTGTGAAAGTAAAAGACCCAAAGCAGCAAATGATGATCATATTGCAAAGAGTAAAGAAGGGGATGGACAACCGAGCTGGTAACTGGGCTGCAGCAAAAACAATGGAGCAGGCAGAATTCGAGGCAGAAATAGCCGTAAAAAATCCGCTTCCACAAATGCAGGCTTTGGTAGCGCAGTACGGAAGGTCATTGTCATATGCGGAGCATAGAGAAGGAATTAGAGCAGCGGATGGATCATGGACGATGGAGCCATTTCAAAATCCACCACCATTCGATAACTGGGAAGATCTCAAAATCAAGATGAAAGATTTCTTCTTGACAACTGAAACCCGTGACAATGCAACACGCAAAATTAGTACTCTGAAACAAGGTTCTCGAAAAGTGGAGGACTATATTATTGAATTCAGAAGTGTGGCAATGCTCACAGGGTACAACGGAGTTGCATTGGTTATGCATTTCCGTCAAGGTCTCAACCCAGCATTAGGACGGTGAGTGGTAGAAATTGGAATGTTGGACGGTGCAAGGAGTATTGACGGAACTCAGTCAGGAGATCTGCAGCAGTGGTATGATAGGGCGTTGGCAATTGAAAAAAGTTGGCGGGATGCACAACAGTTGTATCCGAAAACAACAACACAGGGAGGAAACAGGCCAGCGCAGAGTACACAGAACAGGCAAAACAAGCCTTGGCAACAGAATCGACCGATTCAAAACCAGAACTCACCCGCAACAGCATCTACATCGAAGGATCCAAATGCAATGGATGTAGATCGTCGACGCGCGTCGATAACCTGTTACAACTGTGGAAAAGTTGGACATATGAAGCGGGATTGCAGGGCACCGCCAAAGGACAAGGGAAAGCAGGTAGAAAAGAGATGGAATAATGCGAGAGAATATGTCAGGGATCTGACAGACGAGGAGAAGAAAGAGTTAGCGGAGGAGTTGGGTTTTCAAACCAACTTGTGAATAAGCGTTTCGATTCACAAGTTACAGACATTGTAAAGTATGAGGATTTGCATGTAAAATTACCAGAAGTTTTATATGAATGTCATTCACTCTAAAGTGCAACCAAACAAAGATTGACCACATGGTCAAGTCCTTGGATGGTAAGACGTATTTGGGATCAACCAATGGAGACAGCCATCAAAGACGTAAAAACATGGGTTAAGAAAAACCGTGAGGAAGAAGTAGATGAGACGATGATTCATGAACTGAATCAAATGTCGGAAAAGGATGCACTGTGGTATTTAAACCACATGAGAACAAAGCCGCGTCTTGTCAGAACAACAGGACAAAGACAAATGGATGTAGGAGTCATAGTACAAACCAAGGACTCGCTACAAAACTTCGAGATAAAAGCACTGATTGACTCAGGATGTACAGCTTCATGTGTAAACAAAACATTTATTGAACAAAATGGAATAAATACACGAAGATTACCAAAGTCTATCCCAGTCTTTAATGCTGATGGGACACGAAACGCGGGGGGAGATCTGGAGGAGATGGTAGAATTGAAATTACGAATCAGAGACCACTGGGAGTCACTGGAATTTGGAGTTTCAGCATTAGGCAAAACGGATATGTTCTTAGGACATGATTGGTTGAAATATCACAATCTGGAAATCAACTGGAAAAACCAGTCATTGAACTTTTCACGATGTCCGGGATCATGTTGGAAAGGATCAATGGTTAATGAACCAGAGGAGGAAATTGATCAAAACAAATGGGAAGAAGGGGACCGCTTATTAGCAGTGCATATTGGACAAGAGGAATTACAATTACGAGCTTTTCAATCCAAAGCTACAGAAATTGCCTCTCAAAACAAAATTAAGCGTTCCTTAGAAGAGATTGTACCATCTCACTACCTTCCACATCGTAAGGTCTTTGAAAAAACTACCTTTGACGAATTACCACCGCGAAGACCATGGGATCATGCAATTGAATTAATACCAGGATCAAACCCTTTAGATTGCAAGATCTACCCATTAAATAGGGAGGAACAGAAAGTTTTAGAAGACTTTCTCACCGAGAATCTGGAGAGTGGGCAGATAAGACCAAGCAAGTCTCCAATGGCATCACCATTCTTTTTTGTTAAAAAGAAAGATGGATCTTTAAGACCAGTACAAGATTATCACAAACTTAATGAGATGACCATTAAGAATCATTATCCATTACCATTGATATCAGAATTGATAGACAAATTGAGTAATGCTATGATCTTTTCAAAAATGGACATCCATTGGGGATATAACAATATCCGAATTAAAGATGGTGATGAATGGAAAGCAGCTTTTCGTACAAACAGAGGATTATTTGAGCTGTTGGTTATGTTCTTTGGTCTTACGAATTCACCTGCCACTTTTCAAACCATGATGAATGACTTGTTCCAGGAGGAACTCGCTGAGGGATGGGTGGTGATTTACATGGATGATATATTGGTGTTCTCTCAATCAAAAGAACAACATAAAAAACATGTAAATCGAATTTTGGCAAAGCTGGAAGAAAACCAATTATCATTGAAACCCAAGAAATGTTACTTTGATAAAACAGAAATTGAATTTTTGGGTATGATAATCACCAAGGATTCAGTACAAATGGACCCAGCAAAAGTAAAGGCAGTAAAAGAATGGCCAGAACCTAGGAATAAACGAGAAGTTCAACAATTCTTAGGATTCATTAATTTTTATTGACGGTTTGTTAAAGGATTTGCAAAAGATGCAAAACCTTTGACAGAATTAACTGGAAAGAAGGATTGGGAATGGGGCCCTTGACAGGTAGACGCCATGATAAAGTTAAAAGAAAGAATAGCAGAGGAAGCAGTATTGGCAATACCAGATGAAGGAGGACAGTTTCAAATCAAAACAGATGCATCAGACTTTGCATTAGGATCAATTTTATCTCAACAGCAAAACGGGATATGGAGACCAGTCACGTTTATTTCCAGAGCTTTAAATGAAGCTGAAAGGAACTATGAAATATATGACAAAGAAATGCTCGCGATCATGCACTCTTTGTATGAATGGTCACAGTATCTCAAAGGAGCAAAGGAGATAATCAAGATCTTGACTGATCATCAAAATTTGATGTACTTCCGTAAACCTCAAAATCTGAATCACAGACAGGCGCGATGGGTCATGGATCTACAAGAATATAATTTTGTGATTAAGCATAGGTTGGGAAAATCTAATTCCAAAGTGGATCTGTTGTCTAGAAGAGCAGGATATGAACGAGGAGAAAGAGATAATGAAGATGTAATATTATTGAAGGAGGAATTGTTTATAAGATGGGATAGGAGCGAAATTGAAATGGAAAAATTAGAAAAAGATATCAAAAAAGTAAATAAAAGACAATGGGATGAACAAGTAGAAAAAGGAATAAAAGAGAAAAAAGAAGGCTTTGAATATGATAAGGAACAAAACCTAATAACATGGAAAGGAAGGATTTATGTACCAGTGGTAATAAGATTAAGAGAGGAAATAATACAAATCCATCATGATCGGGGACATCCAGGAGCAGCAAAAACATTGGAGTTGATAACGCGAGGATATTGGTGGCCTAACATGGGAGAAGACATCAAAAAATACATTCGAGGGTGTAGAATGTGTCAGACTGTTAAACCTGACAGGCAAAAGCGAGTGGCGCCGCTAAATCCACATGAAATACCAGATATTCCATGGAAGCATATATCTGTTGATCTAATTGGACTGTTACCCGAGTCAAAAGGATACAATGCAATCCTGACGGTAGTAGATCGATTTTCGAAAATGGCATATTTCCTACCCACAAATACTACTATAACGTCATTAGGAGTTGCCACTCTATACCGAGATCATATCTTTAAAAACCATGGAGTACCAGAAAAAATCATCAGTGATCAGGGACCACAATTTGTGTCCAAGTTCATGAAGGAACTCTCAGGAATATTGGGGATCAAAGGGAACCCCTCTACAGCTTTTCATCCACAAACTGATGGACAAACGGAAAGAGTAAACCAGATAGCAGAACAATTATTATCTACGTTTGTCAATGAAAATCAGGATGATTGGAGCGACTGGCTGGCAGTAGCTCAATTTTGCTACAATGATTGGGAACACTTGGCGACAGGATATTCCCCATTTACATGAATTATGGACGTCATCCAAATAAAGGAACTGAAATTGACACAGGTAATACTACAGTGGAAGTGGTCACGCAGTTTGCAGGAAGACAAGCTGAAGTATGGAATCAGGCCAGAAACGCGCTCAAGAAAGCTCAGACGGCAATGGCATTACAGTATGACAAAAGAAAAAGAACATCTATGAGTTACAAAAAAGATGATCTAGTTTACATAAATGCCAAACATTTACCAACGGTGCGTCCGACCAAAAAGTTGGGAGAGAGGTTTTTAGGACCTTATAAAATCCTTGAAAAAGTGGGACCGTTGGCTTACCAAATTCTTATCCCTGCATCCTGGAAGGTTTATAACGTCTTTAACAAGTCGCTTTTGAAACCATACTATGCACCTTCTTTTCCAATACAAGCCAGCAAAAATGCAAGCCAAAAGAAGCAACAGGAGAAAGAGAGCGACACTGGTGACTATGAGGTGGAAAAAATACTTGATAGTCGAATCAACCGTCGAGGACAAGGTCAGCTGGAGTATTTGGTAAAGTGGAAGAATTACCTGCTCGAAGAAGCTTCGTGGGTACCAGCGCGGAATTGCCACCATGCCAAGAGGTGTGTCGATGATTTCCATCAACTCAACCTGGGGGCGCCCAGGAGACTCCATGAACGAGGATTAGCGTTCAAACTGTATTTAAACTATACACAGCCACCAGTATCTAAAAAACTATACGGGTGGGAAGATGGAAAGTTTGAATGAGAATACTTGGAAAAATTGGAACGAAACTGGCAGAAGTGGAAAGGAAATCGTCATAAAGCAGAATGAACAGATCCTGATCATGTGGAACCCGATCCTTGAAGAGGGGGTTATGTTATGATTTCTCATTTTCTTTATTTTCTTTGATTATATAACGGACACAGCCACAGGAGGGTTAGGTCAGCAAGACAAGGATGCTGAGTCATCGGAAGTCATGAGGCGAGAAGTCACATGATTGACTCATGGAAGACATGAGGTGAAAGGTATATAAGGAGGGGTTAGTAGGTAGTGTACCTTAGCCTTACGATTGTTTGTGTTGTACCACACATCAACTATCGCTCTCGTCTCTCTTTCTCTCTTTCGTCTCAAACCTTGAGGTTGTGTGGAACAGCGTTCTAACATATATCTCCCATCGCAACCCACACAAGTTATACCAGTTGCAATGGGCACCAGCTCAGTTTCACAAAAATCAATGCCAACACAATACAGTCAGTCCACGCTGCACTTCGTTTCCATGCAGCCACGATGCCTGCCCCGCTATTTCGCAGAACTAGAAATATTATTCCGAGAAACTGCTGTAACAGACAACAAGGACAAGAAAACCTACATGCTCCGCTACCTGGAGGATACAGAATACGAGTTATGGGGATCCGTGGAAACCTTTCCTGCACCAGTGACATACAAAGCTTTCAAAGTGTTGATCCAAAAACTATACAGCGGAGTTATCAGCAAAAGGCAGTATACGCAGGATCATTTGGAGCGGTTAATTGAGGAAACCCTAAGGCTCGGCATTGAAACCGTGGAAAGCCTTTGCAGCTATTACCAGCGGTTTCTGGTAATCACGAAGTATCTCATTAGCCATGAGCGGTTATCTGTGCACCAGCAAAGCAAGTATTTCTTCAAGGGCTTCCAAGTGGACATAGCCACAGAAATGTATCGATGGATGCAGAGCCAGTTTCCCAACGTGCATTGCGGCGACCCCTTTTCATTGGAACAAACATTAGCAGTGGCCCCAAGAAGTCATTCAAGGCCAATCCTTCTATGACAAGCTCATTAATAAAACTGCTGGCCCATCGTATGCTATCAAGTCTGAATCCCCTGCACCACCTCCACTCAAGTCGGAGCCAACCCCAGCCATGCAATTTGTCAAGCAAGTGTTACGGACGATGCCCTCGTCGTGGTTTGTTCTAAGTCAACAGTGACAAGCAGAGTCTCGGTCCGCTCCCAGCCACTGGACAAAGGTCTAGACACTAAGTCAAACGATGACGAAGGTCTTGAGAACGATGAGAGAAAAGAGCATTTTAAGTCGATCATTGTTGAGAGCAAAACTCGTCTAAGTTGGAACTAGAGTTTCTCTACAGTACATGGGGTTTATATACGATAAAAGAACAAGGGAGACTATAAGAGGAATGAAACGATTACTACCTGAGAAAGGAAATGTGAAGGTAGCTGTGAAAGGAGATAACGTCCAAGCTGTACAACGCGCAGTTAAAGGGAAATGATGGATATGAAACAATCCGCCAAGACAGGAGAGTGAATCGAAGGGGGAAACTGTAACATTACCCCCTTCGTATGTGAGAAGTCACTGACTTCTACCATGCAGATGTCCAAGCGTGATCCTGCCGTGACTCGAGCCAGGTGACGATGTTGCCCAGGTCTGCTGCTGCCATTTCAGCTCGCCATTGGAGACTTCAAACTGCGAGCTGCAGTTGTTTTGCTTGCGCCAATGCGGAGTCTCTCTCTTCGAGAGTAAGAGAGTGAGGGTCGGTGGTGATAGTGAGCCCTGTGACAAAGTCCAATGGTTCGGCGAACTCGTTGTAGAGGACGAGTATCTCGGCTAGGCGGTCGCTGACGTTCTGGAGCATTACGTTTCGAGGGCGGATGACGATGGGGGGTGTGGTGACGGCGGCGGTAGGTTCTACGAGTTCTGCAGGGTGTTCATGCAGTTCAGGGAGGTCAGCAAAATCGAAGTCATCGATGGTGACGGTGGTCTCGACGAAGACCTCGAGGGGGAAGTTGTGGGCGGCGGCGATGAAGGGCGATAGAATATTAACTGGTTCAATATAATAATGGCCACATGCGGTGACCAGCAAGGCGAAGGCGAGGGCGACGAAATAGGCGATGGTGATGAAGAAAGACATTGTGTAAGTGTATGGGATTAAGGATCTAGCGTGGCCAAGGCGTCCTTTTATGCTCAATTGAAGACTTTGTCATCCCAGCTGACAGTTCGGAGTTCTCCATCCGGGGCCCGATAAGTGAATGTGGATGCTCTGATGCTGGGAACATATTCAAGTTCTTCGTCAGATTCTTCTGATTCGCTTAGTTCGTTCCTGGTAGTGATGGAGATTTCATTCTCAGGGTTTGTGTCTGGTTCAGGAGCGACATCTTGTGGCGCAATACTTTCTGGNCAAGTCACGCGACGCATATGAGCTATGAGGAGCTGCTGGCAGTATCACCAGACCTCCGTGCCAAGCTGCGCGAATATTTAACTCCGCAACGTATTCTGGTCCCGGCGCAAGCAACTCCCGCAACATTTGCGGATGCGCACCTATACAGCGCCAACACCGTGCGCGAAGTGTACGCTATGCCAGACTTGGCAGAAGCTTTTTATAGCGTCAAAGGACCAGGCAAACCTCGCCTATGAGTTGCAAAGGAGTCGCAACAAATCCGCTGCGTACAAGGACTAATAGATGAGCAAGAAGAGGTCGATTGCATAGTGGACCCAGGATGCTCAATAATCTGCATGTCAGAAGCAGTTTGCAACCAGCTCGGGATTCCGTACAACCCGACGATTAAAATAGATATGGAAGCCGCTAACGGTGAAGTGGACACGTTGCTAGGAATTGCTAACAATATTCCGTTCCACATAGGCAACATCGATTTATACTTCCAAGTCCACGTTATCCGCTCCCCCGCCTATGACATCTTGCTCGGCCGACCATTCGACGTGCTAACGCACTCAATAGTACACAACTATAGCAACGAGGATCAGACCATCACGATCCACAATCCAAACAGCAATGCGGTAGTAACCATCCCAACGATGCCCTGCAGCCGACCCAAGTACCATATGCACGAAAAAGAACAGGCGGATTTTCAGCAGACCTCGAGGAATTGACACAAACTCATGGAGAGGTAGCATGTATACTAATGATGGACCCGCATACCCAGAAGCCATTAGGTATTCAAGCATACGCTGCAGTACAGTCTTTACCACCCACCAATCATGTACATATTTCCGAGCCCGATACCAATAGCAACTTGGCTTGTCTTTATCTTGGTGCCGCGCTAAGTTTACACGAAGTCAAAACCGATGCTTGCGACCCGCTCACGCAAGCATATATAAACGCCACCATATGCCGCCATAACCACAAGCCTACGACGTCAGCTACGCACAAACAGACTTCCGCAGCACACACTCTACGCACTGTAACAACCAACGCAAACCCGCGTCGCGATAATATATCACCCGTTGTTACGGTCGAAGGCCATAGCCCTAGGTTCTAACCCTAGACTAGGAGAGAAGTAGAGAAGGGTGGTCCAGAGCTAAGACTGTTACTCGACTAAGATCAAGATGGGGAGCTACAGGCTCTACCTAGCTACTTATATACCTAGAGGCCTAGGGGTACGCTACATGTATCAGAGTATAGGGGATGAGACAAGGAGCTGATACAGGAGCTGGTACAGGAGCTGAGACAGGGGCTGATACAGGGGTTGAAACCCAGGGGCTGATACAGGGGCTGAAACCAGGGGTTGATACAGGGGTTGAAACCAGGGGGTGAAACCAGATCAATCCCTGCAGGGTCAGGGAACCCTAGGTTAGGGTCGCAGTTAGGGAATCGAAATTGACTGTAACACCCGTCCTCCTATCCCGCGCAAAAGAAGAAATACAAACCCATCGCTAAGAAAGTAAAACCCATCATCAGTCAGTTACCGAAGGAATTTAGAATCACTCGCGAAATCAAGGGCGATCCACTCGCCAACCTACCAAAGCTAAGCATGACGCCACTGGAATTTACACCATTTGGGCGATACACAGAAGAACGAAAGAGAACACTGGAGCAAGAACACGGAAGCGAATTTCTATGGCCCGAAGAAACGAAACTGATGCACGAATTTATGGTAAAGCATGACCAGGCATTTGCCTGGGACGACAGCGAGCGAGGCAAGTTCAAAACGGAGTTCTTTCCGCCGGTAGATATTCCGACGGTTCCGCATACACCTTGGGTTCAGTGCAACATTCCAATTCCGCCGGGATTATACGATCAGATATGCGACATCATCTGAACCAAGATCACCACCAGAGTTTACAAACCCTCCAATTCATCATACAGGTCTCGCTGGTTTTGTGTACTGAAGAAAACCGGGAAGCTGCGGCTTGTACACTTGCTGGAACCACTCAACGCAGTCACCATCCGACACTCGGGAGTCACGCCTATCCCGGAACACTTAGCGGAGAATTTCGCAGGCCGCACATGCGGCGCAATGTTGGACCTGTTTGTCAGATACGATGAGCGACCATTGGCCAAGGACTCGTGCGACCTAACAACCTTCCAGACACCCTTCGGAGCCATGCGCCTAACCACTCTACCTATGGGATGGATGAATTCGGTACCAATCTTCCACGACGACGTCACTTGCATCCTACAGCCAGAAATACCAGACCTCACAATTCCGTACATTGATGACGTACTGGTCAAAGGTGCTACGAACGAGACGACGGTACCTACGAGACCATACCGGACAACCCAGGTATCCGACGCTTCGTATGGGAGCACTTCCAAGGTCTCAACCGAGTGGTGCAATGCATGAAGTACGCAGGCGGTACTTTCTCCGGAAAGAAACTAGTGTTATGTGCGCCCTCAATCACCGTTGTAGGACACTTATGCACGTACGAAGGACGCAAACCCAAGAAAGACCTACTCGCTGCGGTCAAGAATTGGGCTCCGTGCACATCACTACCTGAAGTCCACGCATTCCTAGGAACCGTAGGGGTAGCCCGTATCTTCATCAAGAACTTCGCTCGCAAAGCAAGTCCATTGGTAGTGCTGACCAGAAAGGACGTACCATTCACCTTCGGAGAAGAAGAAAAAGCCACGCAAGAAGCGCTGAAACAAGCACTACTCACTTCGCCCGCGCTGCGACCCATCAACTACAAGTCCGACGCACCAGTGATCTTAGCCGTGGATACATCTTGGATTGCCGTGGGGTTTTTCCTGTGTCAATGCGACCCTGACAAGCCATCGGTCCGGTACTACAACCGCTTCAGATCAATCACACTAAACAAGCGAGAAGCGCGCTTCTCGCAGCCGAAGCTAGAAATTTACGGACTGTTCCACGCGTTGAAAGCGCTCAAACTCTATCTCATAGGAGTCCGGAACCTAATTGTGGAAGTCGACGCGCGTTACATCAAAGATATGCTTAAGAATCCAGATATTGCCCCATCAGCGTCGATCAACCGATGGATCTTGTCGATCCTCACCTTCCATTTCAAGCTAGTACATGTGCCTGGCCGACTTCATGCGCCCGACAGACTATCTAGACAACCACGGCAACCATTGGATGAGGAACCCGATGCTAAGGAAGAAGAAGAATTCGACGACTGGATCGACAATCTCTACGGTTTCATGCATCAGATCAACACCGCGTCGCCTCGAGCACTCGCACAGCAGTTAAGTTTACCACATCGTCGAAAGTCAAAAGAGCCAGAAAAGAAGCTAGGAGCGAGCTTAAGAAAGATCAGGGAAGGATGTAAAAAGCCTGTCACGACGTATTGTTTGACCAATCCACATACGCCACCACCGGAGAATGAGCGATCACAGGTACCGGAGGGAGAAGAAGACAACACATACGAAGGAGTATTTCCGTGGAGGAGCGAGACCGCATCAAGGGACAAAGAAAAGCTACGGTTAGCAAAGCGGTTTTTGACGGACCTGGAATGCCCCGACAACATGTCAGCCGAGGAAAATAGCCAGTTCACGCAGTATTGTACCAAATTCTTTATGAGGGATGATACGCTGTGGTTAAAGGACAGGAACAGAGCACACAAGATTGTTTTGGATCCAGACAAGCGAATAAACGTGTTAAGCAGTTGCCATGACGAATTAGGACACCGCGGATTCTACGCTACGCGCTCGATAATCACACAACGGTTTTGGTGGCCGCAGATGCAAGACGACATCAAATGGTACATCAAGTCCTGTCGCGAATGCCAAGCGCGGCAATTACAGTTATACCACATCCCGCCCGTCATCGCAGAACCCGCACCAATTTTCACTAAAGTATACTTGGACACTATGCATTTGCCACCATCGAATCAATACAAGTACCTGATCCAAGCGCGCTGTTCACTAACGCACTACCCAGAATACCGCGCCCTATGTCGGGAAATGGCCAACGCTATAGGCAATTGGATATTTGAAGACCTCATTTGTCGATGGGGAAGCTTGGTGGAAATAGTAACGGACAATGGAGCGCCCATCATCCGCGCGGTCGCACATTTGGCAAAGAAGTACCAGATTAACCACGTCCGCATATCGGGTTACAATTCGCGCGCTAACGGGATTGTAGAACGCAGCCACTACGACGTCCGACAAGCGCTAGTCAAAGCAAGCAACAGATCCAACTGGGCCCCGGTGCTACATTCGGTCTTCTGGTCTGAACGCATCACGGCAAGACGTCACATGGGAGTATCGCCCTATTTTGCGGTCACCGGCACACATCCACTACTTCCGCTCGATATATCGGAAGCTACGTACCTACTACCGCCGCCCGACGCATTCCTGTCAACAACCAAGCTCATCGCCCGATGCGCCACAGAACTACAGAAGCGTCATGCGCAAACAGAGGTTTTGAAGAGCAAGGTCTACGAAGCACGCATAGCAGCGGCAATACGATTCGAAAAAGAGCACCCGATGGTAATTCGGGACTTTGACTTCAAACGTGGCACACTAGTCTTGGTCCGCAACACTGCAATAGAGAAGTCACTAAACAGAAAAATGCGCCTGCGCTACATCGGCCCATACGTCATCCTACGTCGCAACCGCGGCGGCGCATATCTCCTTTGTGAACTTGACGGAACAGTACTCGACCGACTGTACGCAGCATTCCGCGTTATTCCTTACTTTGCGAGGCACCGGATAAGCATACCGGACAATGTATTAGACGCGTCAGAAGAACGCATGTGACAAATGGCGGACTCCTACTCACAAGGTGACGATGATCCACCAGTGCAAATCGCACCAGAAGAAGAACTTGCCGACGACCACTCCAACCTGGAATCTGACATGGACGAGCCATGACATCCTTAAGCCTTCTCACAGTTTCACCCTTTCAGTTACTTATTGGTTTCACTTTCATAGATAGAATTTCAACCACACCGTTTCCGAGTTAGGACAAACACGCTCATTTCTTTTTTTATTTTTCTTGTTCCGATTGCACTTATTCCACTCACTCTACTTACTAATTACTTAATCGAACCTCCAAAGAACCACCACTGCAAAATAACATTCCCGACGTACGACGATAACAAAATACAAAAAATTTAAAGCAACGGAGCAGGCGAAGCCGGCGAGCTCATGACCGCGTCACCCGTATCAACTCCAACAACCAACTCCTTCTCAACAACTTCTTCCGCTCCGATTTCCGTGATCGCAACCTCCGCTTCCTTGTTTTCGCGTTCCTCCGCCAGCTGTATCTCGTCCGCCGCTGCTTCGCCCAGACCAACCACCGCCACGGGAGGATGACAGAAAAAGTCCAGTAATGAACGGGTGAAGTGGCGTGTGTCGCCAACGATGTTGCGAATTTTGAACTGCAGGTTCACCTGCGTCGCTTGGAGGTCCATGAGTTGTCACAAAATTGCATTTTGCTCGCGCGAGAAAATTGCAGTCTCGTTTGCGGACCGGGCGATGGCTGCCAAGGAGCCTTGCATGGCCGCTGATTGAACTTGAAGTTGTTGGAGAAGCTGTACGCTGCTTGGCGCACTCGTATCCACCTCGCTCGCAAGAACCGTACCCTCCTCGACCTCCTCCGAGCCTTCATCGCTCACCTCCACCAACTCCTGCGTCTTCACTACCTTCTTCGATGCCTGTTTCGCCACGGAGACGCCGCCAATGCTACAAGATTGCCGCTGGTCGCGGCACCGCACACAAGCCTTGCTTCGCGAGTTCGCCTGCGGATAGCATGGCAACAATAACCGCTCGCACCTAAATGTCCATCAGCACTGTACACGAGACCTTTGAAATGAACCGACCGGTCGCACGCTTGCTCGTTCGGGGTACCGGACTTGGACTGCTTGGAGGGCCCCGCTTCCGTCCCTGCGCTTTGCGCTCGCGCTCGCTTCTGACGTTGTTTCTGCGCTCTCACGGCCTCCATCTCGTTCGCCATCACCAGGTCGTTAAGTGCCGCCGGATCGCTCGCCAACATATCCTGCTCAGCCACGCGCGCTGCAGTACGCACAGACGAAAAGTCCACAGGACTCGGACTGCGGGCCTTGGATTTGCCCTTCGTACGAGGCTGTGGGCGCGCCCCTTGTTGCAAGCAAGTTCGTTCTTCTCGCAAACGCCGTGCATGCTCTGCAGCTACTTGCGATGCTTCCCGTTTTCGTTGTGCCTCACAACGGTCTGACTCCTCCCGCGCACGACACTCCGCAGCTTCCTCCTCCGCACGACGCCTGGCCTCTTCACGAGCTCGCTGGTCGGCCACCTTTCATTCCTTCAGATCCAAGATCCGCTGGCACTCTTCGTCACGACGCCAGGTCGCGGCCTCTTCACGCAAACGTCGCTCCTCGTCCTCCTGTAGTAAACGCGCCTCCGCTGCAGCAATCTCCTCGTCAAAGTAAGAGTCGGTAGGGGTGGAAGGGGAGGACATGTTGTAAGGAAAGCAAGGAATGAGAACAGAACGAGAGGCAACAGCAACCAACAAAAGAAACAAACAGACTCCCACGGAACGATAAAAGAAGCCAGGACCTTTCCCATGCAAGTGAAAGTCGCTGTGTCCCATAGACCTCTAAAGTGCCAGACCAAAGTCCAACACCTGGTCAGTCGAACCGATCTGCTCCCCACTGTCAAGCTACGTACCATTGGACGCGCATTCAACCAAGAGAGATGCCCGCATCGCAAAGGACTACGATTGCAGCACCAACGCAGCACCTGTCAACAGCACATATCCCGTCGCACAAGTAATTTCCGTCGCACCAAACTCCGTCGGTCGGTCATGTTTGTCCAATGGGCTGACTGAGGACAGTCAGATTTTTTTAGTCCAGGGGAGATGATGAGCGGTGTTCCGCGGTGACTGTGTAGAGTCATCGTCACGTGTATGTGTTAAGCTATGCGAGAGAAGTCCTACCAGCACCGGAACTATATATGCACTGAACCCATGGCTAACTATCTGACACCATTACGCGTCCGACCGCCTTTGCAGTCAAGTCCCGCGCTCATCCGCAACGCAAACCGTCCAGAGTCACAAGGCAAACCCCCCGCAATACCACATGCGAAACCAGCACTATCTGACCGCGCCAACTAGCGTCGATCACCTGAAAACTACCGTTGAACGCCGTCCGCCGCATTAAGAATAGCCATGACACTGCCACTTCCGCGCTAGATAAGCACGTGCCCAAAGCACAGCGATCGAGACCATTTTAGCCACGCGCCTACGGGCTATGGACAAACTGGGTTAAACGGAGGAAAATCTTCACCGACGGTAGAGTCAATCAGCAGCCAACACAAAACGTCCAGTTCGGAAGTAGCGGCAACAGGGACAAACTGCGCTAAAAGCATATACCAACGCTTATCGCATAAGACACCGGAGGTCGATCATTGGCTATTGTGTTTGTCAACGGTCAGGGCTTTGCTACGGGTTTGCAACAGGGAAAACAACTAGCAAATTGCTCACGCACTAAACTACATCGGACGGCGCCTTTCAGGATGACAAATTAGGGATAGTAGGCCACCAAGCATGACGTGGAAAGAGAATTTGGAGTCCACTCGTATCAGTAGGTAGCAAAAAGTATATATATCATCTTATTCCATAGCATAACATAACATACCGTACCGCCGCACTCATTTTAACACCTTCCTTCTTGACAATCTATCACCTTTATTTCTCGTTTCACGCCTGCCACTTCATTGAGTCAGACGTCGAAATCGACCACACCCTCTTCCTCTGTTGCACCACTTCATTGCCGTCGCATCTTGGTCTCATCCGTCGCACCACTTCATTGCCGTCGCATCTTGGTCTCATCCGTCGCACCACTTCGCGTCCGTCACATCTAGGTCTCACCCATTGTACCACTTAGCGCCCATCGCATCTCTGCCTCATCCGTCACCTTGCAGCTCTTCCTTCGCACTGCGCATCTGATCATCATCGGATTGACAAGAACTTCTTTGACGAAGCTCACAAACCCCGCACTTCCTGTCGCTCCGATAGGTTTTAGTGTTATTACCACCGCTGTCACTATGCCTCCCATCGTCGTCTGCCCTTGCAATGCAATGCTTCAAAATGTCAGCGATCGCCTCGCTGAAATACTTGTCCTCTACAACCAGTTCGCCGAACCCTTGGACTTTGTCACAGGGCTCACCATCACCACTGACCCTGATGAGCGGTGTTCCGCAGTGACTGTGTAGAGTCATCGTCATGTGTATGCGTTAAGCTATGCGAGAGAAGTCCTACCAGCGCCGGAACTATATATGCACTGAACCCATGGCTAACTATCTGACACCATTACGCGTCCGACCACCTTCGCAGTCAAGTCCCGCGCTCATCCGCAACGCAAACCATCCAGAGTCGCAAGGCAAACCCCCGCAATACCGCATGCGAAACCAGCACTACCCGACCGCGCCAACTAGCGTCGATCACTTGAAAACTACCGTTGAACGCCGTCCGCCGCATTAAGATTAGCCATGACACTGCCACTTCCGCGCTAGATAAGCTCGCGCCCGAAATACCGCGATCGAGACCATTTTAGCCACGCGTCGACGAGCTATAGACAGAATTGGTTAACCGGAGGAAAATCTTCACCGACGGTAGCGTCGATCAGCAGCCAAACACAAAACGTACAGTTCAGGAGTAGTGGCAACAGGGACGAACTGCGCTAAAAGCATATACCAATGCTTATTGCATAAGACACCAGAGGTCGATCATCGGCTATCATATCCGTCAACGGTCAGGATCTTGATATGGGTTTGCAACAGGGAAAACAACTAGCAAAATGCTCGTGCACTAAACTACATCGGACGGCGCCTTTCAGGAGGACAAATTGGGATAGTAGGCCACCAAGCATGACGCAGAGGAATTTGGAGTCCACTCGTATCAGTAGGAAGTAAAAAGTATATATATCATCTTGTTTCGTAGATAGAAGATAACATACCATACCGCCGCACTCATTTTAAACACCTTCCTTCTTGACAATCAATAACCTTCATCTCTCGTTTCACGCCTGCCACTTCATTGAGTCAGACGTCGAAGCCGACCACACCCTCATTATTTGTAGCATCATTGCCATCGCACATCGGTCTCATCCGTCGCACAGCGTCATTGCCGTAGCATATCGATCTCACCCGTCGCACCACTTCGCGCCCTTCGCATATCTGCATCTTCCGTCGCCCCACAGCTCTTACTTCGCACCGCGCCTCTGATCATCACCGGATTGACGAAGAACTTCTTTGACAAAGCTCACAAACCCCGCACTTCCTGTCGCTCCGATAGGATATAGTGATATTATATTGGCTGCCCCAGGGAGGCTTTTTCAAAGAAAATTCAGCCGTCAACTCCACCGGAATCACCTCGCAAGCGGGAATTTCCCGGACATCTCGCAGTATCACCATCCACTGGCAACATAGTCGCCGATTGGTACAATTCGCTAAAACAAGGAGCCGAAACCGCGCAGCAGCTATTACATCAGGACCCGGGGAAAGCCCTCACGGAAATATTCAAGCATACTAGCACCTTTGGTCGCCAATCCCGTCGCAATCTAGGATTATCACCGGAGTTTCAGCGAAACGAAAATATCAATAGGCTACTCACGCAATCCACAGCATCTTCCTCACGCACAGCCAGTTCCGAGACAGCAGATCAAAGCACACCTCGCGTTTCACAAGACTTCACGCAACCAGCGGACAAACAAGACAGCGATCGCTCCAGCAGCCCGCCCACTACATCACCATCGATAAGCCCACACCCGTCGCCTCCACACAATAAAATCGCATTCAGTAGCCTTCCTGCCGATTTCTACAGTTCCAGCCCGCTCGCAGACCTATTTCGCCCATCACAAACCGCACAAGTTATACCAGTCGCAATGGCCACCAGCTCAGCTTCGCAAAAATCAATGCCAACACAATACAGTCCGTCCGCACCGCGCTTCGTTTCCACGCAGCCGCGACGCCTGCCCCACTATTTCGCGGAACTGGAAATATTATTCTGGGAAACAGATGTAACCGACAACGAAGATAAGAAAACCTACGCGCTCCGCTACCTGGAAGACACAGAATACAAGCTATGGGGATCAGCAGAGACCTTTCCCGCACCAGCGACGTACGAAGCTTTCAAAGTGTCGATCCAAAAGCTGTACAGCGGAGTTATCAGCGAAAGGCAGTATACGCAGGATCATTTGGAGCGGCTAATCGAGGAAACCCTAAGGCTCGGCATCAAAACTGCAGAAAGCCTTTGCAGCTATTACCAGCAGTTTTTGGTAATCACGAAGTACCTCATTAGCCACGAGCGGTTATCCGTGCGCCAGCAAAGTGAGTATTTCTTCAAGGGATTCCAAGTGGACGTAGCCACAGAAATGTACCGATGGATGCGAAGCCAGTTCCCCAACGTGCATCGCGGCAACCCCTTTTCGTTGGAACAAACATTAGCGGCGGCCCAAGAAGTAATTCAAGGCCAATCCTTCTACGACAAGCTCATTAATAAAACCACGGGTCCGTCGTACGCTATCAAATCCGAATCCCCCGCGCCACCTCCACTCAAGTCGGAGTCACCCTCAGCCACGCAGTATGTCAAGCAAGAAGACATGGCTGCAATGTTTGAGAAACTAAGTCAAAGCATGGTAATGTCGCTAACACAGGTAATGACGGCCAACAATCGCGCGCCGCAAACTCGCTTGTACGGTCCACCAGGGACAGGCACTAATGCAACACCGCTAGGATCCCGCGGATGCAACTTTTGCAGAGACATCGCACATTATATAAGCCGCTGCCCGGAAATTGAGCGATACATGGCAAACGGGAAAATCGCAAAAAGCGCGGACGGTCGCGTCATTGCGCCAACAGGCAGCTACATCCCGCGATACAACCAAGGGAATACTTTAAAGGAAAACGTAGACGAATATCACCGACGCACGGAGCCAACCTCGACAACAGCGAGCATTCGGCCCGCAATGTATTATACCGCATGTAACAACAATACCAATACACTCTCAACCACCGCCCCCATCATGGCCTACCACACCACAGTTGAGGACACGGAAGACGAAGAAGAGCAGCTACAGCGCAGGCTAGTCGCTTTGCAAATGCGAAAGAAGACAGTACTGGACAGAGTCGAGATTCCGCCGTGCACGAAGGGGAAGGGAGTAGTTCACGAGGGAACTAGGGACACAGATAGGCCGACGGAAATAGTATTGCCCGAAGTATCAAAGGAAACACCCACGACGCACCCATTCGCCGATGTCTGCGACGCCAACTACCAACCGCCCTTGGATTGACCCTACGGCGTGCTTCCGAAACACCGCGACGCGACATACACAACCCTTTCGCCTGCGCAAAACGAAAAATTGGTACAACACGTCTTCAAACGCACGTTGCAAAGTCACGCGACGCACATGAGCTATGAGGAGCTACTGGCAGTATTGCCAGACCTCCGTGCCAAGCTTCGCGAGTATCTAACTCCGCGACGTATTCCGGTCCCAACGCAAGCAACACCCGCAACATTTGCGGACGCACACCTATACGGCGCCAACACCGTGCGCGAAGTATACGCCATGCCAGACTTGGCAGAGGCCTTTTATAGCGTCGAAGGACCCGGCAAACCTCGCCTGCGAGTCGCGAAGGAGTCACAACAAATCCGCTGCGTACAAGGCCTGGTGGATGAACACGCAGAGGTCGATTGCGTGGTGGACCCAGGATGCTCCATCATCTGCATGTCAGAAGCGGTTTGCAACCAGCTCGGGATCCCATACAACCCGACGATTAAAATAGATATGGAAGCCGCAAACGGGTGAAGTAGACACGTCGCTCGGAATTGCTAACAATATCCCGTTCCGCATAGGCAATATCGATTTATACTTCCAAGTCCATGTTATCCGCTCCCCCGCCTACGACATCTTGCTCGGCCGACCTTTCGACGTCTTAACGCGCTCGATAGTACACAACTACAGCAATGAGGATCAGACCATCACGATCCACGATCCAAATAGTAACGCGGTAGTAACTATCCCGACAATGCCCCGCAGCCGACCGAAGTACCACATGCGCGAAAAAGAACAGGGCGGATTTTCAGAAGACCTCGAGGAATTGATGCAAACTCATGGAGAGGTAGCTTGTATACTAGCGATGGACTCGCATAATCAAAATCTGATAAGTATTCAAGCATACACTACAGTGCTGTCTTTACCAACCGCCAATCATGTAAATATTTCCGAGCCCGATACCAATGACAACTTGGCTTGTCTCTATCTTGGTGCCGCGCTAAGTTTACACGAAGTTGAAACCGACGCCTGCGACCCGCGCACAAAAGCATATATCAACGCCACCATATCCCGCGATAACCACACTACGACTTCCGCTACGCGCCAACAGGCTTCCGCAGCACACACCCCGCGTACTGTAACAACCAACACAAACCCGCGTCGCGACAACATTTCACCCGTCCTCCTATCCGCGCAAAAGAAGAAATACAAACCCGTCGCTAAGAAAGTAAAACCCGTCATCAGCCAGTTACCGAAAGAATTTAGAATCACTTGCAAAATCAAGGGCAATCCACTCGCCAACCTACCAAAGCTAAGTACAACGCCACCGGAATTTACGCCATTTGGGCGATACACAGAAGAATGAAAGAGAACACTGGAGCAAGAACACGGAAGCAAATTTCTATGGCCTGAAGAAACGAAACTGATGCACGAATTTATGGTAAAGCATGACCAGGCATTTGCCTGGGACGACAGCGAGCGAGGCAAGTTCAAAACGGAGTTCTTTCCGCCGTAGATATTCCGACGGTTCCGCATACACTTGGTCAGCGCAATTCCATCCGCCGGATATACGACAGATATGAACATCCGAACAAATCGCCGGAGTTATGAACCCTCCAATTCATCATACAGGTCTCGCTGGTTTTGCGTACTGAAGAAAACCGGGAAGCTGCGGCTTGTACACTCGCTAGAACCACTCAACGCGGTCACCATCCGACACTCTGGAGTCACGCCTATTCCGGAACACTTAGCGGAGAATTTCGCAGGCTGCGCATGCGGCGCAATGTTGGACCTTTCATCGGATACGATGAGCAACCGTTGGCTGAGGACTCGCGCAACTTAACCACCTTCCAGACACCCTTCGGAGCCATGCGCCTAACCACTTTGCCTATGGATGGACAAACTCGGTCCCGATCTTCCATGATGATGTCACTTGCATCCTACAACCGGAAATACCAGACCTCACAATTCCGTACATTGACGACGTACCAGTCAAAGGCCCACCCACGCGCTACAAACGAGATGACGGTACCTACGAGACGATACCGGACAACCCGGGATCCGACGCTTCGTATGGGAGCACTTCCAAGGTCTCAACCGAGTGGTGCAATGCATGAAGTAGCAGGAGGTACTTTCTCCAGAAAGAAGCTAGTACTATGTGCGCCCTCAATCACCATGGTAGGACATTTATGCACGTACGAGGACGTAAACCCGAGAAAGACCTACTCGCTGCAGTCAAGAATGGGCTCCATGTACATCCTATCCGAGTCCGCGCATTCCTAGGAACCATAGGAGTAGCACGCATATTCATCAAAAACTTCGCTCGTAAAGCAAGTCTTGGTAGCGCTGACCAGAAAGGACGTACCATTCACCTTCGGAGAAGAGGAAAAAGCCGCGCAAGAAGCTCTCAAACAAGCCCTTCTCTCTTTGCCCGCGCTGCGACCCATCAACTACAAGTCCGACGCACCAGTAATCTTAGCAGTGGATACCTCTTGGATCGCCGTGGGATTTTTCCTGTGTCAATGCGACCCTGACAAGCCATCAGTCCGGTACTACAACTGCTTCGGATCAATCACACTAAACAGAGAGAAGCGCACTTTTCACAGCCAAGCTGGAAATTTATGGACTGTTCCACATGCTGAAAGCGCTCAAGCTCTATCTTATAGGAGTCCGGAACTTAATTGTGGAAGTTGACGCGCGTTACATCAAGATATGCTCAAGAATCCGGATATCACCCATCAGCGTCAATCAACCGATGGATCTTGTCGATCCTCACCTTCCATTTAAGCTAGTACATGTGCCTGGCCGACTCATGCGCCCGATGGACTATCTAGACGACCGCGGCAACCATTGGATGAGGAACCTGACGCAAAGAAGATGAAGAATTCGATGACTGGATCGACAATCTCTACGGGTTCATGCATCAGATCAACACCGATCGCCCCGAGCATTCATACAGCAGTCAAGTCTACCACAGCATGGAAGTCAAAAGAGCTAGAAAAGGAGCCAGGAGCGAGCTTAGGAAAGATCAAGGAAAATGTGAAAGCCTGGTCACAGCTATTGTTTGACCAATCCACATACGCCGCCACCGGAGAATGAGCGATCGCAGATACCTGAAGGAGAGGAGGACAACACGTTCAAAGGAGTATTCCCATGGAGGAGCGAGACCACATCGAGGGACGAAGAAAAGCTACGGTTAGCAAAGCGATTTTTGACGGATCTGGAATGCCCCGACAACATGTCAGCCGAGGAAAATAGCCAGTTCACGTGGTATTGTACCAAATTCTTTATAAGGGATGATAAGCTGTGGTTAAAGGACAGGAATGGAGCGCACAAGATTGTTTTGGATCCAGACAAGCGAATAAACGTGTTAAGCAGTTGCCACGACGAACTAGGACACCGCGGATTCTATGCTATGCGCTCAATAATCACGCAACGGTTTTGGTGGCCGCAGATGCAAGACAATATCAAATGGTACATCGAGTCCTGTCACGAATGCCAAGCGCGGCAATTGCAATTATACCGCATTCCGCCCATTGTCGCGAACCCGCGCCAATTTTGCCAAAGTCTACCTGGACACTATGCATTTACCACCGTCGAATCAATATAAGTACCTAGTCCAAGCGCGCTGTTCCCTAATGCACTACCCAGAATACCGCGCCCTACGTTGGGAAACAGCTAACGCTATAGGCGACTGGATTTTCGAAGACCTCATTTGTCGGTGGGGAAGCTTGGTGGAAATAGTAACGGACAACGGAGCACCCATCATCCATGCGGTCGCACATCTGGCAAAGAAATACCAGATTAACCACATCCGCATATCAGGTTACAACTCGCGCGCTAATGGGATTGTAGAATGCAGCCACTACGACGTCCGACAAGCCCTAGTCAAAGCAAGCGACGGATCCAACTGGGCCCCGGTGCTACATTCGGTCTTCTGGTCTGAACGCATCACAGCAAGATGTCACATGGGAGTATCGCCTTATTTCGCAGTCACTGGCACACATCCACTCCTCCCGCTCGATATATCAGAAGCCATGTACCTATTACCACCACCCAATGCATTTCTGTCAACAACCAAGCTCATTGCCTGACGCACCACAGAACTACAGAAGCGTCATGCGCAAACAGAGGTTTTGAAGAGCAAGGTCTACGAAGCGTGCATAGCAGCGGCAATACGATTCGAAAAAGAGCACCCAATGGTAATTCAGGGTTTTGACTTCAAACGCGGCGCACTGGTCTTGGTCCGCAATACTGCAATCGAGAAGTCGCTAAACAGAAAGATGCGCCTGCGCTACATCGGCCCATATGTCATCCTACGTCGCAACCGCGGCGGTGCATATCTCCTTTGCGAACTCGACGGAACAGTACTCGACCGACTGTACGCAGCATTCCGCATTATTCCTTACTTCGCGAGGCACCGGATAAGCATACCGGACAATGTATTAGACGCGTCGGAAGACCGCATGCGACAAATGGCGGACTCCTACTCGCAAGGCAACGATGATCCACCAGCGCACATCGCACCGGAAGAAGGACAAGCCGACGACCACTCCGACCTGGAATCTGACATGGACGAGCCATGACATCCTTAAGCCATCTCACAGTTTCACCCTTTCATTCACTTATTGCTTTCATTTTCGTAGATAGAATTGCAACAGCACCATTTCCGCGCTAGGACAAGCGCGCTCATTTTTCTTTTCTTTTATTTCTTTATCTTTCTGTTGTTTCCGCTTACACTTATTCTGCTCACTCTATTTACTAATTACTTACTCAAACCTCCAAAGAACCACAACTGCAAAACTGACATTATCCGAGCCAAAAAGACAACAACAAAATAACAAAAAGTTAAAGTGACGGAGCAGGCGAAGCTGGTGAGCTCATGACCGCGTCGCCTGTATTGCCTCCAACAACCAACTCCTTCTCAACGACTTCTTCCGCTCCAATTTCCGCGATCGCAACCTCCGCTTCCTCATTTTCGCATTCCTCCGCCGGCTGTATCTCGTCCGCCGCTGCTTCTCCCAGTCCAACCTCCGCTGCGGAAGGATGACAGAAAAAGTCCAGTAACGAACGGGTTAAGTGGCGTGTGTCGCCAACGATGTTGCGAGTTTTGTACTGCAGGTTCGCCTGCGTCGATTGAAGATCTAGGACTTGGCGCAAAAGTGCGTTTTGCTCGCGCAGGAAAATTGAAGCTTCGTTTGCGGACCAGGCGATGGCTGCCAAGGATACTTGCGTGGCCGCAGATTGAACTTGAAGTTGCTGAAGGAGTCGTACGCTGCTAGGCGCACTCGTGTCCACCTCGCTCGCAAAGACCGTACCCTCCTCCACATCTTCCGAGCCTTCGTCGCTCAACTCCACCAACTCCTGCAGTTTCACCACCTTTTTCGAAGCCCGTTTTGTCACGGAGACGCCGCCAATGCTACAAGATTGCTGCTGGTCGCGGCACCACACGCAAGCCTTGCTCTGAGAATTTGCCTGCGGATAGCAGGGCAACGATAGCCGCTCGCATCTGAAATTCCATCAGTGCAGCACTCGAGACTTGAAATAAATTTACTGGTTGCATGCTTGCTCGTTTGGGGTACCAGACTTGGACCGCTTGGAGGGCCCCGCTTCAGTCCCCGTGCTTTCCACTCGCGCTCGCTTTTGACTTTGTTTCTGCGCTCTCGCGGCCTCCATCTCGTTCGCCGTCACCAGGTCACTAAGGGCCGCAGGATCGCTCACTAACATGGCCTTCTCGGCCACGCGCGCTGCCGTACGCACAGACGAAAAGTCCACAGGACTCGGACTGTGGGCCTTGGATTTGCCCTTCGTACGAGGCTGTGGGCGCGCCCCTTGTTGCAAGTGAGTTCGTTCTTCTCGCAAACGCCACGCATGCTCTGCAGCTACTTGTGATGCTTCCCGTTTTCGTTGTGCCTCGCGACAGTCTAACTCCTCCCGCGCACGACGCTCCGCAGCTTCCTCCTCCGCACAACACCTGGCCTCTTCGCGAGCTCGCTGGTCTGCCGCCTTTCGTTCTTTCAGATCCAAGATCCACTGACGCTCTTCTTCACGACGCCGGGTCGTGGCCTCCTCACGCAACCGCCGCTCTTCGTCCTCTTGCAGTAAACGTGCCTCCGTGGCAGCGATCTCCTCGTCAAAATAGGATTTGGTAGGAGTAGAAGGGGAGGACATGGTGGAAGGGAAGCAAGGAATGAAAACAAGACGAGAGGCAACCGACACAACAAAAGACACGAACGGACTCCCACGGAACCATAAAAGAAGCCAGGACCTTTCCCACGCAAGAGAAAGTCGCCATGTCCCATAGACCTCTAACGTGCCAGACCAAAGTCCAACATCCGCTCAATCGAACCGATCCGCCCTCGCTGTCAAGCTACGTACCATCGGATGCGCAGTCACTCAGGAGAGATATCCGCATCGCAACAAAGGCCTACGATCGCAGCACCAATGCAGCGCCTGTCAACAGCACATATCCCATTGCACAAGTAATTTCTTTCACATATCGATTTCATCTGTCACACCAAACTCCGTCGGTCGGTCATGTTTGTCCAATGGGCTGACTGAGGACAGTCAGATTTTTTTAGTCCAGGGGAGATGATGAGCGGTGTTCCGCAGTGACTGTGTAGTGTCATCGTCACGTGTATGCGTTAAGCTATGCGAGAGAAGTCCTACCAGTGCCGGAACTATATACACACTGAACCCATGGCTAACTATCTGACACCATTACTCGTACGACCACCGTTGCAGTCAAGTCCCGTGCTCATCCACATTGCAAGCCGTCCATAAGTTGCAAGACAAACCCCCGCAATACCACATGCGAAACCAGCACTACCCGACCGCGCCAACTAGCATCGATCACCTGGAAACTACCGTTGAATGCTGTCCGCCGCATTAAGATTAGCCATGACACTGCCACTACCGTGCTAGATAAGCTCGCGCCCAAAATACCGCGATCGAGACCATTTTAGCCACGCGTCTACGAGCTATGGACAAATTTAGTTAAACGGAGCAAAATCATCACCGACGGTAGCGTCGATCAGCAGCCAACACAAAACGTCCAGTTCGGGAGTAGCGGCAACAGGGACAAACCGCGCTAAAAGCATATACCAACACTTATCGCATAAAACACCAGAGGTCGATCATCGGCTATCGTACCCGTCAACGGTCAGGATCTTGCTACGGGTTTGCAACGGAAAACAACTAGCAAAATGCTCACGCACTAAACTACATCGGACAGCGCCTTTCAGGATGACAAATTGGTATAGTAGGCCACCAAGCATGATGCAGAAGAATTTGGAGTCCACTCGTATCAGTAGGTAGCAAAAAGTATATATATCATCTTATTTCGTAGCAGAATAATAACATACCGTACCGCCGCACTCATTTTTAACACCTTCCTTCTTTGCAATCTACACCCTTTATCTCTCGTTTCACGCCTGCCACTTCATTGAGTCAGACGTTGAAACCGACCACACCCTCTTTATTCATACAGCGTCCCATCCGTCGCACAGCGTCATTTCCGTCGCATATCGGTCTTGTCTGTCGCACCACTTCGCGCCCTTCGCATATCTGCCTCTTCCGTCGCCCCACAGCTCTTGCTTCGCACCGCGCCACTGATCGTCATTGGATTGACGGGAACTTCTTTGACGAAGCTCACAAACCCCGCACTTCCTGTCGCTCCGATAGGAATTAGTGTTATTAGCGCCGACGGTTTTACCTTCTGAATATACACCTTGGCAAGCCACTTTTGAGAAGAAAGCATCTGAGCGTTTCCCATCCTCCTGCCCCATGGGACCATGCAATCAAGCTCAAAACAGGATTTACACCAAAAGTCAACAAAATTTACCCGTTATCATTAAAGGAACAGTCAACCCTCGACGAATGGATTAAGGAACAGCTAGACAAAGGATACATTCAACCATCTAAGTCACCACAGGCATCACCATTTTTCTTCGTCTCTAAGAAAGAAAGCAGTGCACTTCAACCTTGTCAGGACTATCAATACCTAAACGAATGGACAATCAAGAATGCCTACCCGCTACCATTAGTCTCTGATCTTATGACAAAATTGGAAGGCGCAAATTACTTCACTAAGCTTGATTTGTGCTGGGGGATACAACAATGTCCGAATCAAGGAAGGTGACAAGTGGAAGGCAGCGTTTATAACAAACCGAGGTCTATATGAGCCAACAGTCATGTTCTTTGGCCTTTGCAACTTGCCTTCAACGTTCCAGACTATGATGAACGAATACTTTCAGGATATGATAAACGAAGGATGGCTCATTATTTACATGGACGACATTCTAATTTGTGGGAAAACCAAGGAAGAAGTACGAAAACGCACAGAATGCGTCTTGGAACGACTACAGGAAAACGATCTATTCTTGAAACTCGAAAAGTGCAAATTTTGCGTTCAAGAAGTCGAACTTTTAGGCATGGTCATCACCCCTGGACATATACAAATGGATCCTGTCAAACTTGCATGAATTCGTGACTGGCCAATGCCAACACAGTCAAGCAAGTCAGATCCTTCCTTGGATTTGGAAACTTCTATCGGAGATTTATTGGCAACGCTGCCATAGCAAAACCATTAACAGATCTAACAAAGAAAGGCCTACTTTTCAATTGGACGCCTACTTGCCAGAACGCGTTTGATGAACTCAAGCACAAGTTTTCCTCCATGCCCATTTTATGCATGCCAGACCCAATTCAACCATTTATCCTCCAAACAGATGCTTCGAATAAAGCTACTGGAGCAGTACTTAAACAGGCAGACACAACTGGAATGCTTCACCCATGCGGATTCATCTCCCATGCTTTGATTCTCACAGAACAGAATTACCAGATCTACAATCGAGAATTACTCGCAATTATTAAAGGACTACAGGCATGGCAACAGTTACTCCATGGATCACCACACCCAATAGTGGTTCATTGCGATCATAAGAATCTTTTATTTTATCGGACACCGCAACAATTAACTCCTCGACAAGCACAATGGTCCATGATGCTCTCGGAATTTGACCTGAAAATTGAGCATGTGCCTGGTACCAAAATGTTTGAAGCTGATGCTTTATCTCACTGACCTGATCATATGAAGGGCAAGGATGCTCAAGACGATGTAACAATGCTACCAGATAGCAAGTTCATTCGCCTCATTGCTACAGACCTAGCTCAAGAAATCAGAGATGCCACAGCCCTCGACAGCTTTGGGCGCACAATCATTGAAGTTATTGAAACCCAACGCGCTCCACCGATTAAATCCAAGCTCCAGGACTGGGCGTTTGTCGATGGAATCATTCGATATATTGACAGAGCATACATCCCGGATAATGGGATGCTCAAGACCCAGATTGTCAAATCAGTTCATGAATCGCTCACCTCTGGACACCCAGGATGCATGAAAACTCTTGAACTTCTACAACGCGATTACTGGTGGCCAGGAATGTACAAACATGTAAAAGAATGGATTACAGGTTGCGCCACCTGCCAACAGATGAAAGTAAATACTCACCCTAACACCCCGGCTCTTCTACCTATTGGTTCGAAAGCAACTTGCCCATTCCAACAAGTCACACTGGATTTCATTACAGACTTACCCATGGCAGACGGATACAATTTGACTCTGGTCACAGTGGACCATGGTCTTACAAAGGGGGTAATCCTTACTCCCTGCAAGAAAACCATTGACGCCTTAGGAACAGCTGACCTTTACATCTCAGAAATATTCAAACACTTTGGACTACCCGATATACTTATTTTGGATTGAGGACCACAGTTTTCAGCTAAGGTCTTCCAGGAGATCAGAAAGACACTAGGAATCGATCACAGGATGAGCACTGCCTATCACCCTCAAACCGATGGAGAAACAGAACATGTTAATCAGGAACTAGAAGTGTATCTTTGGATATTCTGTGCAAACAAACCCCATAGATGGAAACAACTACTCCCAATCGCCGAATTTTCTCACAATAATCGACATCATGACTCAGTTAAAGCCTCTCCATTTCAACTTATGTATGGGATGAACCCTGTTGCGCTACCAACTGCGGTACAGAAAATGACAACACCTGCCACTGAGGAGCACCTACAATTACTATGGAAAGCTAGAGAAGAAGCACTTGCAGCACACAAATTAGCAAGACAGATATGGTTGCTCAACGAGTCAGGGACAAAGCAATCAAATTTGTACAAGGGGACAAAGTATGGCTTGAAAACAGAAATCTCAACATACCATATCAATCTAGGAAACTAGCGCCTAAACAAGAAGGACCCTTTATAGTTGAACAAGTACTAGGACCAGTAACATATAAGCTCAGGCTACCAAAACAATGGCGCATTCATCCAGTCTTTCACACATCACTCCTTATGCCATACAAGGAAACTGAAACGCATGGACCAAACTACACGACCCCTCCCCCTGATCTCGTGAATGGACAGGAAGAGTTTGAAGTGGAAGCGATTCTCACACATCAAAAACGTGGAGCGGGATATCAGTATTTGGTTAAATGGAAGGGATATGGTCCGAATGACAACTCCTGGGAACCTGAACGCAATCTAAGCAATGCTGCGGACATCTTACAAGCATATAAACTCAGACAACAGTTGTAGAACCCCATGTCTCGCTATTGTAACCGCCAAACTCTCAAACAGAACATCCAATACACAAAGAAATATTGTTCCACCCAAGGACAATACTATATGAAAGTTTCAAAGGATGAATCATTACGTTTCCCATTTATCATCCACCAGTCACCCCTTTAGAACCACCTCGACTAATCAATTTCATCCGGACCCTAGCAACCCAGTTAATCGCTTACAAGACTCCCAGACTTTCTGACGGACACACAACGCACCCGCAGGGACATGTTGAAATCCCATTCAATGCCCAATTACACTACCTTCCGAAATATATGGATCTCACATTCGAGCCAGAAGAGCTACCGTCCTATCCAGTCGCAATGTCACCATACCTCCCATCGCCCAATAGACCTTTAAATCACACAAACGACGTATATACCAAAGCAGCCCTCCACCAAGAAGATCCAGCGCTATTCGATTTTGTGGAACAATTAGCACTTGCTAGCAAAGAAATGGAAATTTTCAGATGGGTTGCTCCCCAGCGCCTCCCAGATGCAGTCTCAAACCTCAATAGAGCACTTGAAAGCCTTTCATTCTTGGATACTGTTACCAGGAATGAGTTAAGTGAATCAGAAGATTCTGATGAAGAACTTGAATATGTTCCCAGCATCAGAACATCCACATTTACTTACCAATCCACAGATGGAGAACTCCGAACAGTCAATTGGGATGACGAAGTGTTCAATGAAAATAAAAGATGCTTCCCTCAATGTGCATGCCTTCCTTAACTTCTTATCTTCAACGCAAATGCCTTTCTTCACTGCCATCGCCTACGTCACTGCCCTCACCTTCGCCTTGTTGGTCACCGCATGTGGCCATTATTATATTGAACCAGTTAATCTTCTCTCGCCCTTCATCACCACTGCCCACAACATTTGTATATGTCCAGGGGTGGTGTTGACTTCTTGGACGCAAAGTTTGCACTTCTCAAGTTTCAAGAATAGATTGTTGTCCTGTAGTTGTTCCAGGACGTGTTCTGTGCGCTTTTGTACTTCTTCCTTGGTTTTCCCACAAATTAGAATGTCGTCCATGTAAATAATGAGCCATCCTTCGTTTATCATGTCCTGAAAGTATTTGTTCATCATAGTCTGGAACGTTGAAGGCGAATTGCAAAGGCCAAAGAACATGACCATTGGCTCATATAGACCTCAATTTGTTATGAACACTGCTTTCCATTTGTCACCTTTCTTGATTTGGACATTGTTGTATCCCCAGCGCAAATCAAGTTTAGTGAAGTAATTTGCACCTTCTAATTTCGTCATTAGATCAGAGACTAACAGTAATGGATAGGCATTTTTGATTATCCACTCATTTAGGTATTGATAGTCTTGACAAGGTCGAAGTGCACCACTTTCTTTCTTAGAGACAAAGAAAAATGGTGATGCCTGTGGCAATTTAGATGGTCAAATGTATCCTTTGTCTAGCTATTCCTTAATCCATTTGTCAAGAGTTGACTGTTCCTTTAATGACAATGGATAGATTTTGTTGACTTTTGGCATAAATCCTGTTTTGAGCTCGATTGCATGATCCCATGGGCAGGAGGATGGGAAACACTCAGATGCTTTCTTCTCAAAGGTGGCTTGCCAAGGTGTATATTCAGAAGGTAAGACCATTGGTGCTTCATCTTGTTTTGCCTGATGTTCAAGCACCTGTGATGCTGATGTTTTTACCCTAATCCAATATTCATCTTCTCCCCATTGTCAGTTGTCTAATGCCATTTGCCAAATAGGTTTGGTGTCCTCTGAATCATTGTCCATTTGGAGGGTCTTTGTAAGGGCTCTGACGTCTTCACAAGAACCTCACTCTCCTCGTCATCTTTCTTGACTACTATCTCAATGCACATAATTGTATGCGCATCTTTGCAAAAATGTATATATTTGTTTGTTGCTTGTACGCGCGACCTTATGTTGCGCTTCAAAATAATTAGGTAATCAGTTTATTCTTTACCTGAAACCTGTACATTGCATTACATCACCAATAAAATTGGTCCAGTGTAAGATGCATTGTGGGATTAAGTAAAGAAAAAACCTACAACCTTTATACTTTTTTACACTACCATAGGTAGCGTAGTGCACACACAAATGAAGGCATCCTAATTGATGTCTTTTGGAAAAAAACCTTCGTATAAACGAAAGGATGAACTTTCAAACTCCCCATCGAATGCGCGGGATAGTTCTCCAGTCCTAGTACTGCACTCAACTAGTTTGAGCAATTTTGGAAGCTCTAAGCCTCCTGATGACAGACACGTCACCAAGAGAAGTGTGAGCACTTCCCAACCAAAGGCACGACTGTTGCCTTCTTCAAACAGTCGAAGTACAGCAGAGGTGTCCAAAGGAGCCTCACCAAACCAGCTGTCACCTAGAGGGACCTTATCCCCCTCAAAACCGCCCTACTCAGCAGCGGTCAAATCTACTAGACCAGAGATCGATCTAAATCGATCTCCAACCACCACGAGAACTGTGCCTAAGCAGCACCAGCATGTTGACCGTGCCAGGCCTTCTGCGGGAAAGCCCAGACTACCGCTGAGTTGTGAACCAATGGGGTCTTTGAAGGGATCTAAACCGATTCCTAAACGTCCAGAGGTATCAGCTACCTCTCTCACTGATAACTTATTCAGTGACACCCTGGCCAAACGCATGGGATTGGCTATAGGACATGACCAGAAAGCAGTCAAATTCTTGAGTGTTGGGGATGAGTTTGACAAAGAACAAGAGGTTGAGGATTCGATCTCTCCACTGGATTTCGAATCGAAACGAGTTGACAAGGACTCAATCAGAGATGAACTGGCTGATTTGACCAGGGCATCTCAACCAACCATTCTGGTTGGATTAGGTGAACACACAATTACCATGTCACAACCTAACACCATTGATGTCCTTGGACAATTGATTCAAGGACAAACGAATCTGGAGAGGCTCATGGTGAGACACTACTCAAGCCTCTCTGACAACTTCTGGAGATTGGAAGGTAAAACTAAGGAGACTAATGATCTTCTAGAGCATATTGCCATGCTCCTTGAAAGGCCCCAGTTTCCCCAAAGGCACTCAGACTCCCGCAAATGAGAGAGATCTTGTCACAATGAGAGATTTGAACTCCAATCAGACAGTCAAGAATTGGTGCTTGACTACTACAGCGAGGAAGAACCTGCTGCAGAGGCAGTCCCTGAAGAGAGACTACCTCAAAATAATGGGCAAGAAATTGGGTTGCCCATAGACGAACCACAACTAGAGGTCCTAATAGACCTCAAGAAACGAGAAATGATGGGGACAACCATCGGATATCTCCCTTAGGTGAGGAAATAACGAAACCTGGTCTAATTACAACAGTAGAATAACCGCTAGTGCTAGAAATGCTGTGGTTGCAGAGATCAGAAACAGAGTTTCCCCAGATACTCTGTTTAATAGAATGAACCCTTTTAGAAGGGCACAACGATCTCAAGAGGCTTGGAGGAGACCTCAGTTCTTAACAGGATCTAATATGATCCCTGTTAACCAGACCAGTAACGAGAGATCGCCTAGTCCCGAAGTTGCTTTGCCTCCTCTACAAACTAGGTTTAGAGAGGAGGCCGTTGATGTTAGAGAGGAGAGTGTAAACTCCCCCTCATAGGCCAAGCAAAACCTGGAGAGGCCTGAGACTGAGTTTCTCCATCAGTAATTTAGGAAGAGGATTGCTCACAGCAAATCCTCTAACCCACTCAGATAGAATGTCTGAGAAAACAGATGAAATGGTCCATAAAGAAATTAGGGACTCAGAATTGGCTTTTGATCCCTCCAACAAGCCCATTAACCTCGGGAAACTAGGGGTTAAACTGTCTCCCCCCGAGCATGAGGGAGGAGAAACGATAGATGAGTTCCTCAAATTCACAAGGGAACTCCTAAACTTTCTCAGCATCTATTCATTGCTGAAACTGGAGGCTGACTCGTTCAGAGTCAAGTTCCTAGGGCAAATCCTGAAAGGGAAGACCCTAAAATGGTATCAGCACATGATTAAATCGAATACTGATAGGAGCTGGAAATTTGAGGAAACCATGGTGGCCCTCAAACAGTACTTTGTTAGAGACGCCTCTTCCAGAGATGCTGCTATGAAGTTCGACCACCTCTCACAAAAAGGGCGGTCCGTCACTGAGTTGAAGAAGGATCTGGAATGTCTGAGCCAACAGATGATTCAGACGCCTTCGGACTATGATATGGCGAGGAGATTCCTGAGTGCTTTAAAGCCGGAAATCTCCACAAAAGTGGTCAGACATGGCTACAATCCGGAAAATAGCAACCTCAATGCTATTTTTGAAGCTGCCAAATTTATAGAAGAAGCACACTTCTATGAAACCTGGGAAGAGCGCAACCAACAGAAACGCGCTACTCCTAAGACTTTCAGGAGTAAATCCTCAAAGTCTAAAGATTCATCTAAGAAACAGATGAATCCCAAGGCTCCGGAGAAAGGAGCCTACAATAAATCTAATAATAATCACTCGAAATCTATCAAGTGTTATTACTGTAAACAGAAAGGGCATACCAGCCCCAACTGTCCAAAAAAGAATAGCAGATATAAAAAGTCTGCTAACATCGAAGCTCTCAAGGGTGAAGAGCACAAGGAAGGCATTGCTAATGCAGCTGATGCCAAAGAAGCTTCTGACGCTGAGGAACTTTATGCCTCCGCAGAAGAAGTTTACAAGGTGCTACATGAGAGCGTCTCTGGGGAAGATGGAGACAATGATGAGCTGTCTCTGGAAGACTGGTGTGCCAGTGCCAGGATAGATGATTCCACAGACGAGCCCATCATCTATAAGAAACAGCTTAGTGGCCATGAGATCAATTTGGTAGATTGGTCTTCAACAGAAGGCCACTCTCAGCCAGAAATTTCTCCAGTCTCGGACAACATTTTAGAAGCAGCAGTGATGCGACTTCTAGATGACGGAAATGAGGATTATGCCAAATCCTCTAAAGTCACTGACACAGGTGATCAAGTTGCATACTGACTCAGGTCAACTAAGGATGTGGTTCAAAATTGCATCGAAAACAGACCCAAGAGAGATTTCAGATGCTTGGGAGTAATTGAGGGATACATGCGCATCAACAGACAGAAGGCACACATACTCCTTGATGGTGGAAGCATGCTGGATATGATTTCAGCGAACTTTGCCACCATCAACTTAAAAAACCGGTTAAGTTGCAGATGGCAACTTCGGGCTTGAGATCCGCAATAAATTATGGAGTGAGAGCTGAATTAAAGGTGGGCGATTTGAAACAAATCGCTACTTTGATATCGTAAATCTGGACAGGTAGGTCATATTAGGAACACCATTCCTAAAGGAGCACAATGTGCTGTTCAACTACGCGGGCAGTGGCTCATTCAAACTAGGAGAAAAATGGTTCCCAGTACGAGAAGGGGAATTCTCAAATCCTCTTGATAAGGTGGGGGAAGGATCAGGCAGTTCGCCACTGCCTTCAAAAGGGTCCTCTAGAGAACCCATCGAAAACAAAAGTGAGTTTCCTGAGAAGGGAAAGGAGTTTCTAAGAAAACTCAATCAAATCACAGAGAGAATGTTAAGGGCAAGTCCAAGCCCGATAAACGTTCTCATTGACTAGAGAATGTTCACCCTCTATCACTAGCCAATGCATGCTCAGAGGGGACCACTTCCATTACCATGGAAGAACGTCTGGAACTGTGTAAAAAATGGATTGACAAAATCCAAGACTTATTTATCCCAGAGAAACTGGAATTACCGCCTCTGAGAGAAATAAACCACAAGATTCCTTTGATAAATCCAAATCTCAAAATAAATCACAGGGCACCCAAATGCCCTGAACCTCTTAGAGATCAACTGAAAGCAAAGGTTGATCAATATCTAGAGGCGGGATGGTGGGAAAGGACAGGCTTCCAACGTCAGCGCCCCTATTAATCGTTATCAAATGAGACGGTAAAATAAGAGCCGTCATAGATGCCAGGCAACAAAATGATAACACTCTAGCGGATGTTACCCCAATGCCTGACCAAGAAACAATCAGAAATGATCTGGCAAGAGCTTGATTCAGAACAAAAATTGATCTCTCTGATGCGTATGAACAAATATGCATCCTACCCAAACACGAAAAGTACTCAGTATTCGCAACAATATACGGCAACATGATCAGCCGTGTAATGCAACAAGGAGATAAAAACGGGCCCCCAACATTTCAGAGACTCATGAACATCTCCTTTGCGGACATGATAGCAGTTTTCTTGCACTGCTATCAGGATGATATTTTTGTGTACTCCAACACCCTGGAGGAACATTTAAGTCACCTGAAAGTGACTTTTGATAGATTGCACAAGCTAAAGCTCTACCTCAGTCGCAATCTGAAAAAAATAGACATCCTATCCACCAGAATGGACTGTCTAGGATTCATTATCGATGATGAGGGAATCCACATCAATCCCTCTAAGATCAATAAGATCTTGAGGACACCAAGAGATTACACGGATGTCCTCAGGTTTAATGGAGTAATTCAGTACTTGTCGCAATTCCTACCAAACGTCACAGAGTTAACTGCTCCGTTAACGGGAATGTGTAGCAATAACAGGGAGTTTGTCTGGACAGACTATCATGAAAACTGTTCCCGCAGACTAAAGAGACTGGTAGCGAAAGCTCCAGTCTGCAAACCTATAAACAAGGACCTGGATGCACCCATTTGGGTCATCACAGACGCCTCCACCAGTGGAGTTGGCACCTGGTATGGACAAGGCCCTACCTGGGATACCTGTAGACCTGCAGGTTTTATATCCCGTAAATTCACATCAGCGCAGATGAACTACTGCACTTGGGAACAAGAGCTTCTAGGAATCCTTGAAGCTCTATTGCGCTGGGAAGATAAGCTATTGGGTCTTCAGTTTACAGTAGTAACGGACCATCAAGTGCTTATTTTCTTCAAAGAGACCCAAGTAGGATCTCAAAGACGCATGAGATGGTGGGAATACCTATCTTGCTTCAACTTTGAGATGAAATATCTCAAAGGAGAGAAGAACAAAGTAGCAGACAGTTTATCACGCTACTACTCCAACAATGGACCTGACGAGGTCCACGACATTGCAGCGTATGTTAATGCTGACTTGAGATTGGATCCAGAAGGAGACAATCTCTCTACAAACAGGTTAAACGAGTTAACCCAGTCTTATGCCCATCTGGCAATTTTGGAATCGGAGAATAATCTGATTCAAGATAAAATTGAGACTCAAGAAATCGAGTCAAAAGTATTGGCTTCAAATAAGGAAGTCGACCTTCCCAAGGTTCCCGACCTCAATCTCGAAAACAACTCACTAAAAGCTGTCTTAAAATGTATTCCTAATGAATACATCAATGACAAATTCTTTTCTGAGATCTGAAAGAATATAGATCGATACGAAAGGTTTGATCTAAGGAAGAGGATCCTATGGACCACAAATAGGATCAGTAAGAGAGTAGTCTGTGTACCTTGTGGACTACTCAAAGGGAAAAGTATTAGAGGCATTGTCATTGACACTTGCCATCTCACCCTAGGCCACTTGGGTACTCGTAGAACATTAGGCTATGTTTGATATTGGTTCTGGTGGCCTAACATTGCCGCTGACGTAGAAGACTTCTGTAAGTCTTGCGGGAAGTGTCAACCAACAAAGGTTTCATGACAGAAATCGCTGGGATGGTTACACACGATGCCCATCCCATTGAGACCTTGGGAAAGCATTGGAATGGACTTTGTTGGCCCATTCGCTGAAATAGAAGGATTCAATTACGTCCTCCTAGTTATTTGCAGGTTAACTGCAATGGTTCACCTACTCCCCACACGGACTGATGCATTGGCTAAGGATGTAGTGGGGATATTTGTTAAGGAGGTAGTTAGACTCCAGGTATACCTGAGTCTATTGTATCAGACAGAGATACAAAGTTCACCTCACAATTCTGGGTTGAACTTAGCAAGATCCTGGGACAACAACTACTGATGTCCTCGTCTTACCACCCACAAACAGACGGTTCATCTGAGCAAGCCATTCAGACAATGTCTCAGATTCTGAGATCTCTGGTCAATGACTACCAGGATAATTGGAAATTGCAATTACCAATGGTTGATTTCACAATGAACTCAGCAGTTAGTGAATCCACCAGTTACTCTCCATTCGAATCGAATTATGGATGGATGCCCCAAATGATTCAATGGATAGAGTACAGCACATAACATACCGGAGTAAAGCAATTCATTGAGAACATTAAAGATGTTCTCAACAAAACATTTGACAAAATTACCGCTCAACACATGCGTCAGGCGGTAATGGTGAATAGACAGCGCAGAGAAGGACAAGCTTTCCAGAAGGGAGACCTAGTTCTTCTCTCTACAGAAAACATCAGTCTTCTGAAAGGATGGGCTCAAAAGCTCTGTCCAAAGTACTTAGGACTGTTACAGTTTCTGTTTCATCTTCCTGTCTCAGCGAACTGTTTCATACTCATCATTTCTCCTTAACTGCGCATTGTACAGCTTGGACGCTATCTCCTTTAGTAGCCACCTTCACATTTCCTTTCTCAGGTAGCCATTGTTTCATTCCCTTTATAGTCTCTATTGTTCTCTAACTGTATATAAACCTCCTGTACTGTAGAGTAACTCTAGTTCCAACTTAGACAAGTTTTGCTCTCAACAACAATCGACTTAAACACTTTTCTCTCTCATTGTTCTCAAGACCTTTGTCATCGTTTGACTTAGCGTCTGAGCTCTTTGTCCAGTGGCTGGGAGTGAACTGAGATTCTGCTTGTTGCTGTTGACTTAGAACGAACCACAATGAGGGCATCGTCCGTAACACAAGTTGGAACTCAGGAACCGCTCAGTGCATCGTCACTAGCCAGACACCATTGATACCAGGGCCTCTCTGATTAGGCCACCGAACAACGCTGTTTGTTACAGACAGAAAAGTACTACCTTAACTGAAGAGAAGTCTACTTCTCTACTACACACAAGGTCTGGTGCTATGTCTCAGGAACAAAGAGAAAGAACCTACCGGTCTCAGAGGAACTCTTCGATGGAGAATACCAGGAAGGAGACCCTAACACCAAACTACCAGGAGATATTTGGATTCACTGGTACAACGAAACGAACAAAGAAAACAATCAGTTATTCCTAACCCCAAACACCGAACCTGAACTCACCTGGTGGCACGAGTTTCGAGTCAACGAAAAACTCGGAGATTTCGGCTTCCTCGCATTAGACGAACAGACACTAGCCAGGTGGAACAAATATAAAGAACAACAGCAGATTGAGATAGATCTAGCCTTTGGGGACAAATCAAAACAAGGAGAAAACTCGAAACAAGGCACAGAACCGAAACAGGAACCAAAGAAGGACATGTCAGACGAAAAGGATACATCCTCAAGGGAATCTCCGTTAGGGAATTCAAAGGACAGCACTCTAAAGCGAAACACTTCATCAATACATTTGATGACATCTTTGATCTTGATGAAAAGCACTTTGAAACATCGAAAAAGCAGATCAAATATGTTCTCCTTCACCTAGGGGAAGAATTAGACAATTGGAAAGCCAATCTTCAAGGAGAATTAGAGACAGCAGAAGCAATCAAAGGAAAATCAGCAGAAAGCACATATACACTCTCCTGGGATAACTATACCAGCTTCAGGCAACAATTCCTAAGCGACTGGGGAGAATCTGATAGCGCAGCTAGGACCCTGAATGATCTAGATAAAGTCAAAGTAGGCGGAGATATCGACATCCCTGCCTATATTCAGAAATTCCGATCGCTCATACACTCCACCAGAATTACAGGGTTCATGGCGCAGACATTTACTTCTGTAAAGGACTCCCTGCATCAGTAGCAGCAAAGATCATTGAAAACCCCACAGTCACCAGTATGGAAACAGCCTATAACGCCACAGAACGCCTGCAAAATGCTTGGGAGACTATGAAACTGATGAACTGATGATCTGGATCAGGAGACACAAAGGGGTGTTTCAAATTTAATCGAAACCAGAAACCCTCTGCATCTGGATCAAGGGGAATCAATGCTGTGAGCACAGGATGTCTTTCAGATGCCCAAAAGGAGGAATACCGAAAAACCAGCAAGTGTTTCAGATGTGGAACACAGGGACACATATCAGAGCAGTAGAGGAAACGACCTCAAACGAATCAGCCGCCCAATGCATTAGGGCGCTGTTACAAGAACTTCCTGAAGAAGAACATGAGAATACCCTCCAGGAACTCGAATCCAAGGGTTTTTAAGAAGGAGACACCAGAAAGCGGTTGACGCCTCCAGTACCATCGAACAGTTAGCACTCGACTCTGTAATTGTAAATTCCAATAATAACAAACGGATTTCCATTACTGTGCAAATGAACCATAAACCCGCTGAAATATCTGCTCTCATTGATTGTGGAGCAGAAGGAAACTTCATTGATGAACGAATATCAAAAGATTTACCAAAGGAACTCTTAAAGCAACCGATTAGAGTCAAGAACGCTGATGGAACAATTAATCAAAATGGATTAATCACTCATTGCACTTGTCTCACCTATTCTATTAAAGGAAAGACATACAAAAACTGGTTATGGATCACGAATCTAGGAGATCAAGAGATTATCTTTGGGATACCTTGGTTAGAACAACATAATCCTACTATCGATTGGTGAAAGAAGACCCTCCAGATGGACAATGATTCAGAGGACACCAAACCTATTTGGCGCATGGCATTAGACAATCAACAATGGGGAGAAGACGAATATTGGATCAGGGTAAAAACATCAGCATCACAAGCGCTTGAACATCAGGCAAAACGAGACAAAGTGCCAATGGTTTTACCTTCTGAATATATGCCTTGGCAAGCCACCTTTGAGAAGAAAGCATCTGAGTGTTTCCCATCTTCCCGCCCATGGGATCATGCGATTGAACTCAAAACAGAATTCATGCCAAAAGTCAACAAAATTTACCCGTTATCATTAAAAGAACAGTCAACTCTCGATGAATGGATTAAAGAACAACTAGACAAAGGATACATTCAACCATCTAAGTCACCACAGGCATCACCATTTTTCTTCATCTCTAAGAAAGAAAGCGGTGCACTTTGACCTTGTCAGGACTATTGATACCTAAACGAATGGACAATTAAGAATGCCTACCCGCTACCATTAGTCTCCGACCTCATGACGAAATTAGAAGGCACAAATTACTTCACTAAGCTTGATTTGCGCTGGGGATACAACAATGTCCAAATCAAGAAAGGCGACAAATGGAAGGCAGCGTTTATAACAAACCGAGGTCTATACGAGCCAACAGTCATGTTCTTTGGCCTTTGTAATTCGCCTTCAACGTTCCAGACTATGATGAATGAATACTTTCAGGACATGATAAATGAAGGATGGCTCATTATTTACATGGACGACATTCTGATTTGTGGGAAAACCAAGGAAGAAGTACAAAAGCGCACAGAACATGTCCTGGAACGGCTACAGGAAAATGATCTATTCTTGAAACTTGAGAAGTGCAAATTTTGCGTCCAAGAAGTCGAGTTTTTAGGCATGGTTATCTCCCCTGGACATATACAGATGGATCCCGTTAAACTTGCAGGAATTCGCGACTGGCCAACACCAATGACAGTCAAACAAGTCAGATCCTTCCTTGGATTCGGAAACTTTTATCGAAGATTTATTGGCTTTCGCCACCATAGCGAAACCATTGACAGATTTGACAAAGAAGGATCTACTTTTTAACTGGACGCCTACTTGTCAGAGTGCATTTGACGAGCTCAAGCACAAGTTTTCTTCCATGCCTGTGTTATGCATGCCAGACCCAACATGGCCGTTTATCCTCCAAACGGACGCTTCGAATAAAGCCACAGGAGCGGTATTGAAACAAGCAGATACAACCGGAACACTTCACCCATGTGGATTCATTTCCCATGCTTTGACTCTCACAGAACAGAATTACCAGATCTATGATCGAGAATTACTCGCAATCATTAAAGGATTACAGGCATGGCGACATTTACTTCATGGATCACCACACCCAATAGTGGTTCATTGTGATCATAAGAATCTTTTATTTTATCGGACACCCCAATGATTAACTCCTCGACAAGCACAATGGTCCATGATGCTCTCGGAATTTGACCTGAAAATTGAGCATGTGCCCGGTACCAAGATGTTTGAAGCTGATGCTTTATCTCACCAACCTGATCATATGAAAGGCAAGGATGCTCAAGACAATGTAACAATGCTACCAGATAGCAAGTTCATTTGCCTCATTGCTACAGACTTAGCTCAAAAGGTTAAAGATGCTACAGCTCTTAATAGCTTTGGACACACAATCATTGAAGTTATTGAAACTCAACGCACTCCACCAATTAAATCTAAGCTCCAGGACTGGGCATTTGTTGATGGAATCATTTGATATATTGACAGAGCATACATCCTGGATGATGGAATGCTCAGGACACAGATTGTCAAAACAATTCATGAGTTGCTTACCTCAGGACATCCAGGACACATGAAAACTCTTGAACTCCTGCAACGCGATTATTGGTGGCCAGGAATGTATAAACATGTCAAAGAATGGATTACAGGTTGCGCCACCTGCCAACAGATGAAAGTAAATACTCATCCTAACACTCCAGCTCTTCTACCTATTGGATCTAAAGTGACTTGCCCATTCCAACAAGTCACACTGGATTTCATTACAGATCTACCTATTGCAGATGGATATGATTTGATTCTGGTCACAGTGGACCATGGTCTTACAAAGGGGGTAATTCTTACTCCTTGCAAGAAAACCATTGATGCTTTAGGAACAGCTGACCTTTACATCTCAGAAATATTTAAACACTTTGGACTACCTGATATACTCATCTTGGATTGAGGACCACAGTTTTCGGCTAAAGTCTTCCAGGAAATCAGAAAGACACTAGGAATCGATCACAGAATGAGCACAGCCTACCATCCACAGACTGACGGAGAAACAGAATGCGTTAATCAAGAATTAGAAGTATATCTTCAGATATTTTGTGCAAACAAACCTCATAGATGGAAACAATTACTCCCAATCACCAAATCTGCTCACAATAACTGACATCACGACTCAGTTAAGGCCTCCCAGTTTCAACTCATGTATGGGACAAACCCAGTTGCATTACCAACTGCTGTGCAGAAAATGACAACACCTGCTGCTGAAGAACACCTGCAGCTATTACGAAAAGCTAGGGAAGAAGCGCTAGCAGCACATGAGCTAGCAAGACAGATGGTTGCATGATGAGTCAGGGACAAAGCAATCAAATTTGTACAAGGAGCTCAAAAACAGAAATCTCAGCATACCATATCAGTCTAGGAAACTAGCGCCTAAACAAGAAGGACCCTTTATAGTTGAACAAGTACTAGGACCAGTAACATATAAGCTCAAGCTACCAAAACAATGGCGCATTCATCCAGTCTTTCGCATGTCACTCCTTATGCCATATAGAGAAACTGAAACACATGGACCAAATTACACTACTCCACCCCCCTGATCTTGTAAATGGACAAGAAGAGTTTGAGGTGGAAGCAATTGTCACACATTGAAAACATGGAGCAGGATATCAGTATTTGGTTAAATGGAAGGGATACAGCTTGACTGGGAACCTGAGCACAATTTGAGCAATGCTGCGGATGTTTTACAAGCATATAAACTCAGAAGACAATTGTAAAACCCCCATGTCTCACTATTGTAACCATCAAATCCTTAAACAAAACATCTGATATGCAAAGAAATATTGTTCCACCAGAGGACAATACTCTCCAAAACCATATGAAAGCTTCAAAGGACAATTAATTACATTTCCCATCCATCACCTACCAGTCACCCCTTTAGAACCACCTCAATTAATCAATTTCATCCAAACTCAGGCAACTCAATTAATTGCATATAGAACTCCCAGACTCATTGCTGGACATTTGGCACATCCGCAAGGACACATTGAGATCCCATTCAATGCTCGCATACACTATCTCCCAAAGTACATGGATCTCACATTTGATCCTGAAGAATTACCATACTATCCTGATGCAATGTCACCCTACCTTCCGCTGCCCAACAGACCCTTAAATCATACACATAATGTGTACATTGAAACAGCCCTTCGCTGGGAAAACCCAGAAGCCTTTGATCTCACTCAACAGCTGATGCACGCAAGCAAAGAAATAGAAATATACAGATGGGTTACTACCCTACAAGTCCCAGATGCAATCCCAAACCTCAATAGAGCACTTGAGAGCCTCGAGTTCTTAGACACATTTGACAGTACAGATGGACCTACCATACCCAATTCACCTGAAAGTGTGGTACAACAAAACCTTATCCCTGAAACAGGCATGGACCTTGAGAACAAAATCTCTACCACTACCAGAAATGAGCTGAGCAAATCAGAAGAGTCTGATGAAGAACTTGAATACTTTCCCAGCATCAGAGTGCCCATGCAGTCTTACCAATCCACAGATGGGGAACTCTGGACAGTCAACTGGGATGACGAAGTATTCAATTGAGGATAAAAGAGCACATCTGACAATGTTGAAATTCTCAATCCTGCATAACTCAACAAATGTTCTTCTTTGTCATTGTCACCTACATTGCCACCCTCCTCTTTGCCTTGCTGGTCACTGCCTGTGGCCACTATTATGTCGACACCACCACCATCACCTCCTGTGCCACCTCTGCTGATGACCTCCTGCTCGAGGTCTTTGTCTCCACTACTGTCACCATAGATGATTTCGACTTTGCCAACCTCCCCACTCTTTATGAGCATCCCGAAGAACTCACCACTGCCCCCGTCTCTCCAACACATATACCCATTGTCCAACCCTGTAACACCATGCTCAACAACATCAGTGAAAACCTTGCCACCCTTGTCACGTACTTCAACATGTTTGCTGAACTGCTCGACTTCATCACCATGCCCACCCTCACCCCCGACCCTCATTTTCTCACATACCATGAATGAGACGCCATGCTCGAGCAGGCTAAGCAATTAAAATGAGCCATTCAGACAGTACAATGGCGAATGGAAACTGCAGAGAAGGATATTATCAAGTGGCTGGAATCCAGACAGGATCATGGTTGGATGAACTCTTCCTTAACTGCGCATTGTACAGCCTGGATGCTATCTCCTTTCATAGCTACCTTCTCCTTTCCTTTCTTAGGTAGTCACTGCCTCATTCCCTTTATGGATTCCTTTGTTCTCTAATCGCATATAAACCCAATGTACTGTAGAGTAACTCCAGTTCCAACTTAGACAAGTTTTGCTCTCAACATCAATTGACTTCAACACTTTCTCTTCTCATCACTCTCCAGACCTTCATCATCATTTGACTTAGCATCTGACCTCTTTGTCCAGTGACTGGAAGTGGACTGAGACTCTGCTTGTTGCTGTTGACTTAGAACAAACCACAATGAGGGCATCGTCCATAACACTCCTGAAGTTTGGTTCGAACTGGAACTGGCAGAACCAAACTGACAGTTCAGGTTCAGTTCTGGTTCTGGTTCTGGCAATGGGTGTCAGTTCCGGTTCTGGTTCGGGCAGCTACCAGGATTGGAATTTTTCACACAGTTCTTCGGTTTGAACCAGAACCAAACTGACAGAACTGGTTCAAGTAGGTTCAGGTTCAGTTCAGGTTCAGTTCAGGCAAGTACTAGTCAGTTCAGGTTCAGGTTCAGCCAAAAATGACCCAAACTGAACTGAACTGAACTTTGGGAGCCCTAGTTGTTGAATGACCTTCACCCCAAGTACCCCTAAGCATAGCCTTCAACATGGCTATCACCGGTTTGACCCTTAGAGGGTGTTTTTCTTTTATATTTCTTTTATTTACATATATTAAATTACAGTTCTATATACAAACATGTACATACACTAAAAGTGTATATAAGACCTGTAGATAGAAAATATACATTCAGTTGCTCTTTCCTGCTTACCAGCATGTGAGTATCTCCACTCTATGAGTGTAAGACCTGGAGAGGTCTCTGGTCACTGTCTCTGACAGTGATACAATACTCTTGTCATCACAGATGTATGACTTTATGTCTAACAGACATATGAGTTCATCATTCAAGACAGTGACAACCACTGAGACAAACTATGTCTGATGGACATATGATTGCTGCTCAACACTAGTTGCGTGCAACCTGAAATGATGTTAGCTTGCCTGAATAGAATAGATATGTTAAGACGAATCTAAACACAACCACAGGTCTCAGACAAGGAGAGGATGAAGAGAGTAGTATTGACACAGTAGACCAGTAAGCTGGATCAGAGCAAACTATCTAGAGTCTTAGGACTCCTACCTACGGATATGCCCTCCTTATATACCTTTGGCCCCTGGTCTGTGCGCACAGACTACACTGCCTCCAAGTGTTACAGTTCTCTTTTCGTTTCATCTTTTGTCTCCATGATCGTTTCATATTCATCACTACTGCGCTTTACATAGACTGGACGCTATCTCCTTTCATAACTACCTTCACATTTCCTTTCTTAGGTAGTCATAGCCTTGTTCCTTTTACAGTCTTCTTTGTTCTCTAATCATATATAAACCTCATGTACAGTAGAGTAAACCCAGTTCCAACTTAGACGAGTTTTGCTCTCAATAACAATTGACTTGAACGCTCTCTTCTCTCATCGCTCTCAAGGCCTTTGTCATCGTTTGACTTAGTGCCTGAACTCTTTGTCCAGTGGCTGGGAGCGGACTGAGACTCTGCTTGTTGCTGTTGACTTAGAACAAACCTGTTACGGACGATGCCCTCGTCGTGGTTCGTTCTAAGTCAACGGTGACAAGCAGAGTCTCGGTCCACTCCCAGTCACTGGACAAAGAGTTCAGGTGCTAAGTCAAATGATAACAAAGGCCTTGAGAGCGATGAGAGAGAAGAGCGTTCAAGTCGATCGTTGTTGAGAGCAAAACTCGTCTAAGTTGGAACTAGAGTTACTCTATGATACATGAGGTTTATATACGATTAGAGAACAATGGAGACTATAAGAGGAATGAAGCGATAACTACCTGAGAAAGGAAATGTGAAAGTAGCTATGAAAGGAGATAGCGTCCAAGCTGTACAACGCGCAGTCGAGGAGAAATGATGGGTATGAAACGGTCCGTTGAAACAGGAAGACGAAACGAAGAGGAAACTGTAACATTACCCCCTTCGTATGCAAGAAGTTGCCGACTTCTACCATGCCGTTGTCCATGCGTGATCCTGCCGTGATTCGAGCCAAGTGACGATGTTGCCTAAGTCAGCTGCTGCTGTCTCCGCTCGCCATTGAAGACTACGAACCGCCAGCTGTAATTGCTTTGCTTGTGCTAGCATCGAGTCTCTTTCTTCGAGGGTGAGGGAGTGGGGATCTGCGGTGATAGTGAGCCCTGTGACGAAGTCCAAAGGTTCGGAAAACTGGGCGTAGAGGACTAGGATTTCAGCGAGGCGGTCGCTGACGTTTTGAAGCATTGCGTTGCGCGGGCGAACAACGATGGGTGGTGCGATGGTGGTGATGGGTTCGATGAGAGCTGCAGGGTGTTCGTGCAGCTCTGGGAGATCGGCGAAATCGAAGTCGTCGATAGTGACAGTGGTCTCGACGAAGACCTCAAGGGGAAAATCATGGGCGGCGGCGATGAAGGGCGAGAGGAGATTAACAGGTTCAATATAGTAGTGGCCACATGCTGTGACCAACAGGGCGAAAGCGAGGGCGGCAAAGTAGGCGATGGTGGTGAAGAAAGACATTTTTCGATGATGGGGAGTTGGGGTCCTAACGTTGTGCAAAGGCATTCTTTTATCTTTAATTGAAGATGTCGTCATCCCAGTTGATGGTTCGGGTTTCTCCGTCCGCTAATTGATAAGTGAATGTAGATGCTCCGATGCTGGGAACATATTCGAGTTCTCCATCAGATTCTTCTGATTCGCTCAACTCGTTCCTGGTAACAATAGAGACTTCGTTCTCATGGTCAACATTCGTTTCAGGGGTAAGGTCCTGTGGCGTTAAGCTTTCGGGTGAATTAGGTACGGTAGGTCCGTCCGTGCTATCAAACATATCCAGGAAGTCTAGGCTCTCAAGCGCTCGGCTGAGGCTTGATATGGTATCAGGGAATTGTTGATTAACAGCCCATCTGTGGAGTTCTATTGCTCGATTTGCGCAATCTAACCGTTGAATTAAATCAAATGCTTCTGGGTTTTCCCGACGGATGACTGCCTCAGCATATACATCGTGTGTGTGATTCAGGGGTCTGTTAGGTGATGGGAGATAGGGTGACATTGCCTCAGGATAGGATGGTAATTCTTCAAGAGCGAACGTGAGATCTTCATACTTTGGGAGGTAGTGTAGACGAGCGTTGAATGGGATTTCAACGTGGCCCTGTGGGTGGGTCAGGTGTCCATGAGCGAGTCTAGGGGTTCTGCATCCAATTAATCGAGTTGCTTGAGTTCGAATATAATTAATCTGCCGAGGCGGTTCTAAAGAGGTGGCCGGAAGGTGATAGGTAGGAAATGTGATTAGTCGTCCTTTGAAGCTTTCATATAGTTTTGGAGTGTATCGTCCTCAGGTGGAGCAATATTTCTTTGTGTATCGGATGTTTTGTTTGAGAGTTTGGCGGTTTCGATATCGAGACATGGGTTTTACAGTTGTCTTCTGAGTTTATATGCTTGTAAAACGTCCGCAGCATTGCTTAGGTTGCGCTCAGGTTCCCAGGAGTTGTCGTTTGGGCCGTATCCCTTCCATTTAACCAAATACTGATATCCTGCTCCGCGTTTTCGATGTGTGAGAATTGCTTCTACTTCAAACTCTTCTTGTCCATTTACGAGATCAGGGGGTGGAGTCGTGTAGTTCAGTCCATGTGTTTCAGTTTCTCTATATGGCATAAGAAGTGATGTGTGAAAGACTGGATGAATGCGCCATTGTTTTGGTAGCTTAAGCTTATATGTTACTGGTCCTAATACTTGTTCGACGATAAAGGGTCCTTCTCATTTAGGCGCTAGTTTCCTAGACTGATATGGTATATTGAGATTTCTGTTTTCGAGCCATACTTTGTCTCCTTGTACAAATTTGATTGCTTTGTCCCTGACTCGTCGTGCAACCATCTGTCTTGCTAGTTCATGTGCTGCTAGCGCTTCTTCCCTAGCTTTTCGTAATAGCTGTAGACGTTCCTCAGCAGCAGGTGTTGTCATTTTTTGTACAGCGGTTGGTAATGCAACAGGATTTGTTCCATACATAAGTTGAAATGGGGAAGCTTTAACTGAGTCGTGGTGTCGATTGTTATGAGCAAATTCAGCGATTGGGAGTAGTTGTTTCCATCTGTGAGGTTCGTTCGCGCAAAATATTCGAAGGTATACTTCTAATTCTTGATTAACACGTTCTGTTTCTCCGTCGGTCTGTGGATGATATGCTGTGCTCATTCTGTGATCAATTCCTAGCGTCTTTCTGATTTCCTGGAAGACCTTAGCTGAAAACTGTGGTCCTCGATCCGAGATGAGTATATCTGGTAGTCCAAAGCGTTTGAATATTTCTGAAATATAAAGGTTGGCTGTTCCTAAGGCGTTGATGGTTTTCTTGCAAGGAGTAAGAATTACCCCCTTTGTAAGACCATGGTCCACCATGACCAGAATCGAATCATATCCGTCTGCAATGGGTAGATCTGTGATAAAATCCAGTGTGACTTGTTGGAATGGGCGAGTTGCCTTAGATCCAATAGGTAAAAGAGCCGGTGTGTTTGGATGAGTATTCACTTTCATCTGTTGGCAAGTGGCGCAACCTGTGATCCATTCTTTGACGTGTCTATACATTCCTGGCCACCAGTAATCGCGTTGTAATAGTTCAAGGGTTTTCATGCGTCCTGGGTGTCCTGAGGTGAGCGATTCATGAATTGATTTGACAATCTGTGTTCTGAGCATTCCATTATCCGGGATGTATGCTCTGTCAATATATCGAATAATTCCATCAACGAACGCCCAATCCTGGAGCTTGGATTTAATTGGTGGGGCGCGTTGGGTTTCAATGACTTCAATGATCGTGCGCCCAAAGCTGTCAAGGGCTGTGGCGTTTCTGATTTCTTGAGCTAGATCTGTAGCAATAAGACGAATGAACTTGCTATCTGGTAGCATTGTCACATCGTCTTGAGCATCCTCGCCTTTCATATGATCAGGTCGGTGAGAAAGGGCATCTGCTTCAAACATTTTGGTGCCAGGTACGTGTTCAATTTTCAGGTCAAATTCCGAGAGCATCATGGACCATCGTGCTTGTTGAGGAGTTAATCGTTGGGGTGTCCGATAGAATAAAAGATTCTTATGATCGCAATGAACTACTACCGGGTGTGGTGACCCATGGAGTAAATGTCGCCATGCCTGTAATCCTTTAATAATTGCGAGGAGTTCTCGATCATAGATCTGATAGTTCTGTTCTGTGAGCGTCAAAGCATGGGAAATGAATCCGCAAGGGTGAAGCGTTCCAGTTGTGTCTGCTTGCTTAAGCACTGCCCCAGTAGCTTTGTTTGAGGCGTCCGTTTGGAGGATAAATGGTCGGGTGGGGTCTGGCATGCGTAAGACGGGCATGGAGGAAAACTTGCTCTTAAGTTCATTAAACGCGTTCTGACAAGTAGGCGTCCAATTGAAAAGTAAACCTTTCTTCGTTAGATCTGTTAGCGGTTTTGCTATTGCGGCGAAGTTGCCAATAAATCTCCGATAGAAGTTTCCAAATCCAAGGAAGGATCTGACTTGCTTGACTGTCGTTGGCGTTGGCCAATCACGAATTCCTGCAAGTTTGACGGGATCCATCTGTATATGTCCGGGGGTGATGACCATGCCTAAAAATTCAACTTCTTGAACACAGAATTTGCATTTTTCAAGTTTCAGGAATAAATCATTTTCCTTTAGTCGCTCTAAGACGCGTTCTGTGCGTGTTCGTACTTCTTCCTTGGTTTTCCCACAAATCAAAATGTCGTCCATGTAAATAATGAGCCATCCTTCGTTTATCATGTCTTGGAAGTATTTGTTCATCATAGTCTGGAACGTTGAAGGCGAATTACATAGGCCAAAGAACATGACTGTTGGTTCATATAAGCCTCGATTTGTTATAAATGCTGCCTTCCATTCGTCGCCTTTCTTGATTCGGACATTGTTGTATCCCCTGCGCAGATCAAGCTTAGTGAAGTAGTTTGCGCCTTCCAATTTTGTCATGAGATCTGAGACTAATGGTAATGGATAAGCGTTCTTGATTGTCCACTCGTTTAGGTATCGATAATCCTGACAAGGTCGTAATACGCTGCTTTCTTTCTTAGAGACGAAGAAAAATGGTGATGCCTGTGGCGATTTAGATGGTCGAATGTATCCTTTGTCTAACTGTTCCTTAATCCATTCGTCAAGAGTTGACTGTTCCTTTAGTGATAATGGGTAGATTTTGTTGACTTTTGGCGTAAACCCTGTTTTGAGCTCGATCGCATGATCCCATGGGCGGGATGATGGGAAGCGCTCAGATGCTTCCTTTTCAAAGGTGGCCTGCCAAGGTGTGTATTCAGAAGGCAAAGTCGTCGGCGCTTCATCTCGTTTTGCCTGATGTTCAAGCGCTTGTGATGCTGATGTTTTTACTCTGATCCAATATTCGTCTTCTCCCCATTGTTTGTTGTCTAATGCCATGCGCCAAATAGGTTTGGTGTCCTCAGAATCATCGTTCATTTGGAGGGTTTTCTTTCGCCAGTCAATAGTGGGATTATGTTGTTCTAACCAAGGTATCCCAAAGATTATCTCCTGATCTCCTAAATTCGTGATCCATAACCAGTTGTCGTACGTCTTTCCTTTAATAGAGTATGTGAGGCAAGTGCGATGAGTGATTAATCCGTTCTGGTTGATTGTTCCATCAGCGTTCTTGACTCTAATTGGTTGCTTTAAGAGTTCTTTTGGTAGATCTTTTGATATCCGTTCATCAATGAAGTTTCCTTCTGCTCCACAGTCGATGAGAGCAGATATTTCAGCGGGTTTACGGTTCGTTTGCACAGTAATGGAAATCCGTTTGTTATTATTGGAATTTACAATTACAGAGTCGAGTGCTAACTGTTCAATGGTACTGGAGGCGTCAACCGCTTTCTGGCGTCTCCTTCTTAAAAACCCTCGGATTCGAGTTCCTGGAGGGTATTCTCGCGCTCCTCATCTGGGAGTTCTTGCAACAGCGCCCTAATGCGTTGGGCGGCTGATTCATTCGAGGTCGTTTCCTCTATTGTTCTGATTATGCGATTCTGTGGGGAGGAGGACTTGTAGGACGGCGTTTGGGTATTCCCCTTATTCGGGCAGTCCCTGGATATGTGCCCCTGTGTTCCACATCTGAAACATTTACCGGTCTTTCGGTATTCCTCCTTTTGGGCATCTGAAAGACGTCCTGTGCTCACAGCATTGATTCCCTTTGATCCGGATGCAGAGGGTTTCTGGTTTCGGTTAAATTTGAAACGCCCCTTCGTGTCTCCTGATCCAGTTGATCGGTTCATCAGTTTCATGGTCTCCCAAGCATTGTGCAGGCGTTCCGCAGCATTATAGGCAGTTTCCATGCTGGTGACTGCGGGGTTTTCGATGATCTTTGCTGCTACAGAAGCAGGGAGTCCTTTACAAAAGTAGATGCGCTGCGCCATGAACCCTGTAATTCTGGTGGAGTGTATGAGCGATCGGAATTTCTGAATGTAGGTAGGGATGTCGATGTCTCCGCCCACTTTGACTTTATCTAGATCATTCAGGGTCCTAGCTGCGCTATCAGATTCTCCCCAGTCACTCAAGAATCGTCGCCTGAAGCCATCATAGTTATCCCATGAGAGTGTGAATGCGCTTTCTGCGGATTTTCCTTTAACCACTTCTGCTACTTCCAGTTCTCCTCGGAGATTGGCTTTCCAATCGTCCAGTTCTTCCCCTAAATGAAGGAGAACGTATTTGATTTGCTTTTTCGATGTATCAAAGCGCTTTTCATCAAGATCGAAGATGTCATCAAATGTATTGATGAAGTGTTTCGCCTTAGAGCACTGTCCTTTGAATTCCCTAACGGATATTCCCTTTATTCCTTTTGTATCTTTTTCGTCTGACATGTCCTCCTTTGGTGTCTGTTTCGGTTCTGGTGTTTCAGGTTTCGGATCCTGTGTTCCTGGTTCGCGTTTCGGTTCTGTGCCCTGTTTCGAGCTTTCTCCTTGTTTCAGTTTGTCCCCAAAGGCTAGATCAATCTCGATCTGTTGTTGTTCTCTGTGTTCGTTCCACTTGGCTATCGTCTCTTTGTCTAGTGCAAAGAATGTAAAATCTCCGAGTTCTTCGTTAACTCGAAACTCGTGCCACCAAGTAAGTTCAGGTTCGGTGTTTGGGGGTAGGAACAGTTGATAGTCCTCGTCGTTTTCTTCGTTGTACCAGTGAATCCAAATTTCTCCTGGTAATTCGTCGTTGTGCTTTCCTTCCTGGTACTCTCCTTCGAAGAGTTCCTCTGGAACTGGTAGGTTCTTTCTCTTTGTTCCTGAAACGTAGCACCAGACCTTGTGTGTCGTAGAAAAGTAGACTTCTCTTCGATTAAGGTAGTACTTTGTTCTGAAGCAAACAGAGTTGTTCGGGGGTCTGATCTGGGAGTTCCTGGTATCAATGGTGTCTGGCTAGTGACGATGCACTGAGCGGTTCCTGAGTTCCAACTTGTGTTACAGACGATGCCCTCGTCGTGGTTTGTTCTAAGTCAACGGTGACAAGCAGAGTCTCGGTCCGCTCCCAGTCACTGGACAAAGAGTTCAGGCGCTAAGTCAAATGATAACAAAGGCCTTGAGAGCGATGAGAGAGAAGAGCGTTCAAGTCGATCGTTGTTGAGAGCAAAACTCGTCTAAGTTGGAACTAGAGTTACTCTATGATACATGAGGTTTATATACGATTAGAGAACAATGGAGACTATAAGAGGAATGAAGCGATAACTACCTGAGAAAGGAAATGTGAAAGTAGCTATGAAAGGAGATAGCATCCAAGCTGTACAACGCGCAGTCGAGGAGAAATGATGGGTATGAAACGGTCTGTTGAAACAGGAAGACAAAACGAAGAGGAAACTGTAACAAAACCACAATGAGGGCATCGTCCATAACATAAGTTGGAACTCAGGAACCGCTCAGTGCATCGTCACTAGCCAGACACCATTGATACCAGGGCTTCTCAGATTAGGCCACCAAACGACTCTGTTCGTTACAGACAGAAGTACTACCTAAACCGAAGAGAAGTCTACTTCTCTACTACACACAAGGTCTGGTGCTACGTCTCAGGAACCAAGAGAAAGAACCTACCGGTCTCAGAGGAACTCTTTGAAGGAGAATATAAGGAGGGAAACCCTACCAACAAATTACCACCAGAAATCTGGATCCATTGGAACAACAAAACAAACGACATAGAGGAACAACTATTCCTACCCCCAGATACCGAACCAGAACTCACTTGGTGGCACGAGTTTCGAGTTGACGAAGAACTAGGAGACTACGGCTTCTTTGCATTCGATAAACAGACAGTTGTCAAGTGGAACAAATATAGAGAGCAACAGCAGATCGAGACAGATCTAGCCTTTGGGGGACAAACTGAAACAAGGAGAAAGCTCGAAACAAGGCACAGAATCGAAACACAAACCAGGAACACAGGATCCAAAACCTGAAACACCAGAACCGAAACAGGAACCAAAGAAGGACATGTCAGACAAAAAAGATACATCCTCGAAAGGAATAAAGGGAATCTCCATTAAGGAATTCAAAGGACAGCGCTCTAAGGCAAAACACTTCATCAATACATTTGATGACATCTTCGATCTTGATGAAGGGCACTTCAAAACATCGAAAAAACGAATCAAGTATGTTCTCCTTCACCTTGGGGGAAGAACTAGACAATTGGAAAGCCAATCTTCGAGGAGAATTAGAGGCAGCAGAAGCAACCAAAGGAAAATCAGTGGAGAGCGCATATACACTCTCTTGGGAAAACTATCCCAGCTTCAGGCGACGATTCTTGAACAATTGGGGAGAATCTGACAGCACAGCTAGGACCCTGAATGATCTAGATAAAGTCAAAGTGGGCGGAGAAATCGACATCCCTGCCTATATTCAGAAATTCCGATCACTCATACACTCCACCGGAATTACAGGGTTCATGGCGCAGCGCATCTACTTCTGTAAAGGACTCCCTGCATCAGTAGCAGCAAAGATCATCGAAAATCCCGCAGTCACCAGTATGGAAACAGCCTATAACGCTGCGGAATGCCTGCACAATGCTTGGGAAACCATGAAACTGATGAACTGATCACCTGGATCAGGAGACACAAAAGGGCATTTCAAATTTAACCGAAACCAGAGACCCTCTGCATCTGGATCAAGGGGAATTAATGCTGTGAGCACAGGACGTCTTTCAGATGCCCAAAAGGAGGAATACCAAAAAACCGGCAAGTGTTTCAGATGTGGAACACAGGGACACATATCCAGGGACTGCCCAAACAAGGGGAACACCCAAACGTCGTCCTACAAATCCTCCTCCCCACAGAATCGCGCAATCAGAGCAGTAGAGGAAATGACCTCAAACAAATCAGCTGCCCAACGCATTAGGATGCTGTTACAAGAACTTCCTGAAGAAGAATGCAAGAACACCCTCCAGGAACTCAAATCCGAGGGTTTTTAAGAAGGAGACGCCAGAAAGCGGTTGACGCCTCCAGTACCATTGAACAGTTAGCACTCAACTCTGTAATTGTAAATTCCAATAATAACAAACAAATTTCCATTACTGTGCAAACGAACCATAAACCCGCTGAAATATCTGCTCTCATTGACTGTGGAGCAGAAGGAAACTTCATTGATGAACGAATATCAAAAGATCTACCAAAGGAACTCTTGAAACAACCAATTAGAGTCAAGAACGCTGATGGAACAATCAACCAAAATGGACTAATCACTCATCACACCTGTCTTACCTATTTTATTAAAGGGAAGACGTACAACAACTGGTTATGGATCACAAATCTAGGAGATCAAGAGATAATCTTTGGGATACCTTGGTTGGAAGAACATAACCCTACTATCGATTGGTGAAAGAAGACCCTCCAGATGGATGATGACTCAGAGGACACCAAACCTATTTGGCGCATGGCATTAGACAATCGACAATGGGGGAGAAGACGAATATTGGATTAGGGTGAAAACATCAGCGTCACAAGCGTTTGAACATCAGGCAAAACGAGACGAAGCGCCAATGGTTTTACCTTCAGAATATACGCCTTGGCAAGCCATCTTTGAGAAGAAAGCATCCGAGTGTTTCGAACGCTCAAATTTCTAAGTCATCTTATATTTCTTTTCTTTGTATTTTACATGTAGGGTAGCCAAACACTTAGCTAAGTCGGCGTCTATCTTATCTAGTCAGCGCTAAGATTAGATTAGATTAGATAACGATTAGATTAGATTACGGACTACCGGACCGATGACTCATACCTGCTGACTAATCCGCAGTCAAAGCGCAGCAGTCTTACTCATGCAGGACTATTATTAGCATAGGGTTCTACAGCCTTTAGGGTTGTAGGGGTTTAACGCACAGACCATGTAGTAGTGTATATAAACCATGCAATTAGCACCCCAGAGTACTCAGTCAAGTTCTCTCGGGTTTCTCTCCTACCCTCATATCCTCTCCTCCTAAGTCTATTGTTGGGGCCCTAAGCCATCACAGCAAGGGTAGTCCTGATAATCGAGCTCAAAACAGGATTTACGCCAAAGGTTAACAAAATCTATCCATTATCCTTAAAAGAACAGTCAACTCTCGATGAATGGATTAAGGAACAATTAGACAAAGGATACATTTGACCATCTAAATCGCCACAAGCATCACCATTTTTTTTCGTCTCTAAGAAGGAAAGCAGCGCACTTCGACCTTGCCAAGATTATCGATACCTAAACGAATGGACAATCAAGAATGCTTACCTGTTACCATTAGTCTCAGATCTCATGACAAAATTGGAAGGCGCAAACTACTTCACTAAGCTTGATTTGCACTGGGGATACAACAATGTCCAAATCAAGAAAGGCAACGAATGGAAGGCAGTGTTTATAACAAACCGAGGTCTATACGAGCCAACAGTCATGTTCTTTGGCCTTTGTAATTCGCCTTCAACGTTCCAGACTATGATGAACGAATACTTTCAGGACATGATAAACGAAGGATGGCTCATTATCTACATGGACGACATTCTAATTTGTGGGAAAACTAAGGAAGAAGTACAGAAATACACGGAACGTGTCCTGGAACAACTACAGGAGAACAATCTATTCCTGAAACTTGAGAAGTGCAAATTTTGCGTCCAAGAAGTCGAGTTTTTAGGCATGGTTATCACCCCTGGACATATACAGATGGATCCCGTCAAACTTGCAGGAATTTGTGACTGGCCAACACCAGCAACAGTCAAACAAGTCAGATCCTTCCTTGGATTTGGAAACTTCTATCGGAGATTTATTGGCAACTTTGCCACCATAGCAAAACCGCTGACAGAGTTGACAAAGAAGGGTCTACTTTTTAACTGGACACCCACTTGTCAGAGCGCATTTGATGAACTCAAGCGCAAATTTTCCTCCATGCCTGTGTTACGCATGCCAGACCCAACTCGACCATTTATCCTCCAAACAGACGCTTCAAATAAAGCCACAGGAGTGGTATTGAAACAAGCAGATATAACCAGAATGCTTCACCCATGTGGATTTATCTCCCATGCCTTGACGCTCACAGAACAGAATTATCAGATCTATGATCGAGAACTCCTCGCAATCATTAAAGGACTACAAGCATGGTGACATTTACTCCATGGATCATCACACCCAATAGTGGTTCATTGCGATCATAAGAATCTTTTATTTTATTGGACACCCCAACAATTAACTCCTTGACAAGCACGATGGTCCATGATGCTCTCGGAATTTGACCTGAAAATCGAGCATGTGCCCAGCACCAAAATGTTTGAAGCTGATGCTTTATCTTGCCGACCTGATCATATGAAAGGCGAGGATGCTCAAGACGATGTGACAATGCTACCAGATAGCAAGTTCATTCGCCTCATCACTACAGACCTAGCTCAAGAGATCAGAGACACCACAGCCCTTGATAGCTTTGGGCGCACAATTATTGAAGTTATCGAAACCCAACATGCCCCACCGATTAAATCCAAGCTCCAGGACTGGGCGTTTGTTGATGGAATCATTCGATATATTGACAGAGCATACATCCCAGATAATGGAACGCTCAGGACACAGATTGTCAAAACAGTTCATGAATTGCTCACCTCTGGACACCCAGGACGCATGAAAACTCTTGAACTTCTACAACACGACTATTGGTGGCCAGGAATGTACAAACACATCAAAGAATGGATCACAGGTTGTGCTACCTGTCAACAGATGAAAGTAAACACTCATCCTAATACCCCGGCTCTTCTACCTATTGGATCGAAAGCGACTCGCCTGTTTCAACAAGTCACACTGGATTTTATTATGGATCTACCCATTGCTGACGGATATGACTCGATTCTGGTTACGGTGGACCATGGTCTTACGAAGGGGGTAATTCTTACTCCTTGCAAGAAAACCATCGACGCTTTAGGAATGGCCGACCTTTACATCTCAGAAATATTCAAACGTTTTGGACTACCCGATATACTCATCTCGGATCAAGGACCACAGTTTTTGGCTAAAGACTTCCAGGAAATCAGAAAGACATTAGGAATTGATCACAGAATGAGCACAGCTTATCATCCACAAACTGATGGAGAAACAGAACGCGTTAATCAAGAGTTAGAAGTATACCTTCAAATATTTTGTGCAAACAAACCCCATAGATGGAAACAACTACTCCCAATTGCTGAATTTGCTCATAACAATCGACACCATGACTCAGTTAAAGCCTCCCCGTTTCAGCTCATGTATGGAACGAATCCTGTTGCATTACCAACTGCTGTACAGAAAATGACAACACCTGCTGCTGAAGAACGCCTACAGCTACTACGAAAAGCTAGGGAAGAAGCGCTAGCAGCACATGAACTAGCAAGACAGATGGTCGCTCAACGAGTTAGAGACAAAGCAATCAAATTCACACAAGGAGACAAAGTGTGGCTCGAAAACAGGAATCTCAGTATACCATATCAGTCTAGGAAACTGGCACCTAAACGAGAAGGACCCTTTATAGTTGAACAAGTATTAGGGCCAGTAACATATAAGCTCAAGCTACCAAAACAATGGCGCATTCACCCAGTCTTTCACACGTCACTCCTTATGCCGTATAGGGAAACAGAAACGCATGGACCAAACTACACGACTCCTCCCCCTGATCTCGTAAATGGACAGGAAGAATTTGAAGTGGAAGATTCTCACACATCGAAAACGCGGAGCAGGATATCAGTATTTGGTTAGATGGAAAGGATACGGCCCAAATGACAACTCCTGGGAACCTGAATGCAATCTAAGCAATGCTGCGGACGTTTTACGAGCATATAAACTCAGGCTATCGAAACCGCCAAATTCTCAAACAAAACATCCAATACACAAAGAAATATTGCTCCACTCGAGGACGATACACCCCGAAATTATATGAAAGCTTCAAAGGACGATTAATCACATTTCCCACTTATCACCCTCCGATCACCTCTTTAGAACTACCTCGGCTGATCAATTATATTCGAACTCAAGCAACTCGATTAATCGGATACAGAATTCCCAGACTCACTCATGGACACCTGACACATCCACAAGGTTACATTGAAATCCCATTCAACGCTCGCCTACATTACCTCCCGAAGTACATGGATCTTACATTTGATCCGGAAGAATTACCAAATTATCCTGATTCAATGTCACCCTATCTTCCATCGCCCAATAGACCTTTAAACCACGCAAATAATGTATATGCCAAAGCAGCCCTCCGTCGAGAAGACCCTGCGCTATTTGATTTTGCAGAACAGTTAGAACGTGTTAGCAGAGAAATGGCAATCTACAGATGGGTTGCCCCCATGCAACTCCCAGACGCAATCTCAAATCTCAATAGAGCGCTCAAGAGTCTTGACTTCCTGGATGCATTTGATAGCACAGATGGACCCACCATCCCTAATTCACCTGAAAGCACGATGCCACAGGACACTACCCCTGAAACGGATACCATTCATGAGAATGAAGTCTCCACAGTCACCAGGGACGAGCTAAGCGAATCAGAAGAATCTGATGAGGAACTTGAGTATGTTCCCAGCATCAGGACGTCCACATTCACTTACAGATCCGCGGATGGAGAACTCCGGACAGTCAATTGGGATGACGAAGTATTCAATTAAGAATAAAAGCGCTTCTGAAAACATGAATACTTCCCCAACTTCACATACTATCCCACATGTCTTTCTTTACCATCATTGCCTATGCTGCCGCCCTCACCTTTGCCCTGTTGGTCACTGCATGTGGCCACTACTACATTGAACCCGTCAACTTCCTTTCACCCTTTATTGCTGCCGCTCACGACTTCCCCCTTGAGGTCTTTGTTGAGACCACTGTCACCATAGACGATTTTGATTTTGCCGACCTTCCTGAGCTGCACGAGCATCCTGTAGCACTAATCGAACCCACCACCACCACACCGCCCATCGTTGTTCGCCCTCGCAATGCAATGCTCCAAAATGTCAGTGACCGCCTTGCCGAAATCCTCGTCCTTTATGCCCAGTTTGCAGAACCTTTGGACTTCGTCACGGGTCTTACCATCACCACAGATCCTCACTCCCTTATGCTCGAAGAAAGGGATTCAGCACTAGCCCAGGCAAAACAGCTGCAGCTAGCAGTATGGAGTCTACAATGGCGAGCAGAGACTGCAGCAGCGGACTTAGGCAATGTCGTCACCTGGCTAGAATCACGACAGGATCACGCATGGACAACGGCATGGTAGAAGTTGGCAACTTCTCGCATACAAGGGGGGTAATGTTACAGTTCTCTTTTTGTTTCATCTTTTGTCTCCATGATCGTTCACTACTGCGCTTTACATAGACTGGACACTATCTCCTTTCATAACTACCTTCACATTTCCTTTCTTAGGTAGTCATAGCCTCGTTCCTTTTACAGTCTTCTTTGTTCTCTAATCATATATAAACCTCATGTACAGTAGAGTAAACCCAGTTCCAACTTAGACGAGTTTTGCTCTCAATAACAATCGACTTGAACACTCTCTTCTCTCGTCGCTCTCAAGGCCTTTGTCATCGTTTGACTTAGCACCTGAACTCTTTGTCCAGTGGCTGGGAGTGGACCGAGACTCTGCTTGTCACTGTTGAGTTAGAACGAACCACAACGAGGGCATTGCTTTGCGCGAGGTGGCTTTTTCTTTCTGACTAGGAAAAACTGGTTCCTTATATGGTTTGAGGTGGATTTCGTTGAACACGTTGTAGATTTTCCAGGACGCTGGAATCTTCAACTGGTATGCCGATTGTCCAATTTTCTTAACGATCTCCAAAGGGCCTACAAATTTGCCGTCTAACTTTTTTGTGACGCATAGGGTCGGAAGATTGGCGGTGCTCAGGTAGACTTTATCACCGGGTTGGTATTGGCGCGCAGGAGCTTTAGACTCATCATACTTGCGCTTCATCGTTTCCGCTGCTTTTTCCAGTGCTGCAGTAGCGTTGGCATGAATTGCCTTGACCTGTTTCGCTAAGTCCTCAACCACTACCACTTTTGGGATGTAAGTCGGATTTAGCCCCTTGTACGGGTGTTGCCCATAATTCATGAAGAAGGGAGAGTACCCCATGGCCGAATGGACTCGATCATTGTGGCAGAATTGCGCCACAGCTAGCCAGTCACTCCAATTGTTCTGTCGGTGATTGACAAAATTCTTTGACCATTTGATTGACGTGTTCAGTCTGTCCATCTGTCTGCGGGTGATACGCTGTGGAGCGGTTGGCCTTAATTCCCAGCATACCATAAAGGTTGTCCATGAATTTAGAGATGAATGTGGCCCCTGATCGCTGATTATTTTCTTTGGCAAGCCGTGTTCCCTGAATACGTTATCCCTAAAAAGCGTGGCGACACCTTGCAATGTGATTGTAGATGTCGTGGGCAAGAAATATGATTTTTTGGTAAACCGATCTACTACTACCAAAATCATATCGTTTCCTTTGGATTCTGGCAACGGCCCTATAAGATCCATTGAGATGATCTCCCATGGCGCTTTGGGTACCTCGTTAGGATGCAATGGCGCTGCTCGAGCCTGTCTATCCGGTTTGACCTTTTGACAAGTTTCACATCCAGCAACATAATTCTGGATATCCTTGTGCATTTGAGGCCACCAAAAATCCCTTGTCACTAGTTCCACTGTTTTATCTACCCCTGGATGTCCCCAAGAGTGGTAAATTGCTAGTAATGATTCGCGAGTATGTATATTTGCGGGTACATAAATCCGTCCTTTCCATTCCACTAGCCTGTTGACAACCTTAAAGTCCTCATTGTTTTCATCAAGTCCCTTTCTCACCTGAGTTTCCCACTGATGATTAGGAATTTTCCGGATATCCTTAATGATGTCCTCAATTGCCCTGTCGTCATCATAAACTCTGATGAACAAGTTGTCCTTGAGTAAAATGACTCCTTTGTTATCTGGTCCTCCCGGATGATGGTCTGTTTGTCGTGACAGAATATCTGCCTTGGAATTGGATTTCCCTGATCTGTGTTTAATGACGAAGTTGTATTCCTGCAGATCTGTAACCCATCGTGCCTGTCGTCGATTAAGATTTTGTGGTTTCCAGAAGTATGTCAGGTTTTGATGATCCGTTAGTACTTTGACAATTTCTTTTGCGCTTTTGAGGTAGTGCGACCATTCATAAAATGCGTGCATTACGGCAAGCATCTCCTTGTTGTAGATTTCATAATTCCGCTCAGCGTCATTTAAGGCTTTTGAAATAAAGGCCACCGGCTGCCACGAATCATCCTTTCCTTGTTGAGACAAAATCCCGCCGATTGCAAAATCCAATGCGTCCACTTCAATTCGAAATTGACCCTCATCATCGGGAATTTTGAGTACGACCTCCCTCACCACAAGGTCTTTCAGTCCCTGAAAGGCTGTGTCTTGTAGCTCGGTCCAGATCCATTCGTCCTTCCCAGTCAACTTAGTTAACGGCTTTGCTGTCAATGTGAATCCCTCCACAAAATGTTGGTAGAAGTTCACAAAACCCAAGAACTGTTGTAACTCTCGTTTACAGGTTGGTGTTGGCCACTCTGCAATAGCTTTAACCTTGCCCGTCTCCATCCGAATAGAATCTTCGCTAATGACAAGTCCCAAGAAATTGATTTCTGGGCAATCAAACCAACACTGTTCTGGTTTCAAAGATAGCTTATGGTTTTCTAATTTTGCCAAAATACGGTTAACATGTTTTGTATGTTCGTCTTGTGTTGATGAGAACACCAAAATATCGTCCATATAAATGACAACCCATCCCTCGGCGACCTCTTGTCGAAATATGTCATTCATCATTGTTTGGAACGTTGCTGGAGAATTCGTGAAACCAAAAAACATGACCAATGGCTCGAAAAGGCCCCTGTTTGTCCTAAATGCCGCCTTCCATTCATCGCCCTCCTTAATGCGAACATTATTGTACCCCCAACGGATATCCATCTTGGAGAATATCTTTGCCCTGGATAACTTGTCCACTAATTCCCCAATGAGCAGTAATGGGTATCAGTTTTTTATCGTCATCTCATTTAATCGTCGGTAATCTTGTACTGTTATGAGCTCACGCCCGACAACACTAACCCACCGTCCTTTAGGACACAGACCCACAGGCCTCGTCGAGCAGGGGAGAGAAGGGGGAGGGAAGGAAGGTATATTATACTATAGACAGAGTCTTACATGGGCGTAAGAGAAACCATCTTAAGTCTGGGGTGACTCAAGACACTTGTACTACTTATATACTATTCTACCAAGACCCTTGCCACTGCCTAGTACCACCGGCACTCCCACAGCATCCATACTCCTTATTGTCTTGTATGAGCGCTGCCTCCACGCTGTCACCGTTGCTATACTTCTGGGCGCAGCCGCTGTAACACCATCTTCTGGAATAGTCCGGGTTGCTCTAGACCTTGTAACCATAAGGGGCTATATCCTTAAAGCCTCCTTGTCTCCATAGGCTGTGTCGCAATCCCATATGTCCATATGCGCTGCCACTGCTGCTTCCTGATGCGTGATGGCATGATCCCTGATGCGTTGATGCCGACGTCGATCAATGATGCCATCAAGGGCGCGATCCTCTTGCCTAATCCGGCTGTCCTTCCTAGTATAGTGTATGGCCGCCTTGTATGGCCATCGTCTTGTTCCATAGTAAGCGCTCCCATGCGCTAACCCACGCAAAGTGTTCCCAGGCTCCCTCCTAAGGCTCCTGGCCTGTATAAAGACTGTGGTAGTGGTCCCAGACCACTGATAGATAGATTGAAAATGTAATGCCGATTTTCATGATCGTAACATGTACCGGTCGTAATTTCCCGTCCTTTTTCTTTACAAAGAAGAAGGGTGACGCCATAGGCGATTTACTAGGTTGGATTCGTCCTGATTCGAGGTTTTCCTTTAGGAATTCATCCAACTGTGCCTGTTCATCCCGGTTAAGCGGATATATCTTGCAATCCACTGGTTTCGATCCCGGTATAAGTTCTATTGCGTGATCCCATGGTCGACAGGGTGGTAATTCGTCAAAGGTCTCCTTTTCAAAGACCTTCCGATGTCCTAAGTAGTGTTTGGGCACTACTTCTTCTAATGTGCGCTTTTGAGCAGCTTCAGATTCCTTGGCCGCTATATTGGTTGCTACCGAGCATAGTTGTAGCTCTGGTTCTCCAATGTCAATAGCCAATAACCGTTCGCCCTCCTGGAGCTGTTCCATTGGGTCTGATTCGTCCTCAGGTTCTTCTACCTGTGATGCCGTCCAGCAAGTTCCTGGACATCTCGTGAATCGAACCTCCTTTCGTTTCCAGTCAATGGCTGGGTTATGGTGTTTTAACCAGTCATGACCTAGGAACAGATCCGTCTTCCCTAGTTGCGCCACGCTGCACTCTATTATTTTTTCATGATCCCCAATTCGCAGCTTGAATTGTGTCATGTATTCAATGCTTCCCATCGCGTTCCGGGACCCATCCACATTGTAGACTGGTAATGGCTTTATCAGCCGTTGTTTATTTAATTTGTGTTGTTCCACAAATTCCTCGTTAACACAAGAGCCGGTGCATCCTGAATCAACTAGCGCTAGTACGTTGATTGTTTCACCTGTGTCCATTGTTGTAAGTACACAGTGCAGATCAATCTCCTGTTTGCCAGTTGCATGAACCAACTGCTGCCGTAGTTGTGCTAGATTCCACAACGCCTCTTGTTCTGATAATTTATTGAGATCATTTACCAACTTGGTATTGACCTCATTAACTCGTTTGGTCGGTACCCATTCCCTTAGGCAACGAACTGCAGTTTCGTTATCTTCCTGCCAGATTCGTCTTAACACCCATTCAGGGGGTCCATGGGGTTAACCGATTTGTTTTTATGCTCACACTTAAGTTTCGTATCCGGTGAATGAGGGGAGAACATTCATATAACAATTCTGGTAATTGTACACAGGAATCATTGTCCAATACAGAAACTCTATTAGCCAGCAGCACAGAGCGCGTGCCTACTGGCTGTCGCCAAAACCCTTCTCTTTTCCCCATTCCTTCCATTGCTCCTCTGTGAGCTCCTCGATCTTTATTTCCCTGACACGGCCTTTTCCTTTCTCGAACCATGTGTATTTCTTGGGTTCTTTGCATTCCCTTGCAAAGTGCCCCTTCTTTCCACAATTGAAACATGCGCCTGCTCCTTTCTTGACTTTATCCACATCCATCGCATTGGAATCATGAGCCGATGATGATGCTTGAGCTGGTTTGTATGTTTGCGCCACGGGGCTGAGGTTTCTGATAATCCTCTTTGAATGGTGTTTTCTTTTGTCAATCACCATATGCGTCCCTAGCTCGTCGGTATGCTCGTGCTAATTCGGTCACCCTTTCCATGATCCGCTCCAGGGTATCTCCCTCATCAAGATATCCAACCCGGATCAATTCGAATCCCAAATTTGGATTTAGTCCTTTTTGGAAATGATCCTTAGCGGCACTAGCATTCCATCTGGTCAAGGGTAACAACGCCTTGAATTCGATGATGTAATCTTCTACAGCCCGGCTTCCTTGTTGAAGCAACTGAATTTGCTTGACTGCATGTTCCCGTGTTTCCTTCGACATGAAGAAGTCGTGCATCTGCTGTTTGAGATCCAACCATCCCAGAAAGGGAGGCTTGATACTTTGGGGATTGCGCTGGTAATGCGCAGCAGCTCCTATTGAGGCGGGTACAAAGTGTCCTTCCCTTTGTTGTTGATAGGATAGGTTAGACGGCCATCCTTCTTCCGCTACCTTTTGATTAAAGTCCGTATCACTATCAATTTGTTCTTTTAATTTGACTGCGGCCCATGTGCCTGCTCGGTCTCCCTTTCCTTTCCGGATTCGCCCTAGTGTAATGTAAATGCACCTGCCATAATCATTCTCATGAGCCAGCTCAAAATACACATCCATAGTTCTTCTCTAAATAGAACTAGGTAACAATACCCTGGAATAGCAGGTGTCACTCGATTGAAGATTTTTGTTACGGTTTGAACCTGCTGCTGGAATCGCCTGTTTGGGTGATTGCCGGGGAGATTAAGCCTAATTCGGCGGATTTCTTGTCCTAGGAACCTGGTTAGGTTATCATTCCTAGATGCGCCCACAGTGTATTGGCCAAATCCGTTGCCTTTCAACCTGTACATTTGTTCCCAGCCATGCATTTCGTGTTCCCGGCTGGATACATGAATTTGCTCAAGTTCCGGCATCATTGTTGTTTCAATGATGGCAGTGCTTTCCCTGTATGCCAGTTGCCAAGACAAGATTTTGTCGACGGTGGGGAATGCAGGCCAATTGAATGCATCCCAGTATCTGTGCTTAATCATGATTAGGTAACAATAACCGGGAATACGGTTATGTAGCATGGTGGTTCGGGGTCTTTTCAGATATCGATCTGCCCCGGCATCCCAATCAATGGCACCCATATGTTTGCGGTCATGTCCTGAACGGACCAGTGATGCAATCATGTCCCAACCCTTAGGTCCCTTTGGAACGCGCTCAAGATGGTAACAATCATTGTACCCATATGTGCGCCGAATATTCACACGACCATGGATATTTCTTAGGTTGTAATCCCACGAGTTGATTTCCTGGATCTGAGGAAACGCTGGCCATTCGTACATGTCCCAAAAGTGATTTTTTATTAGGATCAAATAACAATATCCAGGTACATCTGGATGTAGCACATGCTTAGTGTGAGCTGGGCAAGGATATGGGTAAGGGATCGCTATCTCCTTCTCAACTTCCCGTTTCCAGTTGTTAATTGTCCTGGTCTTTTCCTTGTTGAACCCCTGTTTGGGTTCAGTTTCTGCGGATAACCAATCTGCTGCACACAGGATGGTACCATTGTACCAGTTGGCATCTGCCCCTGAGGTTCTGGTTAGCAACTTGCTAGGTCCAGATGTGACAGTTACCGCTTGGGCATATGACATGGGCACTGACGTTGAGCGCACTGTTGATGGTTGTCCTGCGACCCAGGACTGAATTGTGGAGGCTCACGCCTTCCCTTTCTTGGATTCCTTTTGTCCGCCAAATCGGGCGAACTTGTTGTATTTGCCGTGTCCCTCCATGTGTTTCAGATCTTTCCAGGTATAGGAATTGTCTTCATGTGGGCGCAGCGCGGCTTTTTCGAGGACATGATACATGTCAGCCTTGTGATGGTCCTGGAGGCCAAATTTGATGCTCTCATCACGCATCTCCGGTTCCCAGGACAGTATCTGAGTGACGGTTGGCCAAGCTGGCCAATCGAACTTGTTATAGCATTCTTTCTTGAATAGGTACATATAGCAGTACCCACTCCTTCGCCATGGCTGATCCTGGGGGATGTCCGTGACGGGCGCGCTTGGTAACTTGGGACGGGTCAACGCTTTGACCCAGCTGTCCGTGTATGTGATGTCTTCCCCAACAAGTTTGAGGAAGTCTGCTAGTCCTACTAACGGGTATGTGCCAGGATCAGTTGTCATGACAAGCAGGGATACCAGGAAAGGTGTGGTATGCCTTGTTGGGAAGTCCTTCCTTTTGAGGCGTGCCTTCATGTATGGATCAGGTCGTTTCCCATCCAATCATTCCTGGTTGGCAATCTCCGCTGTCGCCCTATTGTAGCTATGGGTTTTGATATTCCCATTTTCAGCGTGCATCAGCTGATTCTGTTCCTTGGCTGACAAGATCAAGCCATTGTGTTGTAGGGTGATAATGTTCCAGCCCATCGATAAGAGCTGGATATTCGATGGCGTGTCAAATAGTCGTTGCCGGATTTCGGACTCTGGATCCATATCGTGAAGCAACCCTTCCAGGGTCTGCCTATCCTTTTCCATCTGGGTGAGCTCTTGCTCCACCCGCTTTTGATACCGGCATTCGTCCCAGCATTGCCTGAGAAGTTCTTCCCAAGCTTCCTCCTGTATGCGGAGGGACTCCTGTTCCAGCTGCCACAGCTGAAACGCGTGTTGTCATTGTTGGAGACAACACTCCCTGTGCTGCGCCTTGCACCATGTGTAGTATGCCCAAACGTGGGTGTCGCGTTGTTGGTTGTCCATAATGAGAGCGACCGACCAAGTAACTTCTTCTGCGCACTCCTGTGCCCATTCGATTCCAAATTGTTTGCCAGCCTGCATGAGAGTGAGGCCAGCGCGGGGGATGATGTAGTTGAAAAAGGACACCATGATGCGTTCCTGGTTGTTGCCTAGACCTTTTAAGTAAAAAGGTTGTTGACTCTTCTTCTATATCCGTACTTCCTAATACAAATATTCTTTGATGCGGTCAATAATGCACCCGCACTCAATTCTTCGATTTAGTCCCACCAAATGACCTAATAGCGTGGTGCCCGGGGCTTCACTCGAGTGTCCTCGTGCTCAGATCGTTAGATCCGATACGTGATTGGTATCTCGAGACTGTTCTCCTTGCTACACGGCACGCTACCAGACTGCTTTCACTCGTTCCTGACAGCAATTTACTCTCCCCCCCCTGTCCGAGTGGAATCCGAGCTGAGTCCGAGGACTCCGAGTCCAGTCCGAGCTCACTCCGAGTTGAATATAAAAGTCCTAGGACTCCAAGTAGACTCTGAGTCCAGTCCGAGCCCAGTCTGAGCCCTAGTTGAACTAGGACTGAACTAGGATTGAACTCAGTCCTAGCTCAGTCCTAGCTCAGTCCTAGCTAAACTATGACTGAACTCAGACACATTCTCACCTTTTCCCACACATATCCAACATGTTCCCACACAGTTGTCCACATTCCCACACACCAGTTTACATTCCCACACACATTCCCACATGCCAGTTCCTGTTCCTGCATACCTGTTCACATTCCCACAAACCCATTCACATTCCCACATACCTATTCATGTTCCCACACACCTGTTCACATTCCCACACACCTGTTTACATTCCCACACACATTCCCACACACCAGTTCCTGTTCCTGCATACCTGTTCACATTCCCACAAACCCATTCACATTCCCACATACCTATTCATGTTCCCACACACCTGTTCACATTCCCACACACCTCTAGATAGTTTCCTTTCACCCAGGTCACTAGTCTACTGTGTCAATGCCAGTTATTTATCTGAGCTGTGCTTGATGGGTCCCCTTGATCTGTTCAGTTCCTGTTCTATTCCATGGGAGGTGTGTACATTCTCATCTTGTACAAACATCTTCCTACCATGTTACCACACATCTGTCCAAATTGTCCACACCTCCTCCATGTTCCACACCTGACCACATTCCTACTTGTTCCCTATGTATAGATAGTTGAGAGACAATGTTTGATGGGTGGCAGGCATGTGACAGGTGTTATGGACAATGCCTTCATTGTGGTTTGTTCTAAGTCAACAGCAACAAGCAGAGTCTTGGTCCACTCCCAGTCACTGGACAAAGGTTCTAGATGCTAGGTCAAATGATCCTGAAGACAATGAAGAAGATGAGAGCATTGAGATCAAGCAAGGTTGAGAGCAACACTTGTCTAAGTTGGAACTGAGGTTATTCTACTGTACATGGGGTTTATATATGATTGGAGAACAATGGAAACTATAAGAAGAAATAAAGCTGTAGCTAACTGAGAAAGGAAATGTGAAGGTAATTACAAAAAGGAGATAGCATCCAATATAGAATATGCATGTTGAACTATAATATATTCTCAGTCTCATGTACTTGGACTGACTGTAATAATGTACCTATAATATATTCTATGGTCATAAGTAGTATAATGACCATGCATGTCAAGTGTGTGGTCATAAAGCAGTTTGTGATGTGAGTGTCATGATGTGTACTCTCAACAATGTGCAGTCATGGAGTAATAATAGAACATCCACCAATGAAGGGGAAAAGAAACTGTAACAACAGGTGGGCATACAGGTAGACAAGATGTGCAGTTTAAATAAATGTTTTGACTCAATTGGTTTAAATAGTAACACTAATTTAAAATTTGATATGCAAGAGTGAGCAGTTGAGAAGACATAGGGAGCAGATATGGCTTTTGCAGCTACAGATTAGCTGAATATGGAGCTGGTCAAATATCTTAACACCAGCTATTGTTCAACTTGTCTCAGAATTTATTTTCATTTCATGGCATTTTTCAATTCTTTTGAATTTGACCATGAGAACTAAATTGAATCATAGGTGGTTTCCTGATATGGCAATGATTGATCAGGTGATTAGTCTCAACCAGTCTCACCCAAGTAGTGTAAAAGTGGATTTTTATTTTATTTAATTTTTCATTTCAGTTCAATTCTATTTGTAATAAACTATTAATACATTTATTAATGTCATGCAAACAGAATCGGGGTGGTGCAAATGGCGTCGCATGGGTGCAAATGGGAAACGCAGGGGCACTGGCAGACGTCGGTGGCCATGGGCAGACACATGGCATTGTTGTCGAGACGTGGCGAAGAGGTGGCAGTGGCGGTGGCGGCGGCGAGGTGGGTGGTGGTGGGAACGGCGGTACAGTGGGCGAGGTCCCATCCGTTTGGAGTGGCGTGGGCAGGGGCGGGAGTGGTGGGTGGACAGGTGGTGCAGGTGACTGGGAACTGGGGCTGGGAGGGGCGAGCGGATTGTCGGGGGTTGGTTAAAAGATAACTAGGCAGAAAAAACAGTTAGCCATAAAAAACCGAGAGAAAAAATAAAAAAACATACCAGGGGCCCAGACAAACAATTCGTCTGGGCCCCAGTGAGGGTGGCGTTTGGCGTGTATGGGCGTGAGCAAGGTGGAGGCAAATGGGCGGGTCCGTCGACGCGGCAGGGTGGTCGTCGGGAGTGGCAAGTGGGCGGTGGGGGTGGTGATCGTGACCGTGTGTGGTGGCGGCATTGACACGGTGGTGGTGGCGGCGGTGATGTGGTGGTGGTGGCGGTGACGTTTGGCGTGTATGGGCGTGAGCAGGGTGGGCGAACGGAGGCGAATGGGCGTGTATGGGCATGAGCGGGTGGGCAAATGAGGCGAATGGGCGGGTCTGTCGACGTGGCAGGGTGGTCGTCGGGAGTGGCGAGTGGCGGTGGGGGTGGTGACCGTGACCGTGTGGTGGTGGCGGCGGTGGTGGCGGCAGTGACGTGATGGTGGTGGTGGGGGTGGTGACAGTGACCATTGGTGACGGTGTGAGAGGCGGCAGGTGGTCATCAGAGGGTGGTGATGAGCGTGGGGGTGGTGGTAGTGGTGATGGACGGTGGCGACAATGGCGGTTGTGACGTGACATTGGCAGTGGCGACGATGGTGAGAGGTGGGCACGGTGTACGGCAGTCACGTGTGGGTCACGTGCAGCAGTAAACAGTAAACGGCGCGTCGCTGCCGTCACGTGGAGCCTCATCTGTGCTCGTGTCACAGTGTCACAATGTATGTATATATGCTGTGGTTGACGAAACTGCCCCCACACTGCTCAGAGTCCACTCGGACTCTGAGCACCATCAGTCCTAGGATTTCCGAGCTCAGTCTGAGACTGGGCTCGGACTCTATTAGGACTGACTTCGGACTATGAGGCCGAATGTGGCTGGGTTTCCAGCCAAATTCACTTGCAAACAAAAAAAACTCGGACTCCAAACTGAGTCCTTGTATTCCGAGGACTGAGCTCGGAGTCCGAGCATCTTAGGGGGCTAAGAGTAAAGTGCTCATTCCTGAGCTTTTCCGAGACAAACGGTGTATTCCGCTGACCAGTGCCTGCCTGCACTTTCAATCACACGGAGATACTCTCGTCCGAATGCCTTTTGTAGACAGAAACCTTTTGGTAGTAGTCCCTGATGACGATCAAGGAGGCTATCTGTGGTTGACGTTGATGGTGATCCTCGAGAGCTGCTCAGTAGTCACATGGTGTAACGTGTACCAAGGTCAGTCACGCAGACTTGAGGGAACTCGTTGAGAGCACGCACAACAGTGAGCAAATGATGCCTGAGGTGGTTGCCAACGATGGCGAGAGGTGTGGTAAGAAAGACTCTAGATTATGTTAAGACGAATCTAAACACAACCACAGGTCTCAGATGAGGAGAGGATGAAGAGAGTAGTATTGACACAGTAGACCAGTAAGCTGGATTAGAGCAAACTATCTAGAGTCTTAGGACTCCTACCTACAGATACGCCCTCCTTATATACCTTTGGCCCCTGGTCTGTGCGCACAGACTACACTGCCTCTGAGGCTGTGTACGCACAGCAACAACCTAGACCTCTCCATAGCCAGACTCGTCCAGACCCCTATGCCTAGACCTTCGTACAGCCACCCATGGCTTACCTAACCGGTCCTTCCATAACGGATCCCCCCAAGCCCCTATGCATATTGGTATTCCTCCAAGTGTCCGTAGGCCTCCAGATAAAATATAGAAAAATAGTAGAAAATGCATAGAGTTGTAACAAGATAGACAATTTCTCAATTTCTTTATTTTCTTGATTATATAATGGACACAGCCACAGGAGGGTTAGGTCAGCAAGGCAAGGATGGCTGAGTCATCGGAAGTCATGAGGGGGAAGTCACATGATTGACTCATGGGGTACATGAGGCGAAAGGTATATAAGGAGGGGTTAGTAGGTAGTGTACCTTAGCCTTACAATTGTTTGTGTTGTACCACACATCAACTATTGCTCTTCGTCTCCTCTCTTCTTTTCTTCTCAAACCTTGAGGTTGTGTGGAACAGCATTCTAACATAATCGTAAGGCTTATACACCTCACCATTTGACTCTGTAACCTTGGGCACGCCTTGCTCATTGTAACACAAGGCGAACCTTTTTCATCACTCTTTTGTCGACGTCACTGAGGCTCTTGGCGACATCAACTGGTTTCATTCTTGGCGACAAACGGCTGTGTTGGTAGAGAACGCTCTTTGGCTGTAGAGGCAGTGGCAGCAAACCACACAGTGCGGCGATTGAAAACCGTGGTCTAGACGACAAAACAGACAGGAGGAACCTTCGTCTCTACGTGGTGTAGGTGCACCAGTACAGACCGAGCCTGTTTGCCATTGGCCGACAACGAAGAAAACTTTCTGAGTGTGTTGTATATCAAGGGTGCACAGTCTAGAGACACCAATCACATATCAGTTCTATTGAGCTGAGCACGAGGACACTCTAGTGAAGTCCTGGGTACCACACTCTTAAAGTCATTACTGTCGGACAACTCCCCTCTTTGTCAACATCGTCTCAACTGAGATCGTCGCACATACAGCCGAGTGAACGGACTATTGTCTACTGTGCTGAGATGTAGAAATAGTTGAACATTTTTGTTACAGATAACACGTGCCTAACACGAGGCATTCCGCGGATTCGTTACATAAGCGAATCTAATCTACACACCATCATCACACCCATCACATGTTCCACTTGTCACAATGGAACAGACCTTTCAATATGTGTTACCATTCGCCAACATGACGTTGGGCAAAATAGGAATTGCCTTTGAGGCAGAATGGACGCGAGGATGCGCAATTGTGAAAAAAGTTCAGAAGCAGGTCGCCACCGTGGTGGACAGGCAACAACGAGATGCCCATGTCAGGGCTTACTATTGTTGGTGCAAGGACCAGTGACGAGAGAAACGAAGGCTGCAGCAAGAAGCTCAGCGTGAGGCAGAGCAACTTGAGGAGGCATCAATCCATGAGCAGGAGGAAGCGTGGCAGGTGCTGATGCAGGAGAAGCGTGAAAAGCTGCGTTGTCAACGGCGGCTTGAGGAGGCAGAGTGGTAGATTTGTTGAACACCATGGAGTCGGACTCCGTAATCCGAAAAGCACTGTTTGACACACCGTCAAACATTCAACTCTTGATGAAGGGTTGGAACATTATTACATTGAAACATGAGGGATTGGTTCTGTCAGCAGAGGAACAGAACCGGTTGATGCATGCACTGAATGGCAACATCATGAAGCTGCAGCAGTATAAAGCTAGTTCAAGCTCACCATGATACTCGCCATATGATAAAACAAAGCAGGTGTATACCATTCATAAAGCGGAACCAATCACTCCCAAAGATTACAAGGGATTGGGGATGCTTAATCGTAAAACATTGAGCTTAGATTACTTTTTACCGGCATGTGGTGAAGAGATGTTGAAAGACCAGATGCGGCGAATTAATAAATGGGCAGATGCAGTGGAGGCCAAACTACCAGGGAAACCTGGTCACTATAAACAAACAGCATCAGAACCTTGGCGACAAAAGGGATATTGCTACATGTACCTTTTTGAACCCAAATACTATGCCAAGTATCAATGGCCGAGTTACCCAACCATGGTGGAGGTTGTGTCATGGGCTCATATCCTGAGGAAACCCCATGTCAGATTCGCGTTGAAGAATGGCGATGAGAACAGAGTGCATCATATCTACCCAGGAGATGAAATTCTGCTTGAGGAAAATCGAACGATACGAGTAGAATTGACATATGACTGGGAAGACATTGATAAATTTGCGGAAGATTACTGGTGGAAGAAGATCACTCTTGGCGTGGCCAAGAATGACGAGGAGGTTGTATACCCACGACGGACTTATGCGCAGGCGGTACAGTCAAATCACTTTCAAGGAGCTGGCAGACGAGTTACACATCAGTTCACGACAAACTGGTTTGGTGAACCATCAGGCGATTGGTTTAACAAGGAATTAAGGGAGGAAATGCGAATGAGACTTGAAACAGTACATCTGCCAAGCTATATTGACATTACAAAGTGGAACCGACAGGTACAACACGCTAGCAAAAAAGTATTGCCACCCAGAGGATTCAATGGGTATGGACCAGAAACACCAGGTCTATCAGGACTACCCTCGCCATGACAGCTTAGGGCCCCAACAATAGACTTAAGAGTGAGAGGAGATGAGGGTAGGGAAGAAACCCGAGAGAACTTGACTGAGGACTCTGGGTGCTACTTGCATAGTTTATATACAATACAGGCTGGTCTGTGCGCTAACCCCCTACAACCCTAAAGGCTGTAGAACCCCTACACTATTAATAGTCCTGTATGAGTAAGACTGCTGCGCATTTGACTGCGGATTAGTCAGCAGGCATGAGTCATCGGTCCGGTAGTCCGTAATCTAATCTAATCGTTATCTAATCTAATCTAATCTTAGCGCTGACTAGATAAGATAGACGTCGACTTAGCTAAGTGTTTGGCTACCTACTATTGTAAAATACAAAGGAAAATGAATATAAAATGACTTAGAATTGGAGCGTTCAATACGAGCCATGACAGTAACCCCTTTTTAGGTTTCAGCTTCCTAGACGAACTAAAAATCTTCAAAGGATAAATGTCCTCCTTTATTTTCGCGCTTCCAACGCATATAGACTTGCCAAGCCCAGAAGGCTTTTGGCGGGAATTTCCATGGGTCTCTGCCCATTTCATATTGTTTGATCCATACTTCGACGGATTGTTCCATGGTGATGATAGGATGGGGAGGGCGGCGTGGTACCAGTTTGGGTTTTTCGGGGAATATGCAGCAGGATGACTGTTCACAACAGTGGCCTACGTTTGAATGACCACCAATGGTGAGGATTGTTTGTTTTGTGCATTTATTGTTGCGACGGTTTTTGCCCATTTTGAACTATTAATGGCAAAATACAAATGCGTGGTGTCTGTGTGTTTGGTCTGGAAAGACTTTTCGCAACAAAATGAAGCAGTTTAAGGCCCTACTCCAGGGCCAATCCTTTTTTTAGTTTTTTAAGCATCCATTGCAATCGCATGGACCATCATGATCCGATGGTTCATTTAGCTGTTTTATCAGCGATTGACCCTTCCATTTTTGCCAGTTTTTTTCCCATGTTTCAGTTTCTGCTACTGCATTAACATCGATTCTGGAAATAGTGTTTCCAAGGGAATGGGTGAGGGCAGGTGAGGACAGGTGATGGAATGGGTGAGCACAGTCAATGAATGGGCATGGTGAGTGCGGGGAGTGAGCACATTAGTTGGTTTCCAGGGTGGTGTTGGCGCAAGGCAAGCGTGGCGTTGACGCAGGGCGAGGGCAAGTGAGGGTGGCGTTGGCACAGGGCGAGGGCAAGTGAGGGTGGCGTTGGTGCAGCGAGGGCAAGTGAGGGTGGCGTTGGCGCAGGGCGAGGGCAAGTGAGGGTGGCATTGGCGCAAGGCGACCATGGTGTTGACGCAGGGCAAGGGCAAGTGAGGGTGGCATTGGCGCAAGGCGAGGGCAAGTGAGGGTGGTGTGAATGAAGGTGGAGTAAATGTGTTAGTTAGCACTTGAGAGTACTAAAGCGAGTATGGAAAATGTACCTATAATATCAGTGCGACAGTGTGGGCAATGATGTGGGCAATGATGAGGGCAACAATGTGGGCAACGATGAGGGCAACGATGAGGGCGATGATGTGGGCGTGGGTGGCGTGAAAGAGTGATGGTGTGGGCACGGGTGGCATGGGCGAGCGATGGTGGGGGTAGGATAACAGCGATGGTGACGGTGAGTGAGTAAGGTGAATGAGAGAGAGAGCTGGCTCTCCACACCTTGTTCTCCTCGGGCCCTCTTCACTGGCCTTGGGAATCCTGAGGAATTGCAAGGAATAGGCCAGGACAGGTCTGGACAGTCCTGGCCCATTCCTCGCATTTTTGCTGCATCAAGATGGTTTTTGCCTCCCACCCCAGTCCCGGGAATTCCCGGGAATGCCCGGAACTGCACCGGGAGTCCACCAGGAACGCGTGGGGGAGTGTAAAGAGCTCGCTGTGATGCACGCCTTTTACGAATGGTTGCACTACCTCAAGGGTGCAAAAGAGATTGTGGAAGTATTAACAGACCATCAAAACCTGACATACTTTCGGAAACCACAAAACCTTAACCAGCAACAAGCGCGATGGGTCACAGACCCACAGGAGTACAATTTCGTTATCAAGCATCGGTCAGGGAAATCCAATTCCAAGGCGGATATTTTATCACAAAGGACAGACCATCATCCAGGAGGCCCAGACAATGAAGGAGTTGTTTTGCTCAAAGACGATCTCTTTGTCAGGGTTTATGATGATGATAGAGCCATCGAAGACATCATTAGGGACATCCAAAAGATTCCTAACCGGCAATGGGAGACTCAAGTACGGAAAGGGCTGGACAATAATAATGAAGACTTTAAAGTCGCCAATGGACTAGTGGAATGGAAAGGCCGAATTTATGTGCCTGCAAATATACGCATGTGAGAGTCGTTACTAGCAATTTATTATTCCTGGGGACATCCAGGAATAGACAAAACGGTTGAATTAGTAACTAGGGACTTCTGGTGGCCGCAAATGCGCAAAGACATCCAAAATTACATTGTTGGATGTGAAACCTGTCAAAAGGTTAAACCAGATAGACAGGCTCGAGCAGCGCCACTTCACCCAAATGAAGTACCAGAGGCACCTTGGGAAATTATCTCGATGGATTTAATAGGCCCATTACCAGAATCCAAAGGCAACAATATGATTTTAGTAGTTGTGGATTGGTTTACTAAGAAATCATATTTCTTGCCCACAACATCCACCGTTACATCACAAGGAGTCACTACCCTTTTCCAGGATAACATTTTCAGAGAGCATGGATTGCCCAAGAAGATCATCAGTGATAGAGGGCCGCAATTCATTTCTAAGTTCATGGATGACCTTTATGGAATGTTAGGGATTAAGGCCAACCGCTCTACCACATATCACCCACAGATGGATGGGCAGACAGAACGTGTCAATCAGACTGTAAAAGAATTCCTTACCATGTTTGTCAATCATCGACAAAACAACTGGAGTGATTGGCTAGCTGTGGCGCAATTTTGCCACAACGATTGAGCACATTCGGCAACAGGATATTCCCCCTTCTTCATGAATTACGGGTGACACCCATACAAGGGGCTGAATCCAACTTACATTCCCAAAGTAGTAGCAGTCAAGGAACTGGCCAAACAGGTTGAGGGAATTCATGCCAATGCCACGGCTGCTCTGGAAAAAGCTGCCAAAACCATGAAGCAGAAATATGACAAGTCCAAAGCTCCTGCATGCCAGTATCAGGCTGGTGATAAAGTTTACTTGAGCACTGCCAACCTCCCCACTCTGTGCGTCACCAAGAAGTTGGATGGCAAATTTGTGGGACCACTGGAGGTTGTTAAGAAAATTGGGCAATTGGCGTACCAATTAAAGATTCTAGCATCCTGGAAGATCTACAACATATTTAATGAAATCCATCTTAAACCATACAAGGAACCAGTTTTTCCTGGTCAAAAGGAAAAAACGGCCTTGCGCAAAGACACGCAAATGGTTGAGGAGTCACAGGATGACGAATACAAAGTAGAGGAAGTTATGGACAGCCGCATCAGTGGGCACAGCAGTGGACACTTGGAATACCTCGTCAAGTGGAAAAATTACCCTGTCGAGGAATCAACTTGGGAACTGGCGGAAAACCTGGGTAATGCTAATAACACTATATCCTATCGGAGCAACAGGAAGTGCGGGTTTTGTGAGCTTCATCAACGAAGTTCCCGTCAATCTGATGTTGATCAGAGATGCAGTGCGAAGCAAGAGCTATGGTGCGATGGAAGATGCAGATATGCGACGGGCAAGAAGTGGTGCAAAGAGTGAGACCAATATGTGATGGAAATGATGCTTGTGCAACGGATGACGCAGCTGTGCGATGGAAATGACGCTGTACAAATAAAGAGGGTGTTGTCGGTTTTGACGGCTGACTCAATGAAGTGGCAGACATGACTTGAGAGACAGAGGTTATGGATTGCAAAGAAGGAAGGTGATAAAATGAGTGTGGCAGTACGGTATGTTATTCTATGCTATGAAATAAGATGATATTTATACTTTTTAGCTACCTACTGATACAAGTGGACTCCAACTTCTCTTTCCGTGTCATGCTTGGTGGCCTACTATCCCTAATTTGTCATCCTGAAAGGCGCCATTCAATGTAGTTTAGTGCATGAGCAATTTGCTAGTCGTTTTCCCTGTTGCAAACCCATAGCAAAGCCCTGATCCTTGACAAGTATGATAGCCAACGATCGACCTCCAGTGTCTTATGCGATAAGCGTTGGTGTATGCTTTTAGCGCTTTTTGTCCCTGTTTCCGCTACTCCCGAACCGGACTGTTTATGTTGGTTGCTGATTGACACTACCGTCGGTGAAGATTTTCTTCTGTTTAACCAAGTTTGTCCATAGCTCATAGGCACGTGGCTAAAATGGTCTTGATCGTGGTGTTTCAGGCACGTGCTTATCTAGCGCGGAAGTGGCAGTGTCATGGCTATTCTTAATGCGGCGGACAGCATTCAACGCTAGTTTTCCGGTGATCGATGCTAGTTGGTGCGGTCGGGTAGTGCTGGTTTGCATGTGGTATTGCGGGGGTTTGTCTTGCAACTTATGGACGGCTTGCGATGCGGATGAGCACAGAACTTGACTGCAAAGGTGGTTGGACGAGTAAGGTGTCAGATAGTTAGCCATGGGTTCAGTGCGTATATAGTTCCGGCGCTGGTAGGACTTCTCTCGCATAGCTTGATGCATACACGTGATGATGACACTACACAGTCACCGCGGAACACTGCTCATCAACACCAAAAAGGAAGTTCAGAAATTCCACAAGGCGAATCCTAGTGTGCCAAGGCAGATGGTCAATGTGCACGACATAAGCACAAGTTTCCGAAAGTGGCAGAACCATACAGCAATCCCAATAGCAAAACGGCTATATGGGTGGGAGGATGGCAAGTTTGAGTGCGAATACTTAGAAAAGCTCAAACGAAATTGGCAACGCTGGAAAGGCAATCGCAAGGATGTGTATGCCAAAGAAGATGTGCGGCATGAGTTTGTTAGGAACTCAAAATGATTTTACGACACACGTGGCTTCCTGGGACGTGAAGCCTTAAGGGGGGGGGTCATGTTACGACTCTATCTATTTTTCTGTATTTCTCTATATTTTACCTGGGGGCCTATGGATGCTGGAAGGTATACCAATACGCATAGGGGCTTGGGGGGATCCGTTATGGAAGGACCAGTTAGGTAAGCCATGGGTGGCTGTACAAAGGTCTAGGCATAGGGTTCTGGATGAGTCTGGCTATGGAGGGGTCTAGGCCGTTGCTGCGCGTACACAGCCTTGGAGGCAGTGTAGTCTGTGCGCACGGACCACAGGCAAAGGTATATAAGGAGGGTGTATCTGTAGGTAGGAGTCCTAAGACTCTAGATAGTTTGCTCTTACCCAGCTTACTAGTCTACTGTGTCAATACATTCTCTTCTCCTCCTCCTCCTCGTTGAGACCTGTGGTTGTGTGGGATTAGTCCTAACAAGTACAAGACTACCGACAGCTAAACGAAATGACCATAAAGAATTGCTATCCATTACCTCTCATTGGTGAACTAGTGGACAAATTATCCAGGGCAAAGATATTCTCTAAAATGGATATCCATTGGGGATACAACAATGTTTGAATTAAGCAGTGTGATGAGTGGAAAGCGGCATTTAGGACCAATAGAGTCCTTTTCGAGCCATTAGTTATGTTTTTTGGTCTAACCAACTCCCCGGCAACATTTCAAACAATGATGAACAACATCTTCCACCAAGAAGTCACTGAAGGATGGGTGGTTATCTACATGGACAACATATTGGCGTTTTCATCTACACAAGAGGAACACACTAAACATGTCAATCGCATACTGGCGAAGTTGGAAAACCACAAACTATCATTGAAACCAGAAAAATGTTGGTTTGATCGACCAGAAATCGATTTTTTGGGTCTTGTTATCAGTGAAGATTCAATTCGCATGGAAACCGGCAAAGTTCGAGCAATTGCAGAGTGGCCCACGCCTACTTGCAAAAGGGAATTACAACAGTTTCTGGGGTTTGTGAACTTTTACCAGTGTTTTGTGGAAGGATTCGCATCAATGGCTAAGCCGTTGACAAAATTAACAGGGAAGGATGACTGGCTCTGGACCAAACTACAAGACATAGCCTTTCAGGGACTGAAAGACCTTGTGGTGAGGGAAGTTGTACTCAAGATTCCCGACAAGGAAGGACAATTTCGCATCAAAGTTGATGCATCAGATTTTGCAATAGGTGGAATCTTGTCTCAGCAGGGAAAGGATGAATTATGGTGACCAGTTGCATTCATTTCAAAAGCCCTAAATGACACTGAAAGGAACTACGAAATTTATGACAAAGAAATGTTAGCAGTTCTGCACGCATTCTACAAATGGTTGCATTACCTCAAGGGTGCAAAAGAGATTGTGGAAGTATTAACGGACCATCAAAACCTGACATACTTCTGCAAACCACAGAACCTCAACCGGGCGGCAAGCACGATGGGTCACAGATTTACAAGAATACAACTTTGTCATTAAACACTGGTCAGGGAAATCCAACTCCAAAGCAGACATTCTGTCACGAAGGACAGACCATGAGTCATTTTACTTAAGGACGATTCATTTGTCAGGGTCTACGACGACAATAGGGCCATTGAAGATATCATCAAGGATATCCAGAAAATTCCTAATTGGCAGTGGGAAACACAGGTGCGAAAAGGGCTGGATGAAAACAATGAGGATTTTAAGGTCACCAATGGATTAGTGGAATGGAAAGGCCAAATTTATGTGCCTGTGAATATACACATGTGGGAGTCGTTACTGGCAATTTACCATTCCTGGGGACATCCAGGAATAGAGAAAACAATTGAGTTAGTAACCCAGGATTTTTGGTGGCCCCAAATGCGCAAAGATATCCAGAATTACATTAATGGATGTGAAACTTGTCAAAAGGTGAAGCCGGACAGACAAGCCCGAGCGGCACTGCTTCACCCTAACGAAGTACCAGAGGCACCTTGGGAAATAATTTCTATGGATCTGATAGGCCCACTACTGGAGTCTAAGGGAAATGACATGATTCTAGTAATTGTGGATCAGTTCACCAAGAAATCGTATTTCTTGCCCACAACATCCACTGTTACATCACAAGGAGTCGCCACCCTTTTCCGCGACAATGTGTTCAGGGAGCATGGATTGCCAAAGAAAATCATCAGTGACCGAGGGCCACAATTTGTCTCCAAATTTATGGACAATCTATATGGCATGCTGGGAATTAAGGCAAACCGCTCAACAGCGTACCACCCACAGACAGATGGACAAACGGAATGTGTTAACCAAACTGTGAAAGAATTCCTCACAATGTTTGTTAATCACTGACAGAATATTTGGAGTGATTGGCTGGCCATGGCGCAATTTTGTCACAATGATCGAGTCCATTCAGCCACGGGGTATTCCCCATTCTTCATGAATTATGGATGACATCCATACAAGGGATTGAATCCAACTTATGTCCCCAAAAGTGGTAGTGGTTGAAGACTTAGCAAAGCAGGTAGAGGGGATCCATGCCAATGCCACCACAGCTCTTGAAAAAGCAGCAGAAACCATGAAGTGCAAATACAATGGGTCAAAAGCTCCTGCGCACCAATATCAACTGGGCGATAAAGTACCGCCAATCTTCCAACTTTATGTGTCACAAAAAAATTGGATGGCAAATTTATGGGTCCTCTGGAGGTTGTTAAGAAAATCGGGCAATCGGCATACCAGTTGAAGATTCCAGCGTCCTGGAAAATCTACAACATATTCAACAAAATCCACCTCAAACCATATAAAGAACTGGTATTTCCTGGTCAAAGGGAAAAGGCGGCCTCGCGCAAGGAAGCGCAGATGGTGGAGGAGTTGGTGGATGACAAATACGAAGTAGAGGAAGTAATGGACAGCCACGTCAGTGGGCGTGGCGGTGGACGCTTGGAGTACCTTGTCAAGTGGAAAAATTATCCGGTTGAGGAGTCAACTTGGGAACCAGCAGAAAATCTAGGAAACGCCAAAAAGGAAGTACAGAAATTCCACAAAGCAAATCCTAGTGCACCTTGGCGGATGGTTAATGTGTGTGACATAAGCGCCAGTTTCTGGAAATGGCAGAATCACACGGCAATCCCTATAGCAAAACAGCTATATGGGTGGGAGGATGGCAAGTTTGAGTGCAAATACCTAGAGAAGCTCAAACAAAACTGGCAGCACTGGAAAGGTGACCGCTGAGAAGTTTATGCCGAAAAAGACGTGTGGCATGAGTTCGTTAGGAACTCGAAATGATTTTACAACATGCGTGGCTTCCCGGGACATGAAGCCTTAAGGGGGGGGGTCATGTTATGACTCTATCTATTTTTCATTATTTTTCTATATTTTATCTGGAGGCCTACGGATGCTGGAAGGTATACCAATACACATAGGGGCTTGGGGGGGATCCGTTATGGAAGGACCGGTTAGGTAAGCCATGGGTGGCTGTACAAAGGTCTAGGCATAGGGGTCCGGACGGGTCTGGCTATGGAGGGGCCTGGACTGTTGCTGTGCATACACAGCCTTGGAGGCAGTGTAGTCTGTGTGCACGGACCATGGGCAAAAGGTATATAAGGAGGGCGTATCTGTAGGTAGGAGTCCTAAGACTCTAGATAGTTTGCTCTTACCCAGCTTACTGGTCTATTGTGTCAATACATTCTCTTCTCCTCCTCCTCGTTGAGACCTGTGGTTGTGTGGGATTAGTCCTAACATCTTTCACTTCCTCATGGAAGGGAAAGTGGTCTTGGCATTGTGAATAAAACTGTTTACATTGGCAATGCTCATGTGGGGACACCACAAACACTGTCAATTTCACCAGGCAACAAAGTCTGTACCCAAAAGTAGCTAGCATAAAACAAGATTCATAGGGTGAGTAAGTACATCATAGGTTCATAGCAAGGGAAAAAGATCAGGAATCTGATTTACTGAATGGCACAGTAATGTCAAATGAAGGACAATAAGAAAGACACACCAAAGATGACAATGGTGCTGTAGAGAAGTGAGGTATCTTCTTATTACAAAAGTCAGCAAAGTAATGGGAATTACAATTGAATACATGCTTTCAGGTCTTGGTCTGATTGTATAAATATGTAATCAAGTCTGCATGGTCAGGTGGCATAGACCTGACAGTAATTTCAGTTTTCAGTTTCTCCACATAATTCATCATCATGAACTGGTCAAAAGCATTTCTTAAAGCTGTCTGCACATGTTCTCTTGCCCAAAATGCTTGTTTAGCAATGATGAGAATTGCTTTTAAATTGTCAACATAAATAATCAGTTTTGGTAACTAAAAGAGTAGTTTACCAACTAAGGCTTGACAATGTGATGGCTGATAATATGTAGGCCAATAAGTCATTCTTGGTGAGGCAAGCTGACTTCTAACCTTGTGGAGCACAAATTTAGTATCAATGTCAATCCCACATGAACTGAGGATCATGGGCTAATTATAGGTAGCATAATAATCTGAATCAGATGTAAGCAACAAATGGCATACCAACTAAAAGCAGCACAATGAGGTAAACAAAAAATGTGTAATATCACTCACTTTCTGTTGGTTATGGATCAGATAGGAAAGTCCCTGGCATAAAATGGGGACTGTCACTCACCAACTGTTGGTCATGGGATCAGATGTCAGGAGAGTCCCTGGCATAAAATGGGCACTGTCACTCACAAACTGTTGGTCATGGGATCAGATGTCAGGAAAGTCCCTGGCATAAAATGGGCACTGTCACTCACTCTCTGTTGGTCATGGAATCATATGTCAGGAGAGTCCTTGGCATAAAATGGGCACTGTCACTCACTTTCTGTTGGTCATGGGATCAGATGTCAGGAGAGTCCCTGGTATAAAATGGGCACTGTCACTCACCAACTGTTGGTCATGGGACCAGATGTCAGGAGAGTCCCTGGCTTAAAATGGGCACTGTCACTCACAAACTATTGGTCATGGGATCAGATGTCAGGAGAGTCCCTGGCATAAAATGGGCACTGTCACCCACTTCCTGTTGGTCATGGGACCAGATGTCAGGAAAGTCCCTGGCATAAAATGGGCACTGTCACTCACTCTCTGTTGGTCATGGGATCAGATATTAGGAGAGTCCCTGGCATAAAATGAGCACTGCCACTCACGAACTGTCATGGGATCAGATGTCAGGAGAGTCCCTGGCATAAAATGGGCACTGTCACTCACTTCCTATTGGTCATGGGATCAGATGTCAAGAGAGTCCCTGGCATTAAATGGGTATTGTCACTCACTTCCTGTTGGTCATGGGATCAGATGTCAGGAGAGTCCCTGGCTTAAAATGGGCACTGTCACTCACTTCCTATTGGTCATGGGATCAGATGTCAAGAGAGTCCCTGGCATTAAATGGGTATTGTCACTCACTTCCTGTTGGTCATGGGATCAGATGTCAGGAGAGTCCCTGGCATAAAATGGGCACTGTCACTCACCAACTGTTGGTCATGGGATCAGATGCCAGGAAAGTCCCTAGCATAAGTCACTCACTTCCTGTTGGTCATGGGATCAGATGTCAGGAGAGTCCCTGGCATTAAATGGGCACTGTCACTCACCGACTGTTGGTCATGGGATCAGATGTCAGGAGAGTCCCTGGCTTAAAATGGGCACTGTCACTCACTCTCTGTTGGTCATGGGATCAGATGTCAGGAGAGCCCCTGGCATAAAATGGGCACTGTCACTCACTTCCTATTGGTCATGGGATCAGATGTCAGGAGAGTCCCTGGTATTAAATGGGCACTGTCACTCACCAACTGTTGGTCATGGGATCAGATGTCAGGAGAGTCCCTGGCTTAAAATGGGCACTGTCACTCACAGACTGTTGGTCATGAGATCAGATGTCAGGACAATCCCTGGCATAAGATGGGCACTGTCACTCACTTCCTGTTGGTCATGGGATCAGATGTCAGGAGAGTTCCTGGCATAAAATGGGCACTGTCACTCACTTTCTGTTGGTCATGGGATCAGATGTCAGGAGAGTCCATGGCATAAAATGGGCACTGTCACTCACTTCCTATTGGTCATGGGATCAGATGTCAGGAGAGTCCCTGGCATAAGATGGGCACTGTCACTCACTTTCTGTTGGTCATGAGATCAGATGTCAGGAGAGTCCCTGGCACAAAATGGGGACTGTCACTCACAAACTGTTGGTCATGGGATCAGATGTCAGGAGAGTCCCTGGCATAAAATGATCACTGTCACTCACCAACTGTTGGTCATGGGACCAGATGTCAGGAGAGTCCCTGGCATAAAATGGGCACTGTCACTCACTCTCTGTTGGTCATGGGACCAGATGTCAGGAGAGTCCCTGGCATTAAATGGGCACTGTCACTCACAAACTGTTGGTCATGGGATCAGATGTCAGGAGAGTCCCTGGCATTAAATGGGCACTGTCACTCACTCTCTGTTGGTCACCATTTGATGAGGCTCTTCAGCATTAAATGTTGCCTATGACACTCACAGACTTTATTCAAGCTTGTTTATCAAGGTTCCATGACAGACAAGTGGGTAGCACAACTTACTTCCTATTCTGAGATCAGCCATTGGAAGAACAAGTGCACTGCCACTCACTTCCTGTTGTATCCATCAGATTGCAAATTCAATATGTATTTCGTTGTTTACCCACTATTGTCATATTGTTAAACTTGAATGGGAAATATAGTACCACTCACATTTTTCAAATGCTATTCAAAGGCAACAACATAGCATGCCTCATACACTTCAAGGCATCAAACTTACATACCTTGTGCAAGTGATCATCAGATTTATCATGCTATCATGATCATACTATTATCTTCCTAACATAATGTGGAATGATCAACACCTACCCAGAAGTATGGGAAATGTGTAAACACAATTCCAGCCATGTATTTCCAACTGCTATTCCTTCTCACAATGTCTCTGTTGCATATTATGGCTCATGTGGGATTTAATTGTGGTTGATCTCACTGAAGAGCACTCTTAACACAGAGATCCAAGTTGTTTGCCTGAGTTGAGATGAATAGATGATGCAAACTATCATTGTCAATTGTTTGAGCTGATTTCTCTGTCAGTTCAGGACAACCATTTTCAGGTTTGTGCATCTCTGGCAACATAGAGTCATTTATAACAATTAAAAAAACATTCATTGCTGACCTTCCAATTTCACAAATGCTTTTGGAGGATGATCTGTATTCATCACTTTTGGGAGGTAAACTTCCTGGAAAGATTTCTCAGCATTCTTTCGAGCACTTTCCCACCTGGCATTTCTATCTTTCATGCCAGTAAGTTTACCCCATTCTTGTATGATTTGGCCATCAAACTTGGTGAAAACCAACACCAAAGGAACTGTATTCCATCAATAAACTGTGTTTGGAATCACTGTTGACTTACCTCCACCAGTCCCTTTGTTGAAGAACTGAAGTTCTGCAGATGGGAGGGGGCGAGGACTATCCATGGGTATGCAGTACCTATGGAAATAAGCATGAGATAGAACATAAATATGAGTGAAAGTGCAAGTATACCAAATTGCATGTAATTGATCTTTGAGATCAGTTGCTATAGATTTCTTCTCAATAAATTTCCAAACATCCTCTATCTCTTCCTTAGCACCAGACTCAAAGCCCTGTGAGTCATGGAAGATGAAGTTGCTACCAGGATAGGTAATCTGGTGCTCAATATCATGTATGCCACGCTGGAAGATGGTCTGAAGTCAATGGTAATCAAGATGCACAAGCCAGCTCACCTCTATGGATGACTTTAAATGACTAGCAGATTCCTTTTTCCAAAAACGATGCTTTAAACGTGACAGCATGTTGGGTTTGAGCAGATCACCGTGTTGATCATATATAATGGGTTTTGTCCCCTGAGCCACGCTGCAAACCTTCTCAAGAATAGTTGTCTTGCCTGCATTAGCCCTTCCTATAACCAGAATACGGAAGTGACGGCATGCGTATCGATCCTTGAGTATGTCCATCATTTCCGAGTCATCAGCTATTAAAATCAAGGTGAGAGTTCCACAATTGCTGACCCTACTGTTCCAACTCACCGAATGCATGTGAATCTTGTGGATCAGTCTCATGCATGGTCAAGTTGTACTGCTAGTAGGCAATAATACGATGGTATTCGAAACAATGTTTGGCCTAGGAGCAAGTTAAGAGATGTAAAGAGACACCGCAGGGCCACTCATAATCACAAAAGGTTGAACCGCCAACAGCGCGATGGTAAGGTAGCAACGGTCCACTGGTATCGGAGCGATGTGCTGGGAAACAAGAGTCTGGCACTAGGGCGGTGTGACAAGAATGTCAGGAGTTGTGCTTGGTGCAGGGATCAGTGCGTCGCAACTTGAAGAGTTACGCAGGTCGGGCGCTGAAGTAGGACAGATGTGCGGTCAAGGTGCGCAAGCTGTGCGAGTCAATGTCACAGTCACAAAGACGGCTCCACCAGTGACCAGTCTGATTGCCTTTGTCTGCTTGCCGCTGCCGCAGTGGGCGCTTTGCAACCCTCTACTCACCACCATGCAGACCGAAGACAACTCTCCCAGTGGCTGGTTCGAAGGACGAATCGAGAAGATTTACAGCGCTCCTGAAGTAGGAGGGGGAGGGCGAGAAGAAGGAGGAGGGGACAGTTTCGACGGAGACCGTGAAGCTATATCGTTACCCGTTTGTTCAAGTTCAGAATCCGTGCTGTCCCTGCGCAGCGAAAGAGCCACGTGGTATTCAGTACAAAGTGAGCCCTTCGTGTGGGGATTAACGTTGACTCATATATGCATGGTTTAAGAAACAACTGGGAGAGGGTCGGAAAATCTCTGAGCTGTATTTGACGATGGACAAGGTGGTCCCGGTCAGCTTGCCGCAGTTCCCCGAGTATTGTGGTACATTGGAATTAGTTGGTCAGGTTATTGGAGCGATAGCCGCCAAGAGGTTTCTCAGACCGCCAATCTCAAACGCTCATAACGTACTCGGAGTTTCCTACTCGACATCCTATGACAGAGGCACCACCTCCTGTGACGACATCTCCGACACAGGTGTCGCCGTCCTCACCCTATCCATCATTGGCCCCTTTGTCCTCGTTGTCGTTATTTTCTTGGGTTTCTTCCTCCTCCAGTGGATCTGCCCCCGTCTTCCCGGCAACGGTCCTCTTACTAGGCGTGGTCGCCACCACGACGGTCCTGAACCCGATTCGGATTCAGACCACGCTGGAAAAGATCGCTTTTGACGACGGCGATGGGTCAGCCACCTGCGTGAGCGTGAACAACCCAACGCTGGGGGCGAACAGGAAAAGGCTTACAAATATTTATCAGATTCTGTGCAAAATCACGCTATAGAACGGGCTCTTAAGAAACAGTTGCATCTGGCCCGTGCAAAGGTTAATGCAGCACTACATCACTGACTTGGCAGAATACTTAGCAATATACTGTCATAAACATTTATAATTTTTATTGCATAGTACTGTACATAACCGTTGAACAGCCGTAACCGTAGCCGTTAGAGTCCAACTTGCCCGACACTACGGACGGTGGACGGTTGAGCTGTACCCGTCACATGACCGTTAATTGTACGGCCGTACCCGCCCCAACAGCTCGGCACGTCCCGGCCTAAAAGGGCCTGGTTTGGCCCGGCTTACGGCCTGAGGCCGGGCCTGGAAATCACTAAATCTGGGCAGGTAAAGGTCAGTGAAGAGAGGGAGGTGGAAGAGGGGCAGCCGAAGCTGAGGAAACCCATCCAAGGAAAAGAAAAGGCCTACGTGAACCGAGGAAGGAAGTAGTGCATACAAAAATGGTCAGGACCGATTCATTAAGCGCGCTGGCTGACACGCATAACTGTATCAATTGAACGACTCGGAGCGTACACCTCATTTTTTATCGACTCAGACCAAAGGTGCAGATTAGAATCACTTGAAAACTTCAGGCGTATGCACTTGTTACTTATCCCAAGTCCGCCGGAATGGCTGGACTGCGCACGTGATTTGATTCCTTATCCACGTCTCTCATGGCGGCCAACGTACGCGCCCGCCGCCCAACCTCCCCGCCGCCTCCGCTGCCCCTCTCTCCCGTCCTACCCACGCCATCCAAGTTCAGGCATTTTGCAGACGCAGACGTCAAGCGAGCTGCGGCGGCGCGAGGGTTCGCGCCCGGAAAACTCTCGCACAAATCTGCACCGCTGGGGGGATTCGACATCACCCAGGCAGAGTGGAAACTCCTGTTTGTCATCGTTCTCGTTGCGCTGGGCGTGCGCACGTTTAGACTCTCGTTGCCGAACAGCGTGGTGTGAGTCTATCCGCCTCTCCATTCTTCCCAGCTCAGGTTTTGCACAGGTTCGACGAGGTCCATTTTGGAAAATTCGCATCGAGGTACATCAAATCAGAGTACTACGTCGACGTTCATCCTCCGCTGGCCAAGCTGCTGATCACCCTGTTCGGTTTTGTGTTTGGGTACGACGGTCGGTTTGACTTTAAGGAAATCGGAAAGTGAGTCATTCTCGTCTTTTGTCCGTTCGCCCGGCTCACCTCTACCACCAAGAGTATACGAAAATGTACCCTACGTCGCCATGCGTTTCCTACCTGCCATCCTCGGCGTCGCCACCATTCCCCTCGCCTACCTAACTCTACGCGGCCTAGAGTGCCGCGCGACAACCGCTCTTTTGGCCTCTCTCTTTATCACCTTTGAAAATGGCATGATCACCCAGTCCCGCCACATACTACTCGACTCGCCTCTCATCTTCTTCACCGCTCTCACCGTCTTCCTCTGGACTGGCTTCTGCAACGAGGACAAGACCGAGCCATTCACTGACTCGTGGTGGACGTGGTTAACTCTCTCAGGCGTCTCCCTTGGTGCCGTGGTCAGCTGTAAATGGGTCGGCCTATTTACCATCGCAACCGTCGGCTTCAGCACGATATACCATCTTTGGAATCTGCTAGGCGATCTGAAGGTGTCGCCCCGGTTATTTGCTAAGCACTTTGCGGCCAGGGCGCTATGCTTGATCGTTGTTCCTGTCGTATTCTATATGCTCATGTTTGAGCTTCATTTTGCGATTCTGAGCAATCCAGGAGACGGGGATGGGTTTATGAGCTCGGCATTTCAGCACACGTTGAGGGGAAGGGGGATGTCGGATACCCTCGCCGGTGAGCAGGTGGCTTCGCGTTGCGTGGGGTGGACTAACGAGCGTGGATAGATGTGGCTATTGGGTCAGTGGTGAACATTCGACATGTCAATACTCAAGGTGGCTATCTCCATTCTCATATCCAGACATATCCTGGCGGCAGCAAACGTGCGCATCCCTCATCTGTTCTCATCACATTAGCTCACTTGGGTATTACAGAACAACAAATCACGCTTTATCCGCACCGCGACCACAACAACGACTGGCGCATCGTCAATGCAACAGGCGAAAGCGAGGAAGGCCTCGACTGGGCCAATATTCCCATTACATACCTCACGCCCGGGATACGCATTAAACTCCGGCACTTTGCGACCGAGAAGCATCTCCACTCGCACGACATCCGGCCTCCCGTCTCGGATGTGGACTTTCAGAACGAGGTATCGGCGTACGGCGTGAAGGGATGGTCTGGCGACGCGAACGATGACTGGTTTTTGGAAATCGAGCGCGGAGACAAGCGGGATTCGCAGAGCGCCAAGAGGCTGCGGACGCTGCGGACGACGTTTCGGCTGAAGCACGCATTGACGGGGTGTTATCTCTTTTCGCACAAGGTCAAGTTGCCCGACTGGGGATTCGAGCAGCAGGAGGTGACGTGTAATAAGAACGCAGTGAGAGACAATTCGCTGTGGTACGTCGAGACGGCGACGCATGAGGCTTGTAAGTTCGCTTTTTACTTCTTTGCTTTTTGACGTCTTTGCGGGGAGCTGATGAAGGGGTGGTGTGACAGTCCCGGCCGATGCGCCCAAGGTGAATTATGAGCTGCCAGGATTCTTGGGCAAGTTTTTGGAATTGCAAAAGGTGATGTGGACGACGAATGCGGGGTTGACGGATCGGCATACGTATGACTCCAGGCCAGATTCGTGGCCGACTCTTCGTCGTGGGATCGTAAGTGTTCTCGTGCTCGCTGTTGCAAGTTATTGATCCGGGTTTTGCAGAACTTTTGGGTCAAGGATCATCGTCAAATCTACCTCATTGGAAATCCCCTCGTTTGGTGGCTGAGCACACTCTCCGTCGCGTTGTACGTCCTTGTTCGGGGATTTTTGATTTTGAGGGCCAAGCGTGGATACCGCGACTTTGACAACAGTCAGTTCTTTTCATCCTTTTTCCCACTCGCGGCCTAACGACTCTTTTATCGCGTTGCAGCCAAAGTGGTCAAGTACGACTCTCTCTGCGGGTTCCTTTTCATCGGATGGGGATTACACTACTTCCCGTTTTACCTCATGGGCCGCCAGCTCTTTTTGCACCACTACTTTCCTGCACTCTATTTCGCCATTCTCATGACCTCTGTCATCTTTGACCTCGTCACGTCTGGGTTGCGCCCGCGCGTGAGGCTCCAGATTGCGGCGGTGCTGGTCGTTTTGGCGATCTGGCATTTCCAGCACTTTGCGCCATTGGTGTATGGGAACCCGTGGACCAAGTCGCAGTGTGAGAGTGCCAAGTGGATGAAGACGTGGGATTTTTCTTGGTGAGTGGTGTCTTTTTTTATTTTTTGGGAGGGATGTGTGCTGATTGATATTGATAGTAACGAGTTTTACGATCAGTATTCGATGTATCATAATGCAGGTCATGGGGTTACCCCACAAAACACGGTGCCCGTCGCGACGGTGGGCGGCGAGCCAGGTGGGCGTGCGGCGGTCGTTGTGGATGATGTTGGGCAGGCTGGGGATGCAGGGAACAACCGCGAGGAGGAGAATCAGACGTCGACGCTGATTGGGGGCCAGGCTGAACCCGGACGAGACGTGTTTGAGAGGCCTGTGAAGGAGATTAAGAGTGCGGATGCGGTGGTTGGGGCGGGCGCTGGTGGGGATGGAGAGGGCGAGGTTGGGGGAGAGCCCAAGGTGATTAGTGTGATCACGCAACAGCGGAAGGTGCAGGTGCAAGGAGTTGGGGAGAGTAAAGAGAGTGAGGAGAAGGCCGGGGAGAAAACTGACAAGGATGGTAAGGTGACGAATGACAAGGAGAAGAGCGAAAAGGACAAGGAGAAGAGCGAAAAGGACGAGGATAAGGAGAAGGAGAAGGAGAAAAAGGAAGACAAGAAGCCTGGCGGTGGAAAGCCGGCTGGGCCACTGCCAGAGGCGGAAGCAGAGGCGGAGAAAGTAGCGCAGGAGTTGTATCCTGATGCTCTCTAGGGATGAAATTCTACTAATATATGGAGGTACTATAGTCGCATACTATCCTTGACCAACACCTCGGTCACGACCAGTACTTCGGTCACTCTCAATATCTCGGCTCCCACTGCACCAACACCTAAGATACATCACAACTAGTATCTAGGATTGCATACAACACGTTTAGAATAGTTACTTTACCCATACAATGTGTTCTCGATTGTCTGTTTCATTCGGGGGTTGTCACGCTTGCCGAGAGCTGCCGCAGCGGAGATTGAATATGATTGACATGTCTTCGGTCGCCTTTGGTCAAGCCCACTGCTCGTATGAGTCGCCAGTCAACTCATACTCGTTGCAAATCTCACGCCTTCAGAGACCCTGACTATGAAGATCGTATCACGGCTGCTCGAGAGAAGCTAGAAAGCGGACATTACACATCAATAAGGATGGCAGCGCAAAAAGAAAATGTATGTCTAAGATTTGATCTCCAAGTGCTCGATTTTCTCATTATATCATGTACAGGTTGCATTTTCTACCCTTCGAGACAGGATAAGCAACACACACAAGTCTTACAAGGCTCATGTCGAGTCATTAAAGGCCCTCAAAATACCAGAAGAAGCCACGCTTCTTGATCACATTGCGCAAGCTGCGCAATCTGGAATGCCAATGGACCACCAGATGGTTCGTACCAATGCTTCGGACATTGCTGGACGTTATTTAGGTAAGAACTGGCCTCGTCGATTTAAGAAGCGCAATCCGCAGGTTATTACAGCCAGACCTGCAAAGCTTGACCCAAAACGAGCAAAAAACTTTAACAAAACAATTATCAATGATTACTTTGATAAGTGGGATGAATTGAATGAGCAATATGGGGGTATTCCCCCTGAGCATATCTGGAACATGGACAAGAAAGGGATTCAAATGGGAGGTGGGTGAAAGAACAACAGAAAAGGGTACTTCTATCTCTGTGATCATCGCAACCGTTATCGGATTAGTAGTGACAATCTCGAGCTTGTTACCGTCCTTGAATGTGTCTCTGCTGCTGGGGAATAATCTGACATATCACTGCTGCACTGTTCCCTTTGAAGTGGACAAGCAGAAGTCACCTGAAGAACTTGTAAATGAAATTCAGGAACTTTGGCAACAGCTTTGTGCTGTTTACGATGCATTTCAGATGCAAGAAGCATCCACACAGGCAGCAAATGCACACTGCACAATTGTAAAACGTGCACTTACTGACTGTCGTACTCAGCTGCAAAATTTAAATAAGACAAAGGAGCATGGATCCTCCAAGATCAAGGCACGGTTTCTCACTGGGGAAGGATTGCGAGAAGCCTTTGAGGCTGAGGATGCTGAACGACAGGAACGTGAAAAAGAAAATGCAGAAAAGGAAGCCCAGAAGCTTGCTGAGCAAGAAGTACACAATGCACGCATTGCAGAAGATGCTGCATCCAAGGTCTTCAACCACGCTCTCACATCATATAAGAAAAAAGATGAACTCTTATCTATTGCAGGTGCCCTTCAGATTTCAGACAAGGGTACAATTCCGGAACTCCTCAACCGCATTCGCCAACATATGGAACTTCATCTGGAATTGCGAGAAAATCCCCGTTTTGTTGGCCTTTTCCAGACTCCAGGTGCACGGGGCCGTCGCAATCCAGCAGCCACATCCTCAAGTGCTCAAAGGCCTGCAGAAGCCTTGTTGAGCAGCAATCATATGTCCGTCAGACATAGTTTGTCTCAGTGGTCGTCACTGTCATGAACGATGAGCTCATATGTCCGTCAGACATAGAGTCATACGTCCGTGATGACAAGAGTATTGTATCACTGTCATAGACAGTGACCAGACACCTCTCCAGGTGTTTTGAGTATTGTATCACTGTCAGAGACAGTGACCAGAGACCTCTCCAGGTCTTGCACTCATAGAGTGGAGATACTCACATGCTGGTAGGCAAGAAAGAGCAACTGAACGTATATTCTCTATCTACAGGTCTTATATACACTTTTAGTGTATGTACATATTTGTGTATAGAACTGTAATTAAATATACGTAAATAAAAGAAAATATAAATGAAAATACCCTCTAAGGGTCAAACCGGTGATAGCCGTGTTGAAGGCTATGCTTAGGGGTATTTGGGGTGAAGGTCGTTCAACACCCCCCCATAATCTGTACAGTTATGTACTGATTAGTAACGATCTTCTCATAAGTCTACAAGAAGAGATGTGTATATTCTTTCAAAAATCTTCAAAAGAAATGTGTCCAGAGACACCTTCACGTCTCCACCTTTCTTTTAATTGCCAAGCCCAAAAGGCTTTAGGAGGAAATGTCCAAGGATCTCGTCCTTGGAGGGCTTGATCCATCCACATGGCAACAGCCGGAGTCATTGTGATTAATGGCTGTGGTTTTCTAGAAGGTGTAGGTGGGTTTGCTCAAATTGGCAGCGAGATGAGCGCTCGCATTCATGTCCAACATTGGAATGTCCTCCAATAGTTAGTATTGATTGTTGTTTTTTACTGCGTGGTTTCTTATTTTTTCCCATAATGATACAGCTGTTCAACAGTCTTTGGGTTTAACTGGAGTAATCTCAACAGTGATAGACTGTTCCCTGTAATGCAGTAAAATGAAGCAGTTTAAGGCCCTACTCCAGGGCCATCAGTAATCAATTTAATGATTCTGATAAACCTAACATCGGTATAAATTTTTGAAATAATATTCGACCAAGATTTTTAGTCAGAATATCTGCAGGATTTTCAGATCCTTTGATGAATCGTAATTCAATCTCTTTGTTATCTATGAGTTTTTGTATATGATGATATTTGATATCAATATGTTTGGAACGTTTTTCAGTAACGGGATTATTTGCAATAAATAGAGATCCCATATTGTCACCGTATATTGGTGCAATAGTTATGGGAAAATGGATTTCTGTAAGAATAGATCTAATCCATTTGTTCTCTCTTGCACAGTCAGATAAGGCCATATATTCTGCCTCTGTTGACGATAGTGCTACCGTTTTTTGTTTCCTAGACGTCCAAGATACTACTCCTCCTGATAAAAGAGTAAAGAATCCAGATGTGGAATGACGATCATTTTTATCTGAAGCCCAATCTGAGTCTGTATAACTCATTAAGCCAGATCTTAATGATCCATCGTATTTTATGCAGAGATCTATTGATTTGGCTAAATATCTAGCCATTCCTATTGCATTTTTTAGATGATCTGATGATGGATTTGCTGAAAATTGCGACATTTTTATTACAGCAAAACAAATGTCTGGTCTTGTTCCAATCATCAGATATAATAATGAACCAATAACCGATTGATATTGAGATCTAATCGTATGATCTAATATTTGATCATTTTTAATTGGTTCATATCCAGTAGGAAGAGGAGTATTTGTATGAGTAGCGTCACTCATTCCTAGTCTCTGGATTATTTTATGCAAATAGGGTTTTTGATTGATGGTAATAATATTTCCATTTTTCTTTATTTGAAATGATAAGAAATTTTTCGATTGACCATCAATGAGATCTCCTAAATCTTTAGATTCCCATCTATTCATAAACTCCTGCTTTTTACGCAATGTTATGATTTTGTTGGATCCCAAAAACATTGAGTCATCGACATAAATAATCGCTATGACTATGTTGGTTCCTTGTTTAAAAATAAATACACCAGCATCTGAATGTATTCGCATGAAGCCCATTTTTTCCATTGACTCGTCTAATGATTTCCACCAAGCTAATGAAGCTTGTTTTAATCCATAAAGTGCACGGTGTAATCGATATACCATGCTTTTCTTGTCTTTATTGATAAAACCTGGTGGTTGTTTCATATATATTTCTTCGTCCAGTTTTCCATATAGGAAAGCAGCAGTCACATCTAGAAATGATATATATAAATTTTCTAGTGCTGCAAGTGCAAGTATGAGACGGCATGTCTCATATCTTACTACTGGTGAAAATATTTCATCGTAGTCAATGCCATCTATTTGGGAAAAACCCTGGGCAACTAGACGAGCTTTTTTACGTCCATCGTCTTTTTGGACATAAACCCATCTACAACCTATAGCCTTTCGACCTTCAGGGAGATGTTGTAGATTTATTATAACGCCTCTTTTAATGAGCATATCCCATTCTTTTTGTTCAGCGTTAATCCAATCTTGTTGTTCGCTGACTGGTAAGCGAAATATTTCGTGATGATGTTCAGGTACAGCTGTATTAGCTGTTTCATTGATAGGAATTGCACACGATAATAATTTATTAATCGTGAAACGATCTAATCTCGTTCTTCTATCAATTTTTTCGATTTCGACTGGATCTAAATCTCCATAGACGTTATCTGGTCGATTTACTGATCGTCTGGTTCTAGTTGGTCTAGGAGATGATGGTCTTGAAGGAGCAAATAAATCTTCCTCAACTTCATTTTGATCGTCTGAATCATCGCTTTCAGAATTATCTGAATCATCACTTTTAGAATCGTCTTTTGAACTATCAGATCCCTTTCCTTTGGGAGATATACTAGATTCGTCAGATGAGCTATTATCACTCTCTGATTTCGATGAATCTTCTTCTTCATCTGATGTATTATGTTCTTTAGACGTTCCATGAGGTATTTCTGGCATGAGATCCTCAAACTCTTCCTCTGGATTGAGGAATGTGGGATTTTGATTAGAGTTTCGACATTTTGGAAATTTTGTTTCGTCAAATACTGCTGTCGTTCCCATAAAAATGGTGTTGTTTTCAGGGTTCATAAATTTATACCCTTTCATTCCATTTTTATATCCCAGAAAGATCATCATCTTAGATCTGGCTTCAAGCTTATTTTGTCTGCGTTCAGCAGGAATATATACATAAGCTTGGCATCCAAACACTCGCAAATCCGATACATTCGGTTTTTTCTTTTCAATAAGAAAATATGGTGTCTGCCATTTATTGCGAGCTATGGGAGTCCTATTGTATAGGTATACTGCGTGTTCAAGCGCAAATTCCCACCATGATTGTGGTAAGCAGGCGTCGAATCTAAGGGATTGTGACTTTTCCCAAATAGTTCGATTCATCCTTTCAGCTCTGCCATTTTGTTGTGATGTATATGGTAACGATTTTTGGATTTCAATTCCAAGATCTTTGAGGTATTTTTCACTTTTAGTGAATTCGCTTCCTCCATCAAATCGCCATTTCTTAGGCAATTTTTGATATTTATTTCTTATTAAGGCAACAAATTGTTTCAGTGAAGATTCCGTATCGGATTTCTTCTTTAATAAACCAATCCATAAATGTCCAGAAAAATCATCGATAATTCATCTTTTGTGACGGTGTCAAGTATTTTCAACGTTTCCGTTGTTGGTGTGACGCCAAGGCGATCAGCGAGGGATCTAGTGTTTATAGATCGTTGCCATGTTCCTTTTCCATATTTTGACTGACCCGTGAATCGGGTAGCTGATGGATGCATGCGGGCTTGTACATTTCTAGCCGCAACAGAAAGAGCTGGAGATATGATCTCGACAGCATTCTGCTCCTGATCAGATTCAGGAGGAACGTCTGCTTCTTGGGCGCGTTTCTTTCCCTTGCCTCTACCTTGCGAGAGCGAGGTCTTTGATTTTTGGATTCATCAGAACCCTGACGCTGATTTTCGTCATCCTTTTTCTGATTATTCCATGACGCATCTTTCTCCTTCCTTTTAACTCCGCTGATTTTATTCGCTTTATCCCTCGAATTATACTGTTGCTTCATAGCATATCCCCTTCGATATTCTCCGATGATGGAATCAGAGATCGTCTCGAAAGTGAATTTATCTGTTCCGTATAGTTGGAACATTGCTGTAGAAACGGCGGTCCACTCTTTCGGAAGAGCGGCTGCAAGTATAAGAGCTTGCATAAAGTCAGGAATGTCGACTTTGTCTTCCCTGAGCTGTGAAAAATACGATCCAAGTCTTTCAATTTCAGGAACGGGATCCTTTCCTGACAGTTGAAATTTGACTGCCTTTTGAAACCGTTCGAAAATGAGCGCTGGAGTTGTCTTTTTGTAGCTATTCTCTAGCGTTGTCCACGCTTTGAGAAGTTCGTCTTCTGCAGCTATATGTCGCCTAATCGAATCTGATACTTTAAGACGTAAAGCACCAAGACCAGCGTCGTTGAGTTTTTGCCATTCTCGAAGATCTTTTTTATATTCGGTGGCAGCAGCAGCAGTAAGTGTAGCGGTGGCAGCATCAGCGGGAGGAGATGGTTTCGGGAATGATTGATTGATAATAGCCCAAGATCCGATGTGAAGCAAATAGGATTTCATCCTTTCTGCCCAGACACGATAGTCGATGCCAGAGAAGATATTGATGGAGTCGATGCCAGTGGAAGTTTTTGAGGACGACATAGTATATGATATCTTTATCTATGAAACATGTTTATTAGCGTCTTGTTTCATATAAAATAATTTTTTGAAAAATGTGAAAATTTTTCATCGTCGTTGATCATGTCCTTGAGACATGTTTTGTCATCGTTGACAACAATGACGGGCTTATCGGGGCCCATAACCTGTTGAGCAGCAATCATATGTCCGTCAGACATAGTTTGTCTCAGTGGTCGTCACTGTCATGAACGATGAGCTCATATGTCCGTCAGACATAGAGTCATACGTCCGTGATGACAAGAGTATTGTATCACTGTCATAGACAGTGACCAGACACCTCTCCAGGTGTTTTGAGTATTGTATCACTGTCAGAGACAGTGACCAGAGACCTCTCCAGGTCTTGCACTCATAGAGTGGAGATACTCACATGCTGGTAGGCAAGAAAGAGCAACTGAACGTATATTCTCTATCTACAGGTCTTATATACACTTTTAGTGTATGTACATATTTGTGTATAGAACTGTAATTAAATATACGTAAATAAAAGAAAATATAAATGAAAATACCCTCTAAGGGTCAAACCGGTGATAGCCGTGTTGAAGGCTATGCTTAGGGGTATTTGGGGTGAAGGTCGTTCAACAAGCCTTCACCCCAGAAGCCAGTACGAGTGCTTTCCAACCCCCAACCCCAGTGATGTATTATCCACCAATACTCAACTACACTAATCCTTATGGTAACCCTTATCTTAGTGTCCCTCACCCAAATCCAAATTACTACGATACATACTAATTACCACATGCTAGTAGATACTGCACATAACGTGAAATGTTAATACTCGTAATATCATCATATGGCTGGTCGGAGCTTGAAATTAGCTTAGATGTCACGATGACTAATGTGTGACTGACCGAAGTACTGGTCGTGACCGAGGTGTTGGTCAAGGATAGTATGCTATCTATCTAATACACAATGGACATTGATGGTCGTCAGCCTAAATGTGATCTCGATTGTATCCAAGTGGTGCGCAAGATGCTCAGTGTTTCGTTCTATGCGGACTTGTTGGGGGTGTGTTTGTGATCAAGATGAAGCATTTTCCCTGCGTCTTGTGGCTCGACGACTCGGAAAGAGCTAATACAGGTGCCTCGTAGACTAGGCTCTTGTCATCCTCTTTCATACTGTCCAAGGCGGACCACTACTGACAAGTCGCCACCAGTGCCGTTATGGACCTTATGGACTGGCAGAGGCCAAAGAGCAAGCGATGTTGGTACCCTCGAACCGTTGATGAATAGCAACATCACGCCAGTACAAATGCGTTCTCAAGTTGCCGCCGCAATGCATCCGATAATCCAGATGGTACCGCAATCTTGAACATCTCAGCACTGATAGTTGAGACTCGAAAAGGATAGTTTTGAGATGATGGGAGGGATCGATGACTTCCAAGGATGAGGTGGTGGACAAAGCGGTTACATAGGCCGCCGATCTGAGGAACTACCCACCGCATGCAGCACTGCTTGCCCATCCTCCTCCTCGTTCACGCAAACCACGTCAAATGGCGTCAATCCGTACCACATCCTCACCAAATTTCTTCTTCGCCGCCCATGTTGTCGTACTATTGCTCGCCCGCCCACCCGTGTTACTCGCCCCGGCCCCCCCCGATGACAGCTCGAAAGGGCCTAGAACGCGCTCGTTACGCTGGAATAGCCAAAGATTCACGGATGACCCATTGCCACCGTCCACCATGGCACCTAGAGGGAACGGGCAAAGCATGTTATAGGTGCGCAGCGGCGGAGGAGAGGTTTGGGGTGGCAAGTACCACATCGAAATGAGGGCTTTACCTTGGCCGCTCTTCTACAGTTCGCCTCCTGCGTGAGATTTGAGATGCGGGTGGGTGTAAAATGGATGTGTGTACGGGGGGGCTCAGACTAAGTAGCTACGGTTATAATATCGTCTGAATGGGCTGTCGCCAGTGACAGTTATGGCATGGCCGATAGATTGCCGACTGCAGGATGAACAACCGTGTGATAGTATAGCTTTCACCAACCTCCAACGCATCTCAGATGCTCCGTCACTAGAAACAAGAGTGGTCCGACTTTGATTAGTATTATGAGACCCGGCGGCCCTGTCTATATATTACAACGCAACGGTCAGCACGCAGCCCATAATGACCTGAAAAAGACGTCAACTTCATACAGGTGGATTGTGCGTTCTCTTCCTCCTTCATCCTCAATAATTGTGGTCATTGGTCGTCCACCCTGCCCAATATGTCGTGTATAGAGCTGAAAAACGGAGGTTCAAAGATTCACATTCCGGATTGAAGTCGCTAGAGTATATACCACATACCTTCCCACCAAATTCGTGAGTATACTTAATGGTATGCTAAAGTGGAGTTTAGCTGCTTTGCGTTTCGAGAGGCACCAATTGGCATAGGTGCCATGGCATCGACTCACCTGATCGGGTTTGGTTTCACTGTTGCGATACGAATTAGGGTACACCATATTTATGTGCAGTCCATTTGGCCCCAAAATATATGTATATTGCTAAAAACAGCAAAAGAAATTCAGTTTCACGTCCCGAATGTAAGTAGAGTTTATGCCACACCGTGTTACCAATATTTTGGAACATAATGGTATCGTAGGCATGATTATGCTAAAGTCAAGTTTAGCTTTGGGTTTCGAAGGTGAGCGGAATGGTGCCGTGGCATTAACCCACAGGTAAATATCCATAATCCCGGACCTCGTAATTGTCTTCTTCATGGTGTATAGAATATGTGCGCAATGATGCTCCACCAGACGCAGTGACGTATATACGATGCTGAAAACAGCAAGTGAGGTTCAGTTTCACGTTCCGGAAGGCACTACTAGAGCAGGCGTCACACACACCCTCCATATATCAGATGGATCGGTACTATGGTGCCAAGATACATATTCATTATACTAAAGCCTTGGAGTTTAGCTTCGCGTTTCGGAGGTGACTGGAAGAGATGCCATGGCATCGACCCACCGGAGATATATGTGTGCCAGGACCTGCCTGAAAACAAGTGGGGTTCAGCTCCACATTCAAAGGTGACTGGAATAGGCGCCGTGGCATCGACCCACCGGAGATATATGTTTGAATCTGTAAGGATCGGCCTGAAAACAAGTGGGATTTAGCTCTGTATTCGAAGGGGACGGTGCCACGGCATCAACCCACACTAGAATTTCCTCGTTTCTAAATGAAAAGGCGCGCAGGTTAGACACGCAAGTGCAAGTTGCCAGAATGGGAAGGATTACCCAGACAGAATGTCGGCTGTAATAGTTGGTTGGAGTGGCGGATGCCCAGAGCGGAAAGGCAGCAAAAACAATAACAGAGGAAAGTCGCATAGTAGTGGTGAGCGAGGACCGGCCTGGGGATGATCCCGCTCAGACATTGGTTTAAAAAGGCTGGCACAATCTTGGTTGTGCTGCTGTGCAACCGTGGTTGTGATGCAACGTGATGTGGTTTGATGTGGACGTCTGATTCAAGGCGACTTAATTGTCAACTTCATCACCAGCACTGTATCATCTCGTCACCAAGCTCCACCCCTCTTCCCATCTCGCCTCTCATTGACACAACCCCATACTGGCAGCCTCAAGATGGCCCGCGTTGAACAAAGACCTCGGAGGGCATTGATATTGCGCTGGGCGGTGACATCGCTAGTACCCGTGCTGGGCATCAAACTTTTGATAATCAAATTTGCGTTACAGCCTTTCCAATACTATCATTCCCTATAATTTGCAAAATCCGGAATGATAAATTTTTTACACACGCACCACAGTCTTAAAGCCTTTGAAAATTAAGAATATCATAGCTTAATATGTTTTCTTCATGCTGTATTTTTCTTAGCAAGATTATATATGAGGGGGTCTAGCTATGAGTTGTCGAGTCCCAAAATTCAAATGCCTGCCAATGTGCACGACCCTTGTCACGACTGGTCACGCGGCCGGCATGAGCGGCATTGCTATCTGATTGATGTCGCAACTGTCTTGCAGATGGTGCGCTATCCTCGTCTATCCATTGCATGTCTACAATATATTATCTTTTACAATGGATACAGACTCGGATACTGGGTAAAGTAGGCTTGCTGCATCTGCGGGGCTAATACTAGACTTGGCTGCAATGCTGTAGAACATGGGATGGGCATAACGGAGGAGGTGGATGCGCTTGGTGAGCTAGTATGAGAAATGCGAGCACGTTTGTCCTGCGGTGTGTTTGGTGGATCATTTGATGGTTCGTTTGGGCGCTTCACCCCACGTCGTTGCAAGCGGCCCAATTGAAGGCCTGCGTAACGCTCAGAATTCCTTATATTTGGGTTTGCTTCCAGGAACGTTCGAATGCGTTCAATGAGGATAGGAATTGTGCCTTTGTCGTCAGTAAGTTGCCGGTGGTGTGCCGGGGCGGCGCATGAAAATGCTGACCCATCCATGTTGTTTGTCACGCTCTTTGCAATGATAACTTCATTGTGTCAGATCCACCGCTCCTCTTGCCACCGGCACAGCGTCAGACATACCATAGACCATCAGTAACACAACGCTTTTTGAATCTTATGTTCAGGTTAATTAATTCTCAAGATATAGGCCATTGATTGTGCATGAATCCCAGTCACACTCTATTCAATCAAGTCTCAAACTTTCCACGTCTGGCTGATTCTAGTTTTTATACTTTCAATAGCTTAATATACTAGTAATGAACATCATATAACAGTTTCATAGCATACAAATGATTGTTGAGCTCGCTACATATTTATTTTCAAAATTTACACATCAAAGGGCTGTGCAAATTATAGGAAACGATAGTATACCTTGTGGAAATCGTCGAGAAAAAAAAAAAAAGGCTACTCACGTGACCTGAGTTTAAAACTCCGCTGCACTCACCAAAACAACCGCCACTACAACCACGACTCATACCATGCCTTTTCGTCACATTTCTCCAGACCTGAAAGAGCGTGCTGTGTGGCTGAAGAACAATGGTTGGCTTACTGGCAACATCTGTGCCATCCTAGGTATCTCAGATGAAAGTCTGCAATGATGGTGTCAGAATGTTGAACAGTTTGGTAATGTTGTTCCTGCTCATAATCCATTGCAGGGCTGTCCTTCTACACTTGATGCATTCCAGGTTCACGAGTTGGTTGAAATGCTCAATGAAACTCCAGAACTCTTTCTTGATGAAATCCGTGACTGGGTTTTAGTCAGTCAGGATGTTGGCCTCTCACAATCTACAATCAACAAGATCATTGAGGATCTGGGCTTTACCTACAAGTACATGAAGAAAGTAGCTGTGGAACGTGATGAAGATGGATGTAGGCAGTGGATGGAGGCAATTCAAGCTGAGTTTGTGGCAGAACAGATGGTCTTTGTTGATGAGAGCAGCAAAGATGATTGCACTATTTTCCGTCGGTGGGGAAGAGCACCATGTGGAAAGCCTGCCACTATTGAGGCAAACTTTGTGTGTGGAACACGATACAGCATAATTGCCAGCATTACAATGGAAGGTTATCTTTCCACCCGCATTGTTGAAGGTTCAGTGGATGGACCTCAGTTCTTTGATTACATTGCAGAACAAGTTGTTACAGTTTCCTCTTCGTTTCAGTCTCTTGTCTCAGCGGACCGTTTCATTTCCATCATTTCCCCTTATACTGCGCAATGTACAGCCTGGACGTTATCTCCTTTTATAACTACCTTCACATTTCCTTTCTTAGGTAGTCATTGCCTTGTTCCCTTTACAGTTTCCTTTGTTCCCTAACAGTATATAAACCCCATGTACCATAGAGTAACTCTAGTTCCAACTTAGACGAGTTTTGCTCTCAACAATGATCAACTTGAAACACTCTTCTCTCTCATCGCTCTCAAGGCCTTTGTCATCGCTTGACTTAGCATCTGAACTCTTTGTCCAGTGGCTGGGAGCGGACCGAGACTCTGCTTGTTGCTGTTGACTTAGAACGAACCATGACAAGGGCATCGTCCATAACACAAGTAGTGAGTGGAGACATATATTGCAGGGCTGAACTAATGTAAATTAGTTGCCACACATGCAACCTTTCCCCCTTGACAGAAGTGTACTGATCATGGATAATTGTGCCATCCATCAATCAGAGTTACTTCGTGAGCTAGTTGAAAGTCATGGTAAGTGAAATGTTGTAGTAAATTAAATACTATGTCAGACTTATATTTTGGAAGGTTGTGTTGTCAGATTCCTTCCACCATATTCCCCTGATTTTAACCCTATTGAGGAGAGCTTTAGTTCTGGTGAGCCAACTTATGTGTCATATGAGTAATATCATGTCAATCATTGGCATTTACAGTCAAACATTGGATCCGGAGGCACTGGAGAGAGATATTGGATAGTGATGATCCAGAAATGATCTTATTGGAGGCATGTGGAACAGTCACTGCAGACAAAGCCAGGCAGTGGTTTGCACATTCTGGTTATTTGTAATAACCCTCATTGTCAATTGCAAAAAATGATTGAATTATTATAGTTCATGAGTAGCTCATAACAGTGAGAGCATTGTCATGTACTGAAAGTAAGTGTAGTAAAATGAAAGAAGGGAAAAAGTTAGTTATGAAGCCTCTTCTTGTAATGGCAATAAGCCTTGAGCAAGCGATTCCATTCCAGATCCTCAAACCCAACATGCCTCCACTTCTCTTCAGGTAAGCTTGAAAGGTCATCACCAATCTGGAATTTCAAGAGTTCCAGTCGATCCATGAAATCATCTCCCAAATTGAATAGTGCACACATCTCCTCAACTGAGGCTTCAGGAGGAGGTGGAGGAGAGGAACCACCAGTTGTTGGAGAAGATGAACGGTCTTGGGAATGACCTTGGACATGGAGAGTGTCACCATGGTTAGGAGGAGGGAAAAAACCTGGATGATATGGGCTAGGCATTGCCATTGAGGGCATCATCATTGATGGATGATACATTGGAAAAGGCATCGCATATGGGATCGTCTGCATAGGAGGATACATTGGCAAGAAAGGCTGTTCATGCCTCGGATGTGGTGCAGGAGTAGGAGATGGGGGAGGTGCAGTAGAAGCTTCAGATTTATCAGACTTATCTTTGCCCTTTTTCACTGGTGTTGCTTGGGCAGCCAAGAAATAATTTGAAGACAGCGGTGGCAATGTCTTTGAGGCAGTACCAAGAAGCTTTGCTCAAAATGAGAATAGATCCAAGCATTTACTTGTTGTCACTCACAATTGCATTTCCCCATACTTTCTTCCAGTCATCAGTGAGGATGAAATGAAGATCAAGAGGGCAATGATGGAAACAAATCAATGGGCTTGTGCACATCACATTTATCACGGTACTGTTGAGCAGCAATCATATGTCCGTCAGACATAGTTTGTCTCAGTGGTCGTCACTGTTATGAAACGATGAGCTCATATGTCCGTTAGACATAGAGTCATACGTCCGTGATGACAAGAGTATTGTATCACTGTCATAGACAGTGACCAGACACCTCTCCAGGTGTTTTGAGTATTGTATCACTGTCAGAGACAGTGACCAGAGACCTCTCCAGGTCTTACTCTCATAGAGAGGAGATACTCACATGCTGTTAAGCAGGAAAGAGCAACTGAACGTATATTCTCTATCTACAGGTCTTATATACACTTTTAGTGTATGTACATATTTGTGTATAGAACTGTAATTAAATATACGTAAATAAAAGAAAATATAAAAGAAAATACCCTCTAAGGGTCAAACCGGTGATAGCCGTGTTGAAGGCTATGCTTAGGGGTATTTGGGGTGAAGGTCGTTCAACACCCCCCCATAATCTGTACAGTCATGTACTGATTAGTAACGATCTTCTCATCAAGTCTGCAAGAAGAGATGTGTATATTCTTTCAAAATCTTCGAAAGAAATGTGTCCAGAGACACCTTCACGTCTCCACCTTTCTTTTAATTGCCAGCCCAAAAGGCTTTAGGAGGAAATGTCCAAGGATCTCGTCCTTGGAGGGCTTGATCCATCCACATGGCAACAGCCGGAGTCATTGTGATCAATGGCTGTGGTTTTCTAGAAGGTGTAGTGGGGTTTGCTCAAATTGGCAGCGAGATGAGCGCTCGCATTCATGTCCAACATTGGAATGTCCTCCAATAGTTAGTATTGATTGTTGTTTTTTACTGCGTGGTTTCTTATTTTTTCCCATAATGATACAGCTGTTCAACAGTCTTTGGGTTTAACTGGAGTAATCTCAACAGTGATAGACTGTTCCCTGTAATGCAGTAAAATGAAGCAGTTTAAGGCCCTACTCCAGGGCCATCAGTAATCAATTTAATGATTCTGATAAACCTAACATCGGTATAAATTTTTGAAATAATATTCGACCAAGATTTTTAGTCAGAATATCTGCAGGATTTTCAGATCCTTTGATGAATCGTAATTCAATCTCTTTGTTATCTATGAGTTTTCGTATATGATGATATTTGATATCAATATGTTTGGAACATTTTTCAGTAACGGGATTATTTGCAATAAATAGAGATCCATATTGTCACCGTATATTGGTGCAATAGTTATGGGAAAATGGATTTCTGTAAGAATAGATCTAATCCATTTGTTCTCTCTTGCACAGTCAGATAAGGCCATATATTCTGCCTCTGTTGACGATAGTGCTACTGTTTTTTGTTTCTAGACGTCAAGATACTACTCCTCCTGATAAAAGAGTAAGAATCCAGATGTGGAATGACGATCATTTTTATCTGAAGCCAACTGACTGTATAACTCATTAAGCCAGATTTAATGATCCGTCGTATTTATGCAGAGATCTATGATGCTAAATATCTAGCCTCTATTGCAGTGGATGAGGCAATTCAAGCTGAGTTTGTGCAGAACAGATGGTCTTTGTTGATGAGAGCAGCAAAGATGATCGCACTATTTTCCGTTGGTGGGGAAGAGCACCATGTGGAAAGCCTGCCACTATTGAGGCAAACTTTGTGCGTGGAACATGATACAGCATAATTGCCAGCATTACAATGGAAGGTTATCTTTCCACCCGCATTGTTGAAGGTTCAGTGGATGGACCTCAGTTCTTTGATTACATTGCAGAACAAGTAGTGAGTGGAGACATATATTGCAGGGCTGAACTAATGTAAATTAGTTGCTGTTGAGCAGCAATCATATGTCCGTCAGACATAGTTTGTCTCAGTGGTCGTCACTGTCATGAACGATGAGCTCATATGTCCGTTAGACATAGAGTCATACGTCCGTGATGACAAGAGTATTGTATCACTGTCATAGACAGTGACCAGACACCTCTCCAGGTGTTTTGAGTATTGTATCACTGTCAGAGACAGTGACCAGAGACCTCTCCAGGTCTTACTCTCATAGAGAGGAGATACTCACATGCTGTTAAGCAGGAAAGAGCAACTGAACGTATATTGTCTATCTACAGGTCTTATATACACTTTTAGTGTATGTACATATTTGTGTATAGAACTGTAATTAAATATACGTAAATAAAAGAAAATATAAAAGAAAATACCCTCTAAGGGTCAAACCGGTGATAGCCGTGTTGAAGGCTATGCTTAGGGTATTTGGGGTGAAGGTCGTTCAACACCCCCCCATAATCTGTACAGTCATGTACTGATTAGTAACGATCTTCTCACAAGTCTGCAAGAAGAGATGCGTATATTCTTTCAAAAATCTTCGAAAGAAATGTGTCCAGAGACACCTTCACGTCTCCACCTTTCTTTTAATTGCCAAGCCCAAAAAGCTTTAGGAGGAAATGTCCAAGGATCTCGTCCTTGGAGGGCTTGGTCCATCCACATGGCAACAGCCGGAGTCATTGTGATCAATGGCTGTGGTTTTCTAGAAGGTGTAGGTGGGGTTTGCTCAAATTGGCAGCGAGATGAGCGCTCGCATTCATGTCCAACATTGGAATGTCCTCCAATAGTTAGTATTGATTGTTGTTTTTTACTGCGTGGTTTCTTATTTTTTCCCATAATGATACAGCTGTTCAACAGTCTTTGGGTTTAACTGGAGTAATCTCAACAGTGATAGACTGTTCCCTGTAATGCAGTAAAATGAAGCAGTTTAAGGCCCTACTCCAGGGCCATCAGTAATCAATTTAATGATTCTGATAAACCTAACATTGGTATAAATTTTTGAAATAATATTCGACCAAGATTTTTAGTCAGAATATCTGCAGGATTTTCAGATCCTTTGATGAATCGTAATTCAATCTCTTTGTTATCTATGAGTTTTCGTATATGATGATATTTGATATCAATATGTTTGGAACGTTTTTCAGTAACGGGATTATTTGCAATAAATAGAGATCCCATATTGTCACCGTATATTGGTGCAATAGTTATGGGAAAATGGATTTCTGTAAGAATAGATCTAATCCATTTGTTCTCTCTTGCACAGTCAGATAAGGCCATATATTCTGCCTCTGTTGACGATAGTGCTACCGTTTTTTGTTTCCTAGACGTCCAAGATACTACTCCTCCTGATAAAAGAGTAAAGAATCCAGATGTGGAATGACGATCATTTTTATCTGAAGCCCAATCTGAGTCTGTATAACTCATTAAGCCAGATCTTAATGATCCATCGTATTTTATGCAGAGATCTATTGATTTGGCTAAATATCTAGCCATTCCTATTGCATTTTTTAGATGATCTGATGACGGATTTGCTGAAAATTGCGACATTTTTATAACAGCAAAACAAATGTCTGGTCTTGTTCCAATCATCAAATATAATAATGAACCAATAACCGATTGATATTGAGATCTAATCGTATGATCTAATATTTGATCATTTTTAATTGGTTCATATCCAGTAGGAAGAGGAGTATTTGTATGAGTAGCGTCACTCATTCCTAGTCTCTGGATTATTTTATGTAAATAGGGTTTTTGATCGATGGTAATGATATTTCCATTTTTCTTTATTTGAAATGATAAGAAATTTTTCGATTGACCATCGATGAGATCTCCTAAATCTTTAGATTCCCATCTATTCATAAACTCCTGCTTTTTACGCAATGTTATGATTTTGTTGGATCCCAAAAACATTGAGTCATCGACATATATAATCGCTATGACTATGTTGGTTCCTTGTTTAAATATAAATACACCAGCATCTGAATGTATTCGTATGAAGCCCATTTTTTCCATTGACTCGTCTAATGATTTCCACCAAGCTAATGAAGCTTGTTTTAATCCATAAAGTGCACGGTGTAATCGATATACCATGCTTTTCTTGTCTTTATTGATAAAACCTGGTGGTTGTTTCATATATATTTCTTCGTCCAGTTTTCCATATAGGAAAGCAGCAGTCACATCTAGAAATGATATATATAAATTTTCTAGTGCTGCAAGTGCAAGTATGAGACGGCATGTCTCATATCTTACTACTGGTGAGAATATTTCATCATAGTCAATGCCATCTATTTGGGAAAAACCCTGGGCAACTAGACGAGCTTTTTTACGTCCATCGTCTTTTTGGACATAAACCCATCTACAACCTATAGCCTTTCGACCTTCAGGGAGATGTTGTAGATTTATTATAACGCCTCTTTTAATGAGCATATCCCATTCTTTTTGTTCAGCGTTAATCCAATCTTTTTGTTCGCTAACTGGTAAGCGAAATATTTCGTGATGATGTTCAGGTACAGCTGTATTAGCTGTTTCATTGATAGGAATTGCACACGATAATAATTTATTAATCGTGAAACGATCTAATCTCGTTCTTCTATCAATTTTTTCGATTTCGACTGGATCTAAATCTCCATAGACGTTATCTGGTCGATTTACTGATCGTCTGGTTCTAGTTGGTCTAGGAGATGATGGTCTTGAGGAGCAAATAAATCTTCCTCAACTTCATTTTGATCGTCTGAATCATCGCTTTCAGAATTATCTGAATCATCACTTTTAGAATCGTCTTTTGAACTATCAGATCCCTTTCCTTTGGGAGATATACTAGATTCGTCAGATGAGCTATTATCACTCTCTGATTTCGATGAATCTTCTTCTTCATCTGATGTATTATGTTCTTTAGACGTTCCATGAGGTATTTCTGGCATGAGATCCTCAAACTCTTCCTCTGGATTGAGGAATGTGGGATTTTGATTAGAGTTTCGACATTTTGGAAATTTTGTTTCGTCAAATACTGCTGTCGTTCCCATAAAAATGGTGTTGTTTTCAGGGTTCATAAATTTATACCCTTTCATTCCATTTTTATATCCCAGAAAGATCATCATCTTAGATCTGGCTTCAAGCTTATTTTGTCTGCGTTCAGCAGGAATATATACATAAGCTTGGCATCCAAACACTCGCAAATCCGATACATTCGGTTTTTTCTTTTCAATAAGAAAATATGGTGTCTGCCATTTATTGCGAGCTATGGGAGTCCTATTGTATAGGTATACTGCGTGTTCAAGCGCAAATTCCCACCATGATTGTGGTAAGCAGGCGTCGAATCTAAGGGATTGTGACTTTTCCCAAATAGTTCGATTCATCCTTTCAGCTCTACCATTTTGTTGTGATGTATATGGTAACGATTTTTGGATTTCAATTCCAAGATCTTTGAGGTATTTTTCACTTTTAGTGAATTCGCTTCCTCCATCAAATCGCCATTTCTTAGGCAATTTTTGATATTTATTCCTTATTAAGGCAACAAATTGTTTCAGTGAAGATTCCGTATCGGATTTCTTCTTTAATAAACCAATCCATAAATGTCCAGAAAAATCATCGATAAATGTCACAAAATATTTGTATTTGTGATATGATATCATCGAAATTTCTTTAAGATCTGAATGTATTAAGTCAAAAGGAGACGAAGCTCTACTTTGTGACTCTGGAAATGATTTACTGCGCATTTTTCCTTTAGCGCATCCTGAACAAGTTTGTTTCCGTTTAGGAACAGGAATATTAGGGAATCCTTCTAAATGAATTTTTCCTTTACGGATAACTTCATCTTGAGGATGTCCCAATCGTTTATGCCATATATGAAAATCTGGTTTTCGTGTTACAACATTTATTGATTCACTATGAATCTCAGAGTCTAACCAATATATGGTTTGACCTTGTTCGTGTGGTGAGAATCTTATAATGGAAGATTCTTTGATTAGATCGATGTGATCTTTATTTCCTGAAAGGGAATATCCTTGATTTAGGAATGTTCCCATGGAGAGTAATCTCGTATCCATATCAGGTATATAAAAGACTGGCCTGATCAATTTAATATCTGTCTTTCCATTGACGATAATTTTGATCATAACGGCACCTACGCCTAGTATCTGTAAAGTTTTACCTTTAGCAGCGGTTTGTACAAACCTTTTATCAATTAACGATCGATAATATAGAAAGTCATTTTGATTGTGAGTAAAGTGTAATGATGCTCCTGAATCTAGGATCCATGACGACTCATTTTCTTTACATTTCACACAATTATTGCAATGAGAAAAATAATGTATATTTTGCTATATACATTTATACTACCATGTCGCTGTGAAGAGCGTTTAGTAGTTTCTCTATTGACAAATGAATGACTTAACTCGTCACCGAGGCTTACAGCATCGTCATCAAATAGAGGATCCATTTGATCGTCAAACGGATCCTTTGGGATGTCGTAATCTTTTTCACCATTATCAAATAACGTTTCTTCCAAAACGTCATATGGATCTCCCACAGTTGAATAATCAAGATCTATGTCAGATCTTTTGCGTTTGGGAGGTGGTTCAAAAGATAATTCATCTTTTGTGACGGTGTCAAGTATTTTCAACGTTTCCGTTGTTGGTGTGACGCCAAGGCGATCAGCGAGGGATCTAGTGTTTATAGATCGTTGCCATGTTCCTTTTCCATATTTTGACTGACCCGTGAATCGGGTAGCTGATGGATGCATGCGGGCTTGTACATTTCTAGCCGCAACAGAAAGAGCTGGAGATATGATCTCGACAGCATTCTGCTCCTGATCAGATTCAGGAGGAACGTCTGCTTCTTGGGCGCGTTTCTTTCCCTTGCCTCTAAAGCCCTTGCGAGAGCGAGGTCTTTGGTTTTTGGATTCATCAGAACCCTGACGCTGATTTTCGTCATCCTTTTTCTGATTATTCCATGACGCATCTTTCTCCTTCCTTTTAACTCCGCTGATTTTATTCGCTTTATCCCTCGAATTATACTGTTGCTTCATAGCATATCCCCTTCGATATTCTCCATGATGGAATCAGAGATCGTCTCGAAAGTGAATTTATCTGTTCCGTATAGTTGGAACATTGCTGTAGAAACGGCGGTCCACTCTTTCGGAAGAGCGGCTGCAAGTATAAGAGCTTGCATAAAGTCAGGAATGTCGACTTTGTCTTCCCTGAGCTGTGAAAAGTACGAGCCTAGTCTTTCAATCTCAGGAACGGGATCCTTTCCTGAAAGTTGAAATTTAACTGCTTTTTGAAATCGTTCAAAAATGAGTGCTGGGGTCGTCTTTTTGTAGCTATTCTCTAGCGTTGTCCACGCTTTGAGAAGTTCGTCTTCTGCAGCTATATGTCGCCTAATCGAATCTGATACTTTAAGACGTAAAGCACCAAGACCGGCGTCGTTGAGTTTTTGCCATTCTCGAAGTCTTTTTTATATTCGGTGGCGGCAGCGCAGTAAGTGTAGCGGTGGCAGCATCAGCGGGAGGAGATGGTTTCGGAAATGATTGATTGATAATAGCCCAAGATCCGATGTGAAGTAAATAGGATTTCATCCTTTCTGCCCAGACACGATAGTCGATGCCAGAGAAGATATTGATGGAGTCGATGCCAGTGGAAATTTTTGAGGACGACATAGTATATGATATCTTTATCTATGAAACATGTTTATTAGCGTCTTGTTTCATATAAAATAATTTTTGAAAAATGTGAAAATTTTTCATCGTCGTTGTCATGTCCTTGAGACATGTTTTGTCATCGTTGACAACAATGACGGGCTTATCGGGGCCCATAACCTGTTGAGCAGCAATCATATGTCCGTCAGACATAGTTTGTCTCAGTGGTCGTCACTGTCATGAACGATGAGCTCATATGTCCGTTAGACATAGAGTCATACGTCCGTGATGACAAGAGTATTGTATCACTGTCATAGACAGTGACCAGACACCTCTCCAGGTGTTTTGAGTATTGTATCACTGTCAGAGACAGTGACCAGAGACCTCTCCAGGTCTTACTCTCATAGAGAGGAGATACTCACATGCTGTTAAGCAGGAAAGAGCAACTGAACGTATATTGTCTATCTACAGGTCTTATATACACTTTTAGTGTATGTACATATTTGTGTATAGAACTGTAATTAAATATACGTAAATAAAAGAAAATATAAAAAAGAAAATACCCTCTAAGGGTCAAACCGGTGATAGCCGTGTTGAAGGCTATGCTTAGGGGTATTTGGGGTGAAGGTCGTTCAACAGTTGCCACACATGCAACCTTTCCCCCCTTGACAGAAGTGTACTGATCATGGATAATTGTGCCATCCATCAATCAGAGTTACTTCGTGAGCTAGTTGAAAGTCATGGTAAGTGAAATGTTGTAGTAAATTAAATACTATGTCAGACTTATATTTTGGAAGGTTGTGTTGTCAGATTCCTTCCACCATATTCCCCTGATTTTAACCCTATTGAGGAGAGCTTTAGTTCTGGTGAGCCAACTTATGTGTCATATGAGTAATATCATGTCAATCATTGGCATTTACAGTCAAACATTGGATCCGGAGGCACTGGAGAGAGATATTGGATAGTGATGATCCAGAAATGATCTTATTGGAGGCATGTGGAACAGTCACTGCAGACAAAGCCAGGCAGTGGTTTGCACATTCTGGTTCTTTGTAATAACCCTCATTGTCAATTGCAAAAAATGATTGAATTATTATAGTTCATGAGTAGCTCATAACAGTGAGAGCATTGTCATGTACTGAAAGTAAGTGTAGTAAAATGAAAGAAGGGAAAAAGTTAGTTATGAAGCCTCTTCTTGTAACGGCGATAAGCCTTGAGCAAGCAATTCCATTCCAGATCCTCAAACCCAACATGCCTCCACTTCTCTTCAGGTAAGCTTGAAAGGTCATCACCAATCTGGAATTTCAAGAGTTCCAGTCGATCCATGAAATCATCTCCCAAATTGAATAGTGCACACATCTCCTCAACTGAGGCTTCAGGAGGAGGTGGAGGAGAGGAACCACTGGTTGTTGGAGAAGATGAACAGTCTTGGGAATGACCTTGGACATGGAGAGTGTCACCATGGTTAGGAGGAGGGAAAAAACCTGGATAATATGGGCTAGGCATCACCATTGAGGGCATCATCATTGATGGATGATACATTGGAAAAGACATCGCATATGGGATCGTCTGCATAGGAGGATACATTGGCAAGAAAGGCTGTTCATGCCTCGGATGTGGTGCAGGAGTAGGAGATGGGGGAGGTGCAGTAGAAGCTTCAGATTTATCAGACTTATCTTTGCCCTTTTTCACTGGTGTCGCTTGGGCAGCTGAGAAATAATTTGAAGACAGTGGTGGCAATGTCTTCGAGGCAGTACCAAGAAGCTTTGCTCAAAATGAGAATAGATCCAAGCATTTACTTGTTGTCACTCACAATTGCATTTCCCCATACTTTCTTCCGGTCATCAGTGAGGATGAAATGAAGATCAAGAGGGCGATGATGGAAACAAATCAATGGCTTGTGCACATCACATTTATCACGGTACATCTCTTCCAGTTCCATCATCACAGTCCGAAGACGGGTATCAAGACGCTATTGTTGATTTACATTACTACGTTTATCATTATCGGTCACGAGGAACTGTACATACACCTGGCACTTTACGAGGATGGTCCTCCTCCTCAGGTTCATCAGATGATTTTTTTCATCTACGACATATGTACATCAGTCAACATATCAAAATACATTGAAATTGAAATGGCATACCGGGTCTATAACTTCGGGAGGATCCATGGTGATAATGACCCTAAACCCCCCCTCAGACACCTTCTTCCCAAGCTGGAGGAGGTTCTTTATCATTGAGGAATAGCCATCCTCCGAAATCAGGGGCACATCGGTCGAAGATTTTGGTTTGCTCCAATGATATCGCATCCTTGAAACCTTGAGTGCGGCCTTCATAACATTGAGAATGGCAGCTAGCTGAGACAAGAAATCATCCCAGCCCCAGTTGCGGGGACAGTTGGCGTGGCTCAAATACTTTGATCTCAGGTTTGGCATTCTTGCGTGATCCGGGCTTTGGCTTGGCTTCGATATGAATAAGAACTTCGTAATCTTGCAAAGATGCAGTAGCAGAGCCAGGTGGTGGTGTAGATGGAGATGGAGTGACACTAGACTGAGGAACATTGGTTGACAGAGGAGGGGGCTGACCTGGCTGAGAAGCATTGATCACCGAGGCAGCGACAGGGGCCTGAGATAGTCCAAATTGCGCTGCTAGCTGCTGTTGATTGTATAGCGTAATCATCTGCATGAGACTCTGTGTGTGAACTTCGATTGCATACATTAGCGGACTCTACACCAGATAACCGTACAACGCACCATTAGGCACAACAGGCACTAGCCCATCCGACGTTATCTCAACGGCATCATCCCCTGGTCTCCGGCCCAGCGCCGAGTGACATGGCTTGGAAATTAAATAAAGAATGCGGTGCGAGTACGATGTAAGCGAGCGGCAATGGTCAGAGGGAGTATAGCAAAGAACGACTGGCACGCCGCTGCCTGCAGGCGTTGACGACTCTAGCCACTCGGTTCGGACTTTGAAATCTCGGTCACGTGAGTAGCCAGAAATCTTTTTATTTATTCGACGATTTCCACAAGGTATATTGGAAAGGCTGTAATCAAAAATAATCTTTTTGCTTGTGTGCTTTTCAAGCTCCGACCAAAGACGCTCAAACGTTCACTGCAATGTCTAAGAACAAATTGGAACACAACCTCGAAATTACGAACACAAATACTCCCGGGTTGACCTTGGCATGTACAAATTCCGTGGCTGTTGATTGTCAGCTGATCGTCTACTCATCACTAGGTCGATGAATCTCAACAGCGCCCGTCCAAAAGAGCTCGATACTCTCTCGATGTAGAAATCAGCCACCACCCTGAGGGTCCTGTCCTTCGTCGTGCGCACCATTTAATGACTCGGGTGAGAAATAAATCTTGGCCGTGTCTCGTCATCGTCTCATGCATGGTTCAGAGTGTGAGTCCTATGCCTGGGGCGCCTCGTACATTTGAAGAAGAGCCAGGAAGTCTCGGCTTAGAGGGGTTGACTACAGCAGAAGTGTGCCGCCATTCATTCTTATTGCGACAGGTTAATCACGATGTATATCGTAGGACGACACTTGCCGCATTCGGACCACGTCGGATGATCATAGCGTGACTTCTACGTCCATGAAAGTGCGTCAGCTATTAGCCATGCCGAACCCCGCTCAAGCTCTTACCGTCGATAAGAAATCAGAGAAGAATAGTCCTGACTTCGCCAGGGACAAGGCCATAGCAGGGCCCGAAGTTAGAAGCATTGTCGCGGTATGTAAAGTCATAACCAAAGCTATCGCATGAAATTAACGGCTTTTGAGCAGCAAGACGCATCCGACATTCACATCCTCAGCAATTCAAATCATGTCGAGATCAAGGACACCCAAATCTACGCCTCAGGGAGAGATATCAATATCAACAAAGTCACGGCAAACTATATCGAAGGTGAGATTCATCTCCTAGCATTCCTACGCGCTCTGACGTCGTACGATGTTGTCAGATCGATCACTTAGCATGATTCCATATGCTGAAGGAGCTGGCATCGATACCACAAAGGCCTGTTTGGACGGCACGAGAATTGATATTCTGGCCAAAGTTGAGGGCTGGCTCACTGCCACTGATGTATCTGCCCCGCGCGTTCTCTGGATTTCAGGCCCTGCTGGTACTGGCAAGTCTGCAATTGCCCACACTGTTGCCCACAGGTGGATAACCGAAAAGAAGGGTATTGGATCATGCTTCTGTTTCAACCAACAGGTTGTCAATCGGCATCAAAAGTTGTTTAGCACCATTGCACGTGACTTGGCAGGTTGCATGCCTTGGTTGAAGGACTATTTGATCAACCTTACTCTGACTGAGCCTGCACTTGCTTCTACTCCTGATGTAACTCAACAGTGGCACAAGCTGATTGAAAAGCCTGTTGCTTCCTTTGTGGAGAACATAACTGGACCTGTTTTATTTGTCATTGATGCTCTGGATGAAACTGGTGATGGATCCTCACGTCGTCATATCCTTTCCATCCTTAAAAATGATGTGGTGAATTTGCCATCCAATTTCCACATACTTGTCACATCTAGGCCCCTTCATGACATAACTGAAGCATTCTGTGGTGCAAGAGGCATTCAACATGAGTCTATGGATAAAATATCTAGGCTGTCCACGGAATGTGACATCCAGCTATACATTTGCCATCAATTGCAAGATATCAGCCATGACTTTGATGACCAAATGCTCACCCAACTTACCCAAAAGGCAGATGGGTTGTTTGAATGGGCCCGGCTTGCTTGCGAGTACATTAGATATTCAGGTGGCTTCTTAACAAGGGCAGAAAAGTTTGAACAACTTGTGCTTGCTCGTAAGGGCCACACACTTCTTGACCACCTGTACAGGGTCATTCTGCAGACTATCATGGGAAATGATGATCCAGATAAGCTTGCCCTTGACCGCTTCCACTCTGTCTTGCGGTTGGTGTTATCAACACAAGAGCCACTTCCAATGGAATCCTTGGATGTCTTGCATAAGCATGTGCAGAAAGGATATGGGATAGCAACAGTTCTGCAAGATTTTGGATCACTTTTCAGTGGAATTTCCAATCAATCCATGCCTATCTGTGTCCTTCACTCAACATTTTATGATTTCCTGACTACCAAGGACAGGAGTGGAATTTTCTTTGTTGACCTCATGGGTGTCAACCTGGACATGGGTCATGCATGCCTTCAAATAATGCAACAGCATTTATGCTTCAACATTTGCAAACTGGAGAGCTCATATGTTTGCAACTCAGAGGTTCCTGACTTGGGGCAACGTATTAATAACCATATCAAACCATACTTATCATATGCATGCCATTTCTGGGCTGATCATATGACAATGACACCATATCAAGAAAACTCAGCAAGGGCAATATCACAATTTCTCATGAATGAGAAAATGCTATTTTGGTTTGAAGTTCTTGGGTTGCTTAATCTCATAAACATAGTTCCAACTATGTTGGCCAATGTTGCAAGCTGGATTCAGGTAGGCACATTTACTACCTCAAGAATAGGGCAAGCAATGACACCTTGAAGGGAAATAACCATGATAATGCTATAGCAGCTGCAAGGGATGGGATTAAATTTTGCAGAATGATTGGAGGCATAATATCAAAGAGCACTCCACATTTATATCTATCTGGGGTGCCTTTTGTGCCAAAAAGCAGCATTCTGAGCAAGTATGTGATTCAAAAGTTTACAAGAGTGCCAAGAATTGTTCCTGGTAAAGAAGTAGAGTGGTCACCACTGCAGCTATTGATCAGAGGGCACCATGGCTGGGTCAAATCAGTTGCCTTTTCACCAGATGGAAAGAGGATTGCATCAGGTTCTAATGATATGACTGTCTGCATCTGGGATGCTGAGACTGGGGTGCAAGTGGGCAGTCCTCTCAAAGGACACACTGGCTGGGTCAATTCAGTTGCCTTTTCACCAGATGGAAAGAGGATTGCATCAGGTTCTGAAGATATGACTGTCTGCATATGGGATGCTGAGACTGGGGTGCAAGTGGGCAGTCCTCTCAAAGGACACTCTGACTGGGTCAAATCAGTTGCCTTTTCACCAGATGGAAAGAGGATTGCATCAGGTTCTGAAGATATGACTGTCTGCATATGGGATGCTGAGACTGGGGTGCAAGTGGGCAGTCCTCTCAAAGGACACACTGGCTGGGTCAATTCAGTTGCCTTTTCACCAGATGGAAAGAGGATTGCATCAGGTTCTGAAATATGACTGTCTGCATCTGGGATGCCAAGACTGGGTGCAAGTGGGCAGTCCTCTCAAAGGACACACTGGCTGGATCAATTCAGTTGCCTTTTCACCAGATGGAAAGAGGATTGCATCAGGTTCTGAAGATATGACTGTCTGCATCTGGGATGCTGAGACTGGGGTGCAAGTGGGCAGTCCTCTCAAAGGACACACTGGCTGGGTCAATTCAGTTGCCATTTCACCAGATGGAAAGAGGATTGCATCAGGTTCTAATGATAGGACTGTCTGCATCTGGGATGCTGAGACTGGGGTGCAAGTGGGCAGTCCTCTCAAAGGACACACTGGCTGGGTCAATTCAGTTGCCATTTCACCAGATGGAAAGAGGATTGCATCAGGTTCTAATGATATGACTGTCTGCATCTGGGATGCTGAGACTGGGGTGCAAGTGGGCAGTCCTCTCAAAGGACACACTGACTGGGTCAATTCAGTTGCCTTTTCACCAGATGGAAAGAGGATTGCATCAGGTTCTGATGATAGGACTGTCTGCATCTGGGATGCTGAGACTGGGGTGCAAGTGGGCAGTCCTCTCAAAGGACACATTGGCTGGGTCAATTCAGTTGCCTTTTCACCAGATGGAAAGAGGATTGCATCAGGTTCTGATGATGACACTGTCTGCATCTGGGATGCTGAGACTGGGGTGCAAGTGGGCAGTCCTCTCAAAGGACACACTGGCTGGGTCAATTCAGTTGCCTTTTCACCAGATGGAAAGAGGATTGCATCAGGTTCTAATGATAGACTGTCTGCATCTGGGATGCTGAGACTGGGGTGCAAGTGGGCAGTCCTCTCAAAGGACACACTGGTGGGTCAATTCAGTTGCCTTTTCACCAGATGGAAAGAGGATTGCACCAGGTTCTGGTGATAGGACTGTCTGCATCTGGGATGCTGAGACTGGGGTGCAAGTGGGCAGTCCTCTCAAAGGACACATCAATTCAGTTGCCTTTTCACCAGATGGAAAGAGGATTGCATCAGGTTCTGATGATGACACTGTCTGCATCTGGGATGCTGAGACTGGGGTGCAAGTGGGCAGTCCTCTCAAAGGACACACTGGCTGGGTCAATTCAGTTGCCTTTTCACCAGATGGAAAGAGGATTGCATCAGGTTCTGATGATAGGACTGTCTGCATCTGGGATGCTGAGACTGGGGTGCAAGTGGGCAGTCCTCTCAAAGGACACACTTACTGGGTCAATTCAGTTGCCTTTTCACCAGATGGAAAGAGGATTGCATCAGGTTCTAATGATATGACTGTCTGCATCTGGGATGCTGAGACTGGGGTGCAAGTGGACAGTCCTCTCAAAGGACACTCTGACTGTGTCAATTCAGTTGCCTTTTCACCAGATGGAAAGAGGATTGCATCAGGTTCTGATGATATGACTGTCTGCATCTGGGATGCTGAGACTGGGATGCAAGTGGACAGTCCTCTCAAAGGACACTCTGACTATGTCAATTCAATTGCCTTTTCACCAGATGGAAAGAGGATTTCATCAGGTTCTGATGATAGTACTATCTGCATCTGGAATACCCAGGCTAATGCTGGAGGACTAGTAAACTCATTGAACAGGAGGTTCAGTTTAGATCACATTATCAAGTTTGCTTATGCAATGAAGCATGCATTATATAATGCTTCTCACCTGTTTGAAAACACTCCACAGTTTCAACAAGACTGGAGATTCCATATTTCCCTCAATTCTGATGGTTGGATTACTGGACCCCAGGGTCACTTATTGATGTGGATACCACCAGCTTATAGAAAGCCATTATTGTTACCTAAGATGCAAGCAATCATTCCACAACCTGTAGTTGAGTTGGATTTGAGTATGATGATGCATGGCTCTGAATGGCACAAGTGTTATGTAAGGTAATTAAGAATGTAGCTACAACCACCAATTCAATTTCCCATTCTTAAACACACTGCAATATCATCAAGGTAAGTGTTTGGAGTTGCATGAGGTCAGCTTCTATCCTTACCATGCGGGATTAATGCTGAGATGATGTGAGGGCAGAAGGCAAGACAGGGACTCAGGAGTAGTCTTTGAAAACATTGTCATGACAGTCATAATAACATTGTTACAGTTCCTTCTTTGTTTGATCTTCTTCTTTCCATGAACTGTTTCATATCCATCATTTCTCCTTAAACTGCACATTGTACAGCCTGGACGCTATCTCCTTTCATAGCTACCTTCATGTTTCCTTTCTTAGGTAGTCATTGCCTCATTCCCTTTATGGTCTCCTTTGTTCCCTGATCATATATAAACCCATGTACCATAGAGTAACTCTAGTTCCAACTTAGACAAGTTTTGCTCTCAACCTTGATTTGATCTTGACACTCTCTTTCTTTGTTGCTCTTCAGACCTTTGTCATCATTTGACTTAGCATCTAGACTCTTTGTCCAGTGGCTGGGAGCAGACTGAGACTCTGCTTGTTGCTGTTGACTTAGAACAAACCACGATGAGGGCATCGTCCATAACAAACATGCTGAGGGTGTTACGGACAATGCCCTCGTTATGGTTTGTTCTAAGTCAACAGTGACAAGCAGAGTCTTGGTCCGCTCCCAGCCACTGGACAAAGAGTCTAGATGCTAAGTCAAATGATGACAAAGGTCTGGAGAGTGTTGAGGAAAAAGAGCATTGAGGCCAAGCGATGTTGAGAGAAAAACTCATCTAAGTTGGAACTGAGGTTACTCTACTATACAGAGGTTTATATATGTCAGAGAACAATAGAAATTGTAAAAGGAAATGAGGCTGTAGCTACCTGAGAAAGGAAGTGTTACAGTTCCTTCTTCGTTTTGTCTTCCTGTTTTAGCGGACTGTTTCACATTCATCATCTCTCCTAACCTGTGCATCATACAGCCTGGACGCTATCTCCTTTTACAGCTACCTTCACATTTCCTTTCTCAGGTAGCCATCGTTTCATTCCCTTTATAGTTTCCTTTGTTCTCTGATCGTATATAAACACCATGTACTGTAGAGTAACTCCAGTTCCAACTTAGACAAGTTTTGCTCTCAACAATGATTGACTTGAACGCTCTTTTCTCTCATCATTCTCAAGACCTTTGTCATCGTTTGACTTAGCGTCTAAAACCTTTGTCCAGTGGCTGGGAGCAGACCAAGACTCTGCTTGTCGCTGTTGACTTAGAACAAACCACAACGAGGGCATTGTCCGTAACACAAGTTGGAACTCAGGAACAGCTCAGTGCATCGTCACTAGCCAAACACCATTGATACCAGGAACTCCCAGATCAGACCCCCAAACAACTCTGTTCGTTACAGACAGAAGTACTACCTTAATTGAAGAGAAGTTTACTTTTCTACGACACACAAGGTCTGGTGCTACGCTTCTGGACAAAAAGAAAGAACCTACTGGTCTCAGAGGAACTCTTTGAAGGAGAATATCAGGAAGGAGACCCTAACAGAGAATTACCAGGAGAAATTTGGATTCACTGGTATAACGAAACGAACGAGGAAAACAATCAGTTATTCCTAGCCCCAAACACTGAACCTGAACTTACCTGGTGGCACGAATTTCGAGTCAACGAAGAACTTGGAGATTTCACCTTCCTTGCATTAGACGAAGAGACACTAGCCAAGTGGAACAAATACAAAAAACAACAACAGATCGAGATAGATCTAGCCTTTGAGGATGAATTGAAACAAGGAGAAAGCTCGAAACAAGGCACAGAATCGAAACACAAACCCGGAACACAGGACCCAAAACTGAAACACCAGAACCAAAACAGAAACCAAAGAAGGACATGTCAGAAGACAAAGAAGCATCCTCGAAAGGGATAAAGGGAATCTCCATTAAGGAATTCAAAGGACAGCGCTCTAAGGTGAAACATTTCATCAACACACTTGATGACGTATTCGATCTAGATGAAGGGCACTTTGAAACATCGAAAAAGCGAATCAAATATGTTCTCCTTCACCTAGGGAAGAACTAGACGATTGGAAAGCCAATCTTCGAGGAGAATTAGAAGCAGCAGAAGCAACCAAAGGAAAATCAGCAGAAAGTGCATACACACTTTCTTGGGATAACTACCCAGCTTCAGGCGACGATTCTTGAGCGACTGGGGAGAATCTGACAGCACAGCCAGAACCCTGAATGATCTAGATAAGGTCAAAGTGGGCGGAGACATCAACATCCCTGCCTATATTCAGAAATTCTGATTGCTCATACACTCCACTGGAATTACTGGGTTCATGGCACAGTGCATTTATTTCTGTAAAGGACTCCCTGCATCTGTAGCCGCAAAGATCATCGAAAACCCTGCAGTTGTCAGTATGGAAACAGCTTATAATGCTGCAGAGCGCCTGCACAATGCTTGGGAGACCATGAAATTGATGAACCAATCATCTGGAACAGGAGACACAAAGGGGCGTTTCAAATTTAACCGAAACCAGAAGCCCTCTGTGTCAGGATCAAGGGGAATCAATGCTATGAGCACAGACATCTCTCTGATGCCAAAAAGAGGAATACCAAAAAACCGCAAGTGTTTCAGATGTGGAACACAGGGACACATATCCAGGGACTGCCCAAACAAGGGGAACACCCAGACATTGTTCTACAAGTCCTCCTCCCCACAGAATCGCACAATCAGGGTGATAGAGGAAACGACCTCGAACAAATCAGCTGCCCAACGCATTAGGGCACTGTTGAAAGATCTTCCAGAGGAAGAACGCGAAACAACCCTCCAAGAACTTGAATCTGAGGGTTTTTAAGAAGGAGATGCCAGAAAGCAGTTGACGCCTCCAGTACCATTGAACAGTTAGCACTCGACTCTGTAATTGTAAATTCAAATAATAACAAATGAATTTCCATTACTGTGCAAACGACCCATAAACCCACTGAAATATCTGCTCTCATTGATTGTGGAGCAGAAGGAAACTTCATTGATGAACAAATATCAAAAGATCTACCTAAGGAACCCTTAAAACAGCCAATTAGAGTCAAGAACACTGATGGGACAATCAATCAGAATGGACTAATCACTCATCGCACTTGTCTCACCTACTCTATTAAAGGGAAGATGTACAACAACTGTGTTACGGATGATGCCCTCATCGTGGTTCGTTCTAAGTCAACAGCGACAAGCAGAGTCTCGGTCCGCTCCCAGCCACTGGACAAAGGTCTAGACGCTAAGTCAAACAATGACGAAGGTCTTGAGAACAATGAGAGAGGAGAGCGTTCAAGTTGATTGTTGTTGAGAGCAAAACTTGTCTAAGTTGGAACTGGAGTTACTCTACAGTACATGTGGTTTATATACGATTAGAGGACAAAGGGAACTATAAGAGAAATGAAACGATAACTACCTAAGAAAGGAAATGTGAAGGTAGCTATGAAAGGAGATAGCGTCCAAGCTGTACAACGCGCAGTTAAGGGAAAGTGATGGATATAAAACAGTCCGCTGAGACAGGAGTGTGAAACGAAAGGGAAACTGTAACATTACCCACTTCGTATGCAAGAAGTCACCGACTTCTACCATGCAGATGTCCATGCGTGATCCTGCCATGACTCGAGCCAGATGACCACATTGCCTAAGTCCGCTGCTGCCGTTTCAGCTTGCCATTGGAGACTTTGAACTGCTAGCTGCAGTTGTTTTGCCTGTGCTAGTGCTGAATCCCTTTCTTCGAGAGTAAGGGAATGGGGGTTGGTAGTGATGGTGAGCCCAGTGACAAAGTCCAGGGTTCGGCGAACTGGTTGTAGAGGACGAGTATTTCAGCAAGGCAATCGCTGACATTTTGAAGCATTGCATTTCAGGGTGGACAATGATGGGGGAGTAGTGACGGTGGCAGTAGGTTCGATAAGTTCTGCAGGATGTTCGTGCAGCTCGGGGAGGTTGGCAAAATCAAAGTCGTTGATGGTGACAGTGGTCTCGACAAAGACCTCGAGGGGAAAGTCATGGGCGGCGGCAATGAAGGGCGACAACAAATTAACAGGTTCGATATAATAGTGGCCACATGCGGCGACCAACAAGGCGAAGGCGAGGGCAACGAAGTAGGCGATGATGGTGAAGAAGGACATTGTGCAAGCGTATGAAGTTGAGGATCTAACACTGCCAGAGGCATCCTTTTATGGTCAATCGAATACTTTGTCATCCCAATTGACAGTTCGGAGTTCTCCATCCAGGGACCGATAGGTAAATGTGGATGCTCTGATGCTGGGAACATATTCGAGATCCTCATCAGATTCTTCTGATTCGCTTAGCTCGTTCCTGGTTGTGGCAATACTTTCGGGTGAATTGGGTATAGTGGGCCCGCCTGTGCTGTCAAATGCGTCTAAGAAATCGAGGCTCTCAAGTACTCTGTTGAGGTTTGAGATTGCGTCTGGGAGTTGTCAAGCAGCGGCCCATCTACAAATGTCCATTTCCTTGCTAGCATTTCCTAGCCGTTCAGCAAAATCGAACAGTATAGGATCTTCCCAGCGGAGGGCCGCTTTGGCGTATACATCGTTGGTGTGGTTTAAAGGTCTATTGGGCGACGGGAGGTAGGGTGACATTGCATCTGGATAGTATGGTAATTCTTCCGGATCGAACGTAAGATCCATATATTTCGGAAGGTAGTGTAGTTGGGCATTGAACGGGATTTCAACATGTCCCTGTGGGTGCGTCGCATGTCCGTTAGAAAGTCTGGGAGATGGGGAATGGGAAATGTAATGATTCGTCCTTTGAAACTTTCATATGGTTTCGGAGAATATCATCCTCGAGTGGAGCAATATTTCTTAGTGTATCGGATGTTTTGTTTGAGAGTTTGGCGGTTGCAATAACAAGACATGGGGTTTTACAATTGTCGTCTGAGTTTATATGCTTGCAAAACGTCCGCAGCATTGCTTAGATTGCGCTCAGGTTCCCAGGAGTTGTCATTCGGACCATATCCTTTCCATTTGACCAAATATTGATATCCTGCTCCGCGTTTTCAATGTGTGAGAATCGCTTCCACCTCAAACTCTTCTTGTCCGTTTACGAGATCAGGGGGTGGAGTAGTATAATTTGGTCCATGCATTTCAGTTTCTCTATATGGTATAAGGAGTGACATGTGAAAGACTGGGTGAATGCGCCATTGTTTCGGTAACTTGAGCCTATACGTTACTGGTCCTAGGACTTGTTCGACTATAAAGGGTCCTTCTTGTTTGGGCACCAGTTTCCTAGATTGATACGGTATATTGAGGTTTCTATTTTTGAGCCATACTTTATCTCCTTGTACAAATTTGATTGCTTTGTCTCTGACTCGTTGCGCAACCATTTGCCTTGCTAGTTCGTGTGCGGCTAGCGCTTCTTCTCTAGCTTTTCGTAGTAGCTGTAGGCGTTCCTCAGCAGCAGGTGTTGTCATTTTTTGTACAGCGGTTGGTAATGCAATGGGATTTGTTCCATACATGAGTTGAAATGGGGAGGTTCTAACTGAGTCATGGTGTCAATTGTTATGAGCAAATTCGGCAATTGGAAGTAGTTGTTTCCATCTATGGGGTTTGTTTGCGCAAAATATTCGAAGGTATACTTCTAGTTCTTGATTAACACATTCTGTTTCTCCATCAGTCTGTGGATGATAGGCTGTGCTCATTCTGTGATCGATCCCTAGCATCTTTCTGATTTCCTGGAAGACTTTAGCCAAAAATTGTGGTCCTCGATCCAAGATGAGTATATCTGGTAGTCCAAAGTGTTTGAATATCTCTGAAATGTAAAGATTGGCTGTTCCTAATGCGTCAATGGTTTTCTTGCAAGCAGTAAGGATTACCCCCTTCATAAGACCATGGTCCACCGTGACCAGAATCGCATCATATCTGTCTGCGATAGGAAGATCCGTAATGAAATCTAGTGTGACCTGCTGAAATGGGCAAGTCGCTTTGGATCCAATGGGTAGAAGAGCCGGAGTGTTTGGATGAGTATTCACTTTCATCTGTTGGCAGGTAGCACAACCTGTAATCCATTCTTTGACATGTTTATACATTCCTGGCCACCAGTAATCGCGTTGGAGAAGTTCAAGAGTTTTCATGCGTCCTGGGTGTCCAGAGGTGAGCGATTCATGAACTGTCTTGATGATCTGCGTCCTGAGTGTTCCGTTATCCGGGATGTATGCTCTATCAATGTATCAAATGATTCCATCAACAAACGCCCAGTCCTGGAGTTTAGATTTAATTGGTGGAGTGCGTTGAGTTTCAATTACTTCAATAATTGTTCGTCCAAAGCTGTCAAGTGACATAGCATTCTTAATTTTTTGAGCAAGGTCGGTGGCGATGAGACAAATGAACTTGTTGTCTGGTAACATCGTCACATCGTCTTGAGCATCCTCGCCTTTCATGTGATCAGGTCGGCGAGAAAGGGCATCTGCTTCAAACATTTTGGTGCCAGGTACATGTTCAATTTTCAAGTCAAATTCCGAGAGCATCATGGACCATTGTGCTTGTTGAGGAGTTAATTGTTGGGGTGACCGATAGAATAAAAGATTTTTATGATCGCAGTGAACCACTATGGAATGTGGTGGGCGATCCATGAAGTAAATGTCGCCATGCCTGTAGTCCCTTAATGATTGCTAGTAGTTCTCGATCATAAATCTGATAATTCTGTTCTGTAAGTGTCAGGGCGTGCGAAATAAATCCGCATGGATGAAGTATTCCAGTTGTATCTGCTTGTTTAAGCACTGCTCCAGTAGCTTTGTTCAAGGCATCCGTCTGAAGGATAAATGGTCGAGTCGGGTTGGGCATGTGTAAAACGGGCATGGAGGAGAACTTGTCTTTAAGCTCCTCAAACGCTGTCTGACAAGTGGTTGTCCAGTCAAAGAGTAAACCTTTCTTTGTTAGATCTGTTAATGGTTTCGCAATGGCGGCAAAGTTGCCAATAAACCTCCGATAGAAGTTTCCGAATCCAAGGAAGGATCGGACTTGTTTAACTGTTGTTGGTGTTGGCCAGTCGCGAATTCCTGCAAGTTTAACAGGATCCATTTGAATGTGTCCGGGTGTAATAATCATGCCAAGAAATTCGACTTCTTGAACGCAAAATTTGCATTTCTCGAGTTTCAAGAATAAGTCATTTTCCTGTAGGCGATTCAAAACGCGTTCTGTACACTCTCGCGTTTCTTCTTTTGTTTTTGCACAGATGAAGATGTCATCCATATAGATGATGAGCCATCCTTCATTTATCATATCCTGGAAATATTCGTTCATCATCATTTGGAACGTGGACGGGGAGTTGCAAAGACCAAAGAACATGACTGTTGGTTCATATAATCCTCGATTGGTTATGAACGCTGCTTTCCACTCGTCACCCTCTTTGATTCGGACATTGTTGTATCCCCAGCGTAGATCAAGTTTGGTAAAGTAATTTGCGCCTTCTAGCTTCGTCATTAAATCAGAGACTAAGGGTAATGGGTAGGCATTCTTAATCGTCCATTCATTCAGGTACCGGTAATCCTGGCAAGGTCAAAGTGCACTGCTTTCCTTCTTAGAAACGAAGAAAAATGGCGATGCTTGTGGTGATTTAGATGGTCGAATATATCCTTTATCGAGTTGTTCCTTAATCCATTCATCGAGGGTTGACTGTTCTTTTAGTGATAACGGGTAGATTTTGTTGACTTTTGGCGTGAATCCTGTTTTGAGTTCGATTGCATGATCCCATGGGTGAGAAGATGGAAAACGCTCTGACGCTTTTTTCTCAAAGGTGGCGTGCCAAGGCGTGTATTCGGAAGGTAGAACTATGGGCGCTTCGTCTCTTTTTGCTTGATGTTCAAGTGCCTGTGATGCCAATGTTTTTAACCTGATCCAATATTCGTCTTCTCCCCATTGTTGATTGTCTAATGCCATGTGCCAAATAGGTTTGGTGTCTTCTGAATCATTGTCCATCTGGAGGGTTTTCTTTCGCCAATCGATCATAGGATTATGTTGTTCTAACCATGGTATTCCAAAGATTATCACTTGATCTCCTAGATTGGTGATCCATAACCAGTTGTGGTATTTCTTCCCTTCAATAGAGTAGGTGAGACAAGTGCAATGAGTGATTAATCCGTTCTGATTGATTGTTCCGTCGGCATTCTTGACCCTAATTGGTTGTTTTAAGAGTTCTTTTGGTAGATCCTTCGATATTCGTTCATCAATGAAGTTTCCTTCTGCTCCACAATCAATGAGAGCAGATATTTCAGCGGGTTTATGGGTTGTTTGCACAGTAATGGAAATTCGTTTGTTATTATTGGAATTTACAATTACAGAGTCGAGTGCTAACTGTTCAATGGTACTGGAGGCGTCAACCACTTTCTGGCATCTCCTTCTTAAAAACCCTCAGACTCAAGTTCCTGGAGAGTTGTTTCGTGTTCTTCCTCTGGAAGATCTTTCAATAGTGCCCTAATGTGTTGGGCAGCTGATTCGTTCGAGGTCATTTCCTCTATTGCTCTGATTGAGCGATTCTGTGGGGAGGAGGACTTGTAGGACAACGTTTGGGCGTTCCCCTTGTTTGGGCAGTCCCTGGATATGTGCCCCTGTGTTCCACATCTGAAACACTTGCCGGTTTTTTGGTATTCCTCTTTTTGGGCATCTGAAAGACGTCCTGTGCTCACGGCATTAATCCCCTTTGATCCAGATGCAGAAGGCTTCATGTTTTGGTTAAATTTGAAATGTCCTTTTGTGTCTCCTGGTCCAGATGATTGATTCATCAATTTCATGGTCTCCCAAGCATTGTGCAGGCGTTCTGCAGCATTATATGCTGTTTCCATACTAATGACTGCAGGATTCTCGATGATCTTCGCTGCTACTGATGCAGGGAGTCCTTTACAAAAGTAGATGCACTGCGCCATGAACCCTGTACTTCCAGTGGAGTGTATGAGCGATCAGAATTTCTGAATGTAGGCAGGGATATCGATGTCTCTGCCCACTTTGACCTTTTCTAGATCATTCAGGGTCCTAGCTGCGCTATCAGATTCTCCCCAATCGCTCAAGAATCGTCGTCTGAAGCTGGGGGTAGTTCTCCCAAGAAAGCGTGTATGCGCTTTCTGCTGATTTTCCTTTGGTCACTTCTGCTGCTTCCAATTCTCCTCGAAGATTGGCTTTCCAATCATCTAGTTCTTCCCCCTAGGTGAAGGAGAACATATTTGATTCGCTTTTTTGATGTTTCGAAGCGCCCTTCATCTAGATCGAATACGTCATCAAATGTGTTGATGAAATGTTTTGCTTTAGAGCGCTGTCCTTTGAATTCCTTAATGGAGATTCCCTTTATCCCTTTCGGGGATTCTTCTTTGTTGTTTGACATGTCCTTCTGTTTCGGTTCTGGTGTTTCAGGTTTCGGTTCCTGTGTTCCGGGTTCGTGTTTTGGTTCTGTGCCTCATTTCGAGCTTTCTCCTTGTTTTGATTTGTCCATCTCGATCTGCTGTTGTTCTCTGTATTCGTTCCACTTGGTGATTGTCTCCTTGTCGAGTGCAAGGAATGTGAAATCTCCGAGTTCTTTGTTGACTCGAAACTCATGCCACCAAGTAAGTTCAGGTTTGGTGTTTGGAGGTAGGAACAGTTGATTGTCCTCGTCGTTTTCTTTGTTGTACCAGTGAATCCAAATTTCTCCTGGTAATTCGTCGTTGTGTTTTCCTTCCTGGTATTCTCCTTTGAAGAGTTCCTCTGGAACTGGTAGGTTCTTTCTCTTTGTTCCCGAAATGTAGCACCAGACTTTGTGTGTTGTAGAAAAGTAGACTTCTCTTTGATTAAGGTAGTACTTCTGTCTGAAGCGAACAGAGTTGTTCGGGGGTCTGATCTGGGAGTTTCTGGTATCAATGGTGTCTGGCTAGTGACAATGCACTGAGCGGTTCCTGAGTTCCAACTTGTGTTACGGACGATGCCCTCGTCGTGGTTCATTCTAAGTCAACAGTGACAAGCAGAGTCTCGGTCCGCTCCCAGCCACTGGACAAAGGTCTAGACACTAAGTCAAACAATGACGAAGGTCTTGAGAACAATGAGAGAGGAGAGCGTTCAAGTTGATCGTTGTTGAGAGCAAAACTCGTCTAACACTGAGACAGGAGTGTGAAACGAAAGGGAAACTGTAACAAACTGGTTATGGATCACCAATTTAGGAGATCAAGTGATAATCTTTGGAATACCATGGTTAGAACAGCATAATCCTACGATCGATTGGCAAAAGAAAACCCTCCAAATGGACGAGGATTCAGAGGACACCAAACCTATCTGGCGCATGGCATTAGACAACCGACAATGGGGAGAAGACGAATATTGGATCAGGGTGAAAACATTGGCATCACAGGCACTTGAACATCAAGCAAAAAGAGATGAAGCACCTATAGTTCTACCTTCCGAATACACGCCCTGGCACGCCACCTTTGAGAAGAAAGTGTCAGAGCGTTTTCCATCTTCTCACCCATGGGATCATGCGATCAAACTCAAAGCAGGATTTACGCCAAAAGTCAACAAAATCTACCCATTATCACTAAAGGAACAGTCAATCCTCGATGAATGGATTAAGGAACAACTCGATAAAGGATACATTCGACTGTCTAAATCACCACAAGCATCACCATTTTTCTTTGTCTCTAAGAAGGAAAGTGGTGCACTTCGACCTTGCCAAGATTATCAATACCTGAATGAATGGACAATTAAGAACGCCTACCTGTTACCCTTGGTCTCCGATTTAATGATGAAGTTAGAAGGTGCAAATTACTTTACCAAACTCGATCTGCGCTGGGGATACAACAATGTCTGGATCAAAGAAGGTGACGAATGGAAAGCAGCATTCATAACCAATCGAGGATTGTACGAACCAACAGTCATGTTCTTTGGTCTTTGCAACTCCCCGTCAATGTTCCAAATGATGATGAACAAATATTTCCAGGATATGATAAATGAAGGATGGCTCATCATCTATATGGATTGTTACAGTTTCCCTTTCGTTTCACCCTCCTGTCTCAAGCGGACCATTTTATATCCATCATTTCCCTTAACTGCGCATCGTACAGCTTGGACGCTATCTCCTTCTGTGGCTACCTTCACATTTCCTTTCTGAGGTAGTTATTGTTTCATTCCTCTTATAGTTTCCTTTGTCCTCTAATTGTATATAAACCCCATGTACTGTAGAGTAACTCCAGTTCCAACTTAGACAAGTGTTGCTCTCAACGACAATCAACTTGAACGCTTTCCTTTCTTCATCACTCTCTAGACCTTTGTCATCATTTGACTTAGCGTTTGAATTCTTTGTCCAGTGGCTGGGAGCAGACCAAGACTCTGCTTGTTGCTGTTGACTCAGAACAAACCATGACAAGGGCATCGTCTGTAACATGGATGACATCTTGATCTGCGCAAAAACAAAAGAAGAAATGCGGGAGTGTACAGAACACATTTTGAATCGCCTACAGGAAAATGACTTATTCTTGAAACTCGAGAAATGCAAATTTTGCATTCAAGAAGTTGAATTTCTTGGCATGATCATTACACTGGGACACATTCAAATGGATCCTGTTAAACTGGCAGGAATTCGTGATTGGCCAACACCAACTACGGTTAAACAAGTCAGATCCTTCCTTGGATTTGGAAACTTCTATTGGAGGTTTATTGGCAACTTTGCCGCAATAGCGAAACTGTTGACAGATCTAACAAAGAAAGGTTTACTCTTTGACTGGACGACCACTTGTCAGACTGTGTTTGAGGAGCTTAAAAACAAGTTCTCCTCCATGCCTGTCTTACGCATGCCCGACCCCACCTGACCATTCATTCTTCAGATGGACGCCTCAAACAAAGCTACTGGAGCAGTTCTTAAACAAGTGGATACAACCGGAACACTTCATCCATGTGGATTTATTTTGCATGCTTTGACACTTACAGAACAGAATTACCAGATTTACGATTGAGAATTACTAGCAATCATTAAAGGACTGCAGGCATGGCGACATTTACTTCATGGATTGCCACATCCTATAGTGGTTCACTGCGATCATAAAAATCTCTTATTCTATCGATCACCCCAACAATTAACTCCTCAACAAGCACGATGGTCCATGATGCTCTCAGAATTTGACTTGAAAATTGAACACATACCCAGCACCAAAATATTTGAAGCAGACGCTCTATCCCGTCGACCTGATCACATGAAAGGCAATGATGCTCTAGAGGACGTCACCATGTTACCAGACAATAAATTCATCTGTCTCATCGCTACAGACCTTGCCCAGGAAGTTAGAGATGCCACATTACTTGATGGTTTTGGACAAACAATCATTGATGTCATCAACACTCAATGCGCCCCACCGATTAAATCCAAACTTCAGGACTGGGCATTTGTTGATGGGATTATCTGATACATTGATAGAGCGTACATCCCAGATAATGGAGTACTCAGGACACAGATTGTCAAAACAGTTCATGAATCACTCACATCAGGACACCCAGGACGCATGAAAACCCTTGAACTTTTACAATGCGATTACTGGTGGCCAGGAATGTATAAACACGTCAAAGAATGGATTACAGGTTGCGCTACCTGCCAACAGATGAAAGTAAATACTCATCCAAACACTCCGGCTCTTCTACCTATTGGATCCAAAGCGACTTGCCCTTTCCAGCAAGTGACACTGGATTTCATTACACATCTTCCTATCGCAGATGGATATGATTCGATTCTGGTCATGGTGGACCATGGCCTTACGAAGGGGGTGATTCTTACTCCTTGCAAGAAAACCATCGACGCATTAGGGACAGCCGATCTTTACATCTCAGAAATATTCAAACACTTCGGACTACCTGATATACTCATCTCAGATCGAGGACCACAGTTTTTGGCTAAGGTCTTCCAGGAAATCAAAAAAACGCTAGGAATCGATCACAGAATGAGCACAGCCTATCATCCACAAACCGACGGAGAGACTGAACGCATTAATCAAGAATTAGAAGTGTACCTTTGGATATTTTGTGCAAACGAACCTCATAGATGGAAACAACTACTCCCAATTGCTGAATTTGCTCACAATAATCGACATCATGACTCAGTTAAGGCCTCCCCCGTTCCAGCTCATGTATGGAACAAACCCTGTTGCATTACCAACCGCCGTACAAAAAATGACAACACCTGCCGCTGAAGAACGCCTACAGCTATTACAAAAAGCTAGGGAAGAAGCGCTAGCTGCACACGAACTAGCAAGGCAGATGGTTGCACGACGAGTCAGGGACAAAGCAATCAAATTTGTACAAGGAGACAAAGTATGGCTCAAAAACAGAAACCTCAATATACCATATCAATCTAGAAAACTAGTGCCTAAACGAGAAGGACCCTTTGTAGTGGAACAAGTTCTAGGACCAGTAACATATAAGCTCAAGTTACCAAAGCAATGGCGCATTCACCCAGTCTTTCACACATCACTCCTTATGCCATATAGAGAAACTGAAATGCATGGACCAAATTATACTACCCCCACCCCCTGATCTCGTAAACGGACAAGAAGAGTTTGAGGTGGAAGCAATTCTCACACATCAAAAACGCGGAGCAGGATATCAGTATTTGGTCAAATGGAAAGGATATGGTCCGAATGACAACTCCTGGGAACCTGAGCGCAATCTAAGCAATGCTGCGGACGTTTTACAAGCATATAAACTCAGATGGCAATTGTAAAACTCCATGTCTTGCTATCGCAATCGCCAAACTCTCAAACAAAACATCCGATACACTAAGAAATATTGCTCCACTTGAGGACAATATTCTCCAAAACCATACAAAAGCTTCAAAGGACGAATCGTCACATTTCCCATTCCTCATCCTCTGATCAACCCTTTAGAACCACCTCGATTAGTCAACTTCATCCGAACCCTAGCGAGTAATTGCCTACAAGACTCCCAGACTTTCTAATGGACATGCAACGCACCCACAGGGACATGTTGAAATCCCATTCAATGCCCGATTACACTACCTTCCGAAATATATGGATCTTACATTCAATCCGGAAGAATTACCATACTATCCAGACGCAATGTCACCCTACCTCCCATCGCCCAACAGACCTTTAAACCACACCAACGATGTATACACCAAAGTGGCCCTCTGCCGAGAAGACCCTACACTATTTGATTTTGCAGAACGGCTAGGAAATGCTAGCAAAGAAATGGAAATCTGCAGATGGTTTGCTGCTCGACAACTCCCAGATGCAATCTCAAACCTCAATAGAGTACTCGAGAGCCTTGATTTCTTAGATGCATTTGACAGCACAGGCAGACCCACTATACCCAATTCACCCAAAAGTATTGTGCCACAGGGCATTGCTCTTGAAACAGATACAGACCCTGAGAACGAAATTTCTACCACTACCAGGAACAAGCTAAGCGAATCAGAAGAATCTGATGAGGAACTTGAATATGTTCCCAGCATCAGAACATCCACATTTACTTACCGATCCGCGGATGGTGAGCTCTGGACAGTCAATTAGGATGACGAGGTATTCAATGAGGGATAAAAGCGCTTCTGAGGACATGAATGTTTTCCCCAACTCCAGTCACTCGAACAAATGTCTCTCTTCATTGCCATCGCCTACCTTGCTGCCCTCTCTTTCGCCCTTCTGGTCACCGCTTGTGGCCACTGTTACGTCAACACCACCGCCATCACCTCCTTCGCCGCCTCCACCCATCACCTCCCCCTCGAGGTCTTCATCTCCACCGCTGTCACCATCGACGATTTCGATTTCGATGACCTCCCCACTCTTCACGAGCACCCCAAAGAACTCACCACCATCCCAGCCTCCCCCACACATATACCCATTGTTCAACCTCGCAACACCATGCTCAACAATGTTAGCGAAAATCTTGCCAACCTCGTCACATATTTCAACATGTTTTCTGAACCCCTTGATTTTGTCACCGCCCTCACTCTTACCACTGATCCTCACTTGCTCACTTACGATGAACGAGACGCGACGCTCGCTCAGGCCAAACAACTACAGCAAGCCATTCAAACGGTACAGTGGCAAATGGAGACAGCAGAGAAAGACATGAAAAATATTGTTGAATGGTTGGAGTCTAGACAGGACCATAGCTGGACGAATTCTTGGTAGAAGTCAGTGACTTCTTGCATATGAAGGGGGTAATGTTACAGTTCCTTCTTCGTTTCATCTTCCTGTTTCAGCGGACTGTTTCACATTCATCATCTCTCCTAACCTGCGCATCATACAGCCTGGACGCTATCTCCTTTTACAGCTACCTTCACATTTCCTTTCTCAGGTAGCCATCGTTTCATTCCCTTTATAGTTTCCTTTGTTCTCTGATCGTATATAAACACCATGTACTGTAGAGTAACTCCAGTTCCAACTTAGACAAGTTTTGCTCTCAACAACGATCGACTTGAACACTCTTTTCTCTCATCGTTCTCAAGACCTTTGTCATCGTTCGACTTAGTGTCTAAAACCTTTGTCCAGTGGCTGGGAGTGGACCAAGACTCTGCTTGTCACTGTTGACTTAGAACGAACCACAACGAGGGCATCGTCCGTAACAGGAAGTATGAAGGTAGCTACTAAAGGAGATAGTGTCCAGACTATACAGTGTGCAGTCAGTGAGTAATAATGATGGATATGAAACAGTCTGCTAAGACAGAGAGATGAAATGGAAGAAGAACTGTAACATTACCCCCTTTGTATGTGAGAAGTTGCCAACTACCATGTGGTTGTCCATGCGTGATCCTGCCATGATTCAAGCCAGGTGACGACATTTCCTAAGTCCACTGCTGCCATCTCAGCCCACCATTGAAGGCTTTGAACTGCTAGCTGCAGTTGTTTTGCCTGCACTAGTGCTGAATCCCTTTCCTCTTGGGTAAGGGAGGGTCTGTGGTGATGGTGAGCCCTGTGACAAAGTCCAAAGGTTTGGAGAACTGAGCATAGAGGATGAGTATTTCAGCAAGGCAGTCGCTGACATTTTGAAGCATTGCATTACAGGGGCGAATGATGATAGGAGGAGTGGTGATGGCAGTGGGTGCTACGAGCTCAGTTGGATGTTCGTGCAGCTCAGGGAGGTCAGCAAAGTTGAAGTCGTTGATGGTGATAGTGGTGTTGATGAAGACCTCGAGGGGGAAGTTGTGGGTGGTGGTGATGAAAGGTGAGAGGGAGGCAACTGGTTTGATGTAGTAGTGGCCACATGCGGTGACCAACAGAGCAAAGGAGAGAGCAGCAAAGTAAGCGACAGTGATGAGGGGAGACATTTGTTTGAGCATATGGGGTTGGAAAGCATTCACATTGGTAGGAGTGCTTATATACTTAATTGAACACCTCATCATCCCAGTTGACTGTCTGGAGTTCTCCATCCATGGATTGGTAAGTTGATGTGGATGCTCTGATGCTGGGAACATATTTGAGTTCTTCATCAGATTCTTCTGATTTGCTTAGCTTGTTCCTGGTAGTGGTGGAGACTTTGTTTTCAGGATCCGTGCCTGCTTCAGGGGTGAAGTCCCATGGCACAATACTTTCAGGCAAATTGGGTACAGTGGGTCCACCTGTGCTGTCAAATGCATCCAGGAACTCAAGGCTCTCAAGTGCTCTATTAAGATTTGAGATTATGTCTGGGATTCATCAGGTAGCAACCCATCTGTAGATTTCTATTTCTTTACTTGCACATTTCAACTGTTGAGCAAAATCAAAGACTGCTGGGTTTTCCCAGCAAAGGGCTGATTCGGTGTACACATTGTTCATATGGTTTAAGGGTCTGTTGGGTGATGGGAGATAGGGTGACATTGCATCCAGATAATACAGTAGTTCTTCTGGATCAAATGTGAGATCCATATATTTTGGAAGGTAGTGTAATTGGGCGTTGAATGGGATTTCAACATGTCCCTGCAGGTGTTACAGTTTCTTCTTCATTTCGTCTTCCTGTCCCCATATGCTGTTTCATATCCATCATTTCTCCTTAACTGCGCATTGTACAGCCTGGACGCTATCTCCTTTCATAGCTACCTTCACATTTCCTTTCTTAGGTAGTCATCACCTCATTTCCTTTATGGATTCCTTTATTCTCCAATCATATATAAACCCCATGTACTGTAGAGTAACTCCAGTTCCAACTTAGACAAGTTTTGCTCTCAACCTCGCTTGATCTTGATGCTCTCTTACTTTGTTGCTCCTTAGACCTTTGTCATCATTTGACTTAGCATCTAGACTCTTTGTCCAGTGGCTGGGAGTGGACCGAGACTCTGCTTGTCGCTGTTGACTTAGAACAAACCATGACAAGGGCATTGTCCATAACACAAGTTGGAACTCAGGAATCACTCAGTGCATTGTCACTAGCCAGACACCATTGATACCAGGACCTCTCAGATAAGGCCACCGAACAACTCTGTTCGTTTCAGACAGAAATACTACCATTACCAAAGAGAAGTCTACTTCTCCACTACACATAAAGGCTGGTACTACATCTCAGGAACGAAGAGGAATGTCATGACTTGTATCAAACACTCCAATTTCTAAGTCATTTTATATTCATTTTCTTTGTATTTTACAAATGTAGTAGCCAAACACTTAGTCAGGTCGGCGTCTATCTTATCTAGTCAGCGCTAAGATTAGATTAGATTAGATTATGGACTACTGGACCAATGACTCATACCTGATGACTAATCCACATTTAATGCGCAGTCATGGCTATGCAGTCTTACTCATACAGGACTATTGTTAGCATAGGGTTCTACAGCCTTTAGGGTTGTAGGGGTTAGTGCACAGACCACTCTGTATTGTATATAAACCATGCAAGTAGCATCCAGAGTCCTCAGTCGAGTTCTCTTGGGTTTCCACTCTACCCTCACTCCTCTCCACTCTCAGTCTGCTGTTGGGGCCCTAAGTCGTCATGACAAGGGTAGTCCTGATAGTAGAACTTGACTACTACACCCGCTTACTGCCCCATGCTTGAACTAGAGCATCACGCTCGCGCCCAGACCCTTGGGCTAAGGGGTTGATATCTGGGGGATCATGTCATGACTTGTATTGAACGCTCCAATTCTAAGTCATTTTATATTCATTTTCTTTTGTATTTTACACATGTAGTAGCCTAACACTTAGTCAGGTCAGTGTCTATCTTATCTAGTCAGCGCTAAGATTAGATTAGATTAGATAACGATTAGATTAGATTAGATTACGGACTACCGGACCAGAGACACAGCCACACTTACTAATCCGCAGTCAATGCGCAGTCGTGGCTGTCCAGTATGACTCACATGGGACTATTCATAGTGTAGGGTTCTACAGCCTTTAGGGTTGTAGGGGTTAGCGCACAGACCATGTAGAAATGTATATAAACCATGCAATCTACACCCAGAGTCCTCAGTCGATTTCTCTCAGGTCTCTCTCCTACCCTCATACTCTCTATTCCCTAAGTCTATTGTTGGGGCCCTAAGCCGTCATGGCGAGGGTAGTCCTGATAGATTACACACACTCATCTGCCGAGTATAAAGCATTTATTTGTTGTCAGACAATAAAACCGTCACACTATAGTTCTTTGAGACATTTATAAAAGTCTCATCTTACGTTCCTGGTCTACACAAACCGAAGTACCTAACCCAGTATATAGGGTTACCTGTGCACAGGATACCAGTGCCAAGGTAGTGACATGATATGTCACTTGTTTTGTGGGACCAGCCTCACCAGCCCCTACATGTGTTAAATTGCCCTGGTCTAGGCCTCTGAAGGCTATACATATATACTTTGTACCTGTTATTTTGTAATCCTTGAGAGTAGCCGCCACTTCGTCACGTGCTCTTGAGAAAGGCCATACTCATTAGGAGTACAGTGCTATTGGGACAACCATTCGGCCCCCAATTAGTATAGTCATTTTCTTTGAATACCAAATCTTTAGATTACCGTACCTATATTGTACTGCAGGGTGAGGGTTGAGAACCCTGACTGCACATCCCAAACAAGTGACAGGTTAACCCCTTCCTCACTTTATGTACAATAGAAGACAAGGATCTATGAGGTATTCTTAGGTGACATGGTCTTACCGAAAGCAAAATAGATAACTTTTGGGATGAAGTACTTGGAGATCTTGATCCAAACAATAACAGTTTCCAACCTGAGCAAGGAGATCCCTTTTCATCGTCATCAGAATTGGGATCATCATCACCATCATCCACTCCTTCGCTCACCGAAGAACCACATCACTGGGAACCTGCACTGTTCCAAATCATCCATCAGAATCCCACAACCATCCACATCAATAACCTTTTCAACTCCGATGCAGATTTCATCGGAGAAGTTGCACCACCTTTCTCACCACCACCACCACCTTTCAGATCTCCATCGGTATCACAACCATCAAGATCTCTTTCTCCATTTTCACCACCCCCATTTCAGCAGTTGCAGGTGCAACTACAAACACTTCAAGCTAATAATGCCGCCACAGCACAGCAGGCAGCATTAGCTCCACTGGCCACCCCGGCCCCCATCATTAATATACCAGAAGGGACGGTATTCAATATTCCCGCACCAGCAGGAGGAAGTGGCAGATCTAAAATAGATGTCACCAAACCACCGGTGTTCTCAGGCAAGATGTCCAAGGTCACAAACTTTATCAACGCCTGTTGGCTGTATATACAGCTGAAAATGGCAAATGCAGAGGAGGAAGATAAGATCTTGTTGGTCTTATCATATATGTCGGAAGGATTTGTGGTAGATTGGCAAGACAATCTACTGGATCTAATTGCTGAAGATCATCAGACTGTTCCCGATACAGTGGAACGACTATACCGGCAGATCCAGAGGGATTTTGGCGACACAGATGAACAGTCGTCAAAAATATCAGAATTGCGTATGATGTCACAGGGCACACACACATGTGAGGAACATGTACAAAAGTTTAAAAAGGTAGCCCAAGGAACGGGTTATGAAGGACAAGCTCTTATCGAAGAGTTCAAGAGGAGTTTAAATGCTGGCCTCCAAAAAGGATTATGGAAGCCAATGAAGTGCCAGAAACCATAGATGAATGGTACTGGAGATCGGTCTGTCTCGACCGCCAATGGAGACAAGCAAAAGCTGAGGAGCAGTATTACTCCTCGAGGAACAGTAACTCTGCTAAGAGGAGTGAAGGGACCAAAGGCCCAGACACGGCGAAGCCGGCAGGAACTGGCCAGCCTAAACCCCACTGGAAATTCAATGTGGGATCAGTGAGTCAGAACCAATCAGGAGCTGGGCCCTCCTCGAGTAGTAGTATGGCAAATTGGCCGCAAGACCCGAATGCCATGGACATGGACAGAACACAGCGCCCACCAATGCGCTGCTACAAATGTGGATGACTTGGCCACATCCAAAGAAATTGTAGGTCAGGATTGGACATACGCAGCATGTCCTTTGAAGAAATGAAGGAGTACTTCGCAAAAGGCGAAGAGTTAAAAGACAATGAGAATCAGTAGGTCCCGTACTGAACTCTCAAAATAGATATTCTCTTTTAGGCAAGGAAAGCGACACAGTAGGTACCATAGTGGACTCAGAGACTTCAACAGTCTCTGGTGCCAAAGCACAGGAGCATGGCAGGGCGGTTATGTTACGACTCTGGACGTTTTCGCTTATTTTTCTATATTTTATCCTATTTTATCTGGAGGCCTACGGACGCTTGGAAGGATACCAATACGCATAGGGGCTTGGGGGGATCCGTTATGGAAGGACCGGTTAGGTAAGCCATGGGTGGCTGTACGATGGTCTAGGCATAGGGGTCCGGGCGAGTCTGGCTATGGAGGGGTCTGGAACGTTGCTGCGCGTACACAGCCTTGGAGGCAGTGTAGTCTGTGCGCACAGACCAGGACCAAAGGTATATAAGGAGGGCGTATCCGTAGGTAGGAGTCCTAAGACTCTAGATAGTTTGCTCTAACCCAGCTTACTGGTCTACTGTGTCAATAAACTCTTTCTCTCTCCCTCTTCTCGTTGAGACCTGTGGTTGTGTTGGATCCGTCCTAACATAATCTAGAGTCTTTTCTACCACACCTCTCGCCGTCGTTGACAACCACCTCGGGCATCTCTTGCTCGCTGTCGTGCGCGTCCTCGACGAGTTCCCTCAAGCCTGTGCGACGGACCTCAGTACACGTTACACCACGTGACTACTGAGCCGCTCTCGAGGATCACCATCGACTTCGATAACAGATAGACTCCTTGATCGTCATCAGGGACTACTACCGAAAGGTTTCTGTCTACAAAAGGCATTCGGATGAGAGTATCTCCGTGTGATTGAAAGTGCAGGCAGGCACTGGTCAGCGGAATACACCGTTTGTCTCGGAAAAACTCAGGAACGAGTGAAGGCAGTCTGGTAGCGTGCCGTGTAGCAAGGAGAACAGTCTCGAGATACCAATTACGTATCGGATCTAACGATCTGAGCACGAGGACACTCGAGTGAAGCCCCAGGCACCACGCTATTAGGTCATTTGGTGGAACTAAATCGAAGAATTGAGTGCAGGTGCGTTGTTGACCGCATCAAAGAATATTTGTATTAGGAAGTACGAATATAGAAGAAGAGACAACAGCCTTTTTACTTAAAAGGTCTAAGGCAACAACTAGGGACGCAACCATGGCATCCTTATTCAATTTCATCATCCCCCGCGCCGCCCTCACTCTCGTGCAGGCGGGCAAACGATTTGGTATCGAATGGGCGCAGGAGTGCACAGAAGAAATTACTCGGTCGGCCACAGTTATTGTCGACAACAGGCAGCGGGACGCCCACGTTCGGGCATACTACACATGGCGCAAGGCGCAACACCGGGAGCGTCGTCTCCAACAACGACAACATGCGTTTCAGCTGTGGCAGCTGGAACAGGAAACCCTCCGAATTCAGGAGGACGCTTGGGAAGAACTCCTCAAGCAGCGCCGTGAGGAACGGCGATACCAGAAGAAGGTCGAGCAAGAGCTCGAACAAATGGAAAAGGACAGGCAGACCCTGGAGGGGCTGCTTCACGACATGGATCCCGAATCGGAGATCCGACAACGTCTGTTCGACACGCCGTCGAACATCCAGCTCTTGTTAATGGGCTGGAATATCATTACACTACGACACAATGGCTTGGTCTTGTCAGCCAAGGAGCGAAATCGGCTCATGCACGCCGAGAACGGGAATATCAAGACCCGTAGTTACAACAGAGCGACCGCGGAGATCGCAAACCAGGAACGGTTGGATGGGAAACGACCCGATCCTTACATGAAGGCACGCCTAAAGCGAAAGGACATGCCTACACGGTACAATACGCCATACCTGGTATCACCGCTCGTCATGAAGGACGATCCTGGCACAACACCCCTGCTGGGACTCGCAGACTTCCTCAAACTTGTTGGGGAAGACATCACATACACGGACACCTGGGTCAAAACATTGACCCGTCCAAAATTACCAAGTGCGCCCGTCACGGATATCCAAGAGGAGAAACCCTGGCGAAGGAGCGGGTACTGTTACATGTACCTGTTCAAAAAGGAGTTTTACAACACGTTCGACTGGCCGGAGTGGCTGACAGTAACGCAGATTTTGTCCTGGGAACCGGAGATGCGGGACGAAACCGTCAAGTTTGGCCTCCAGGACCACCACAAGAATGACATGTTTCATGTCATTGAACGAGCTGCACTGCGCCCACATGAAGATGAGTCCTACACGTGGAAGGACATGAAACTCATGGAAGGCCGCAGCAAGTACAACAAGTTCGCCCGATTTGGCGGACAAAAGGAATCCAAAAAAGGGAAGGCACGAGCCTCCACTATTTCGTCCTGGGTCGCAGGACAACCATCAATGGCATGCTCAACGTCAGCGCCCATGTCATATGCCCAAGCGGTAATTGTCAAATCTGGACCTAGCAAGTCGCTAACCAGAACCGCAGGGGCAGACGCTAACTGGTACAACGGTACCATCCCTTGCGCAGCGGATTGGGAGTCCGCAGATCCTGAACCCAAACAGGGGTTCAATGAGGAAAAGACGAGGACCATCAATAACTGGAAGCGGGAAGTCGAAAAGGAGATAGCAATCCCGTATCCATACCCCCATCCTGCTCACATTAAACACGCATTACACTCGGATGTACCCGGCTACTGTTACTTGATTTTAATTAAAAATCAATTCTGGGACATGTACGAATGGCCGGCGTTTCCTCAGATTCAGGAGATCAACTCGTGGGATTACAACCTGCGTAACACTCATGGTCGTGTGAACATCCGACGTACATATGGATATAACGACTGTTACCATATTGAGCGAGTACCAAAAGGACCTAAAGGATGGGACATGGTTACATCCTTAGTTCGATCCGGTCATGACCGTAAACATATGGGAGCAATTGAATGGGACGCGGGATCGGACCGATATCTAAAACGACCTCGCACTGCCATGCTACATAATCGCATCCCCGGTTATTGTTACTTGATCCTCATTAAGCACAGATATTGGGATGCATTCAATTGGCCTGCATTTCCCACCGTCGACAAAATCTTGTCGTGGCAACCGGCCTACAGAGAGAGCACGGCAATCATTGAATCGACAATAATGCCGGAGCTCGAACGAATCCATGTATCCAGTCGGGAACATGGAATGCATGCCTGGGAAGAAATGTACCGGTTACAAGGGAACGGTTTTGGACAATACACAGTGGGCGCATCAAGGAACGATAACTTAACACGGTTCCTGAGTCGGGAAATCCGTCGAATTAGGTTTAACCTACCGGGCAATTATCCAAATAGACGGTTCCAGCAGCAGATCCAGACGGTAACTAAAATCTTCGATCGTGTAACACCCGCCATTCCCGGATATTGTTACCTAGTTCTGTTTAAAGAAGAACTATGGAATAAATATGAATGGCCCGCGTTTCCATCAACCCATTGGATAAATCAAGTTGACCCGGATTACCGATCAGAGCAACTGGTCAAATTCAAGGTTGTACGTCACAACAAATGGGTGGGGTTCCATGTGCGAACAAGTGTCAATGGGACAAACGGGTGGCCGATGATCCAAGCAATCGTTCATGGAGATCTCGGGCATGTCGAAATAGGGTTTGGCTGGACAAACACAATGACTGCATATTTGCAGTCAGCGATCTATCAGTACAACTATTATTTCGGGCCAAATGCAAACCCAAGACCGGAACCCTTGACTGTGGCAGGAGGATCAACTCCGCAACAAGTGGCGGACAGGGATGAAGCTATCCAGGAATGGAACGCAGGAACTAGTCAAATGGCGGAGCACATGGGAAACCTGGTACAGCAAGCAGTAACTGAGTATCAGAACACCCGACCTCCCCCGCCTAGCAGATCATTGGTAAAACTCGAGTTACCAGATCACTATGAAGGCGACCCCGCGCAAGTAGACGCATGGTGCCGAGCCATGGACGTATACTTTGAACTGGCACACGAAACGGATTATGGCAGACGTATCTACATCACGCTGGGACGAATCAGGAAAGGAAAAGGAGATCGGGCCGGAACCTGGGCCGCGGTTAAATTAAAGGAGCAGATTGACAGCGATACCGACTTCAATCAAAAAGTAGCCGAGGAAGGATGGTCATCAAGGTTAACCTATCAGGAGCGTAGAGAGGGACACTTTGTTCCTGCCACAATAGGGGTTGCAGCACATTACCAGCGCAATCCTCAGACCCTGAAACCACCCTTTTTGGGATGGGCTAATCTTAAACGGCAAATGCACGATTTCTTTATGTCAAAGGAAACGCGGGAACACGCCGTTGAACAAATCCAAAAGCTCCAACAAGGAAGTCGGGCCGTTGAGGATTATATCATCGAATTCAAGGCCTTGTTACCTTTGACCGGATGGAATGCCAGCGCCGCCAAAGATCACTTCCAAAAAGGGTTAAATCCGAATCTGGGATTCGAATTGATCCGAGTCGGGGATTTAGACGCAGGTGATACCTTGGAGCGGATCATGGAAAGGGTCACAGAGTTGGCGAGGGCTTATCGACGGGCTCGGGACGCGTATGGTGATCGACAGAAAAAGACACCGTTCAAAGAGGATTACCAAAAACCTCAGCCCACGTCACGAACATATAAGCCGGCTCAGGCGTCCACGTCTACTCATGATTCTAACGCGATGGATGTAGATAAGGTGAAACGTGCACCAGGTGCATGTTTTAACTGCGGAAGGAAGGGTCACTTTGCAAGAGAATGCAAAGAACCAAAAAAGCACACATGGGCCGAGAAAGGAAAAGGCCGTGTTAGAGAAATGAAGATCGAAGAATTCACTGAAGAGCAGTGGAGAGAATGGGGAAAAGAAAAGGGTTTTGGCGACAGCCAGTAGGCACGCGCTCCGCGCTGCTGGCTAATAAAGTTTCTGTACCGGACAACGATTCTTGTGTAAAAGTACCAGAATTATTATATGAATGTTCTCCCCTCATTCACCGGATACGAAACTTGAGTGTGAGCGTAAAAACAAATCGGTTGACTCCATGGACCCCGGAGTGGGTGTTAAGACGAATTTGGCAGGAAAACAATGAAACTGCAGTTCGTTGCTTAAGGGAATGGGTACCGACTAAACGAGTCAACGAGGTCAATGCCAAGTTGGTAAATGACCTCAATAAACTATCGGAACAGGAAGCACTGTGGAACCTGACACAATTGCGTCAGCAGTTGGTACACGCAACAGGCAAGCAGGAAATAGATCTGCACTGTGTGTTAACAACCATGGACACGGGCGAAACAATTAATGTATTAGCATTAGTTGATTCAGGGTGTACTGGCTCCTGTATTAACGAGGAATTTGTGGAACGACACAAATTAAATAAACGATGGCTGATAAAGCCGTTACCAGTCTACAATGCGGATGGTGTTACGATACTAGACGCTTTCTTTTATTTTTCACTATTTTTCTATATTTTATCTGGAGGCCTACGGACGCTTGGAAGGATACCAATACGCATAGGGGCTTGGGGGGATCCGTTATGGAAGGACCGGTTAGGTAAGCCATGGGTGGCTGTACGATGGTCTAGGCATAGGGGTCCGGGCGAGTCTGGCTATGGAGGGGTCTGGAACGTTGCTGCGCGTACACAGCCTTGGAGGCAGTGTAGTCTGTGCGCACAGACCAGGACCAAAGGTATATAAGGAGGGCGTATCCGTAGGTAGGAGTCCTAAGACTCTAGATAGTTTGCTCTAATCCAGCTTACTGGTCTACTGTGTCAATACAACTCTCTTCATTCTCTCCTCGTCTGAGACCTGTGGTTGTGTTTAGATTCGTCTTAACATAATCTAGAGTCTTTTCTACCACACCTCTCGCCGTCATTGACAACCACCTCGGGCATCTCTTGCTCGCTGTTGTGCGCGTCCTCGACGAGTTCCCTCAAGCCTGCACGACAGACCTCGGTACACGTTACACCACGTGACTACTGAGCCGCTCTCGAGGATCACCATCGCCGTCGACAACAGATAGACTCGCTGATCGCTGTCAGTGACTACTACCGAAAGGTTGCTGTCGACACAAAACATTTGGACGAGAATAGTCCTGTGAGATTGAAAGTGCGGGCAGGCACTGGTCTACAGGCTATACCATTTGTTCGGAAAAGCTCAGGAACGAGCGAAAGCAATCCACTAGCGTGCCGTGTAGCAAGGAGAACAGTCTCGAGATACCAATTACGTATCAGATCTAACGATCTGAGCACGAGGACACTCGAGTGAAGCCCCAGGCACCACGCTTTTGGGTCAGTTGGTGGATTTAAATCCAAGAATTGAGTGCGGGTGCGTTATTGACCGCATCATAGAATATTCGCATTAGGACGTGCAAGTATTGAAGAAGAGTCAACAGCCTTTTTACTTAAAAGGTCTAAGGCGACATCAGGGAAGCAACTATGGCTTCATTTTTCAACTACATCATCCCCCGCGCCGGCCTCACTCTCGTGCAGGTCGGAAAACGATTTGCAATCGAATGGGCGCAGGAGTGCGCAGAAGAAATCACTCGGTCGGTCATTGTTTCTACCGACAACAGACAACGGGACGCCCACGTACGGGCATACTACACATGGCGCAAGGCGCAGCACCGGGAGCGTCGTCTCCAACAACGACAACATGCGTTTCAGCTGTGGCAGCTGGAACAGGAGTCCCTCCGCATTCAGGAGGACGCTTGGGAAGAACTTCTCAAGCAGCGCCGAGAGGAATGGCGTTACCAGAAGAAGGTCGAGCAAGAGCTCGAACAAATGGAAAAGGACAGGCAGACCCTGGAGGGGCTGCTTCACGACATGGATCCCGAATCGGAGATCCGACAACGTCTGTTCGACACGCCGTCGAACATCCAGCTCTTGTTAATGGGCTGGAATATCATTACACTACGACACAATGGCTTGGTCTTGTCAGCCAAGGAGTGAAATCGGCTCATGCACGCCGAGAACGGGAATATCAAGACCCGTAGTTACAACAGAGCGACCGCGGAGATCGCAAACCAGGAACGGTTGGACGGGAAACGACCCGATCCATATATGAAGGCACGCCTCAAACGGAAGGACATGCCAACTAGGTACAACACGCCATACCTGGTATCCCCGCTCGTAATGAAGAACGATCCTGGCACTTCACCCCTGTTGGGACTAGCAGACTTCCTCAAACTTGTTGGGGAAGATCTCACATACACGGAGGATTGGATCAAAACGTTGACCCGTCCGAAATTACCAAGCGCGCCCGCCACGGATATCCAAGAGGAAAAGCCATGGCGAAGGAGCGGGTACTGCTACATGTACCTGTTCAAAAAAGAATTCTACCATACGTTCGACTGGCCAGAATGGCCGACAGTAACGCAGATCCTGTCCTGGGAACCGGAGATGCGCGATGAAACCGTCAAATTTGGTCTCCAGGACCACCACAAAAATGACATGTTTCATGTCATCGAACGAGCCGCGCTGCGCCCGCATGAAGATGAGTCCTATACTTGGAAGGACATGAAACTCATGGAGGGACGCAGCAAGTACAACAAGTTCGCCCGATTCGGCGGACAAAAGGAGTCCAAGAAAGGGAAGGCACGCGCCTCCACTATTTCGTCCTGGGTTGCAGGGCAACCATCAACAGCGCGCTTGACGTCAGTGCCCATGTCATATGCCCAAGCGGTAATTGTCAAATCTGGACCTAGCAAGTCGCTAACCAGAACCGCAGGGGCAGACGCTAACTGGTACAACGGTACCATCCCTTGCGCAGCGGATTGGGAGTCCGCAGATCCTGAACCCAAACAGGGGTTCAATGAGGAAAAGACGAGGACCATCAATAACTGGAAGCGGGAAGTCGAAAAGGAGATAGCAATTCCGTATCCATACCCCCGTCCCGCTCACAGTAAACATGCATTACACCCGGATGTACCTGGCTACTGTTACTTGATTTTAATTAAAAATCAATTCTGGGACATGTACGAGTGGCCGGCATTTCCTCAAATCCAGGAGATCAACTCGTGGGATTATAACCTGCGCAACACCCACGGTCGTGTGAATATCCGACGTACATATGGATATAACGACTGCTACCATATTGAGCGAGTTCCCAAAGGACCTAAGGGCTGGGACATGATTGCGTCGCTAGTACGGTCCGGTCATGACCGTAAACATATGGGAGCAATTGAATGGGACGCTGGTGCAGACCGCTATTCCAAAAGACCACGAACGGCAATGTTGCATAACCGTATTCCCGGATACTGCTACTTGATCTTGATCAAGCATAGATATTGGGATGCCTTTAACTGGCCCGCATTTCCCACCATTGATAAGATCCTGTCATGGCAACCGGCGTACAGAGAAAGCACAGCCATTATTGAGTCTACAATAATGCCAGAACTCGAGCGCATTCATGTATCCACTCGGGAACATGGTATGCATGGCTGGGAAGAAATGTACCGGTTGCAAGGCAACGGTTTCGGACAGTATACCGTGGGCGCATCAAGGAACGATAACCTGACACAGTTTCTGAATCGAGAGATCCGTCGAATTCGATTCAATCTTCCTGGAAATCACCCAAATAGGCGATTTCAGCAACAGGTACAGAGTGTGGTCAAAATCTTTGATCGCATGACACCTGCCATTCCGGGGTATTGTTACCTAGCCCTGTTTAAGGAAGAACTATGGAATCGGTTCGAATGGCCCGCCTTTCCCACTGCGCATTGGGTAAACCAAGTTGACCCGCAGTATCGTTCAAACCAATCCGTAAAGTTTAAAGTGGTCAGACAAAATAAATGGGTCGGATTCCATGTGCGAACCAGTGTCAATGGGACATCTGGGTGGCCAATGATCCAAGCAATTGTCAATGGAGATCTCGGCCATGTAGAAATTGGTTTTGGCTGGACAAATACAATGACCGCGTATTTGCAATCAGCAATCTATCAATACAACTACTACTTTGGGCCAAATGCAAACCCAAGACCGGAACCATTGACTGTGGCAGGAGGATCAACTCCGCAACAAGTGGCGGACAGGGATGAAGCTATCCAGGAATGGAACGCAGGGACTAGTCAAATGGCGGAGCACATGGGAAACCTGGTACAGCAAGCAGTAACTGAGTATCAGAACACCCGACCTCCCCCGCCTAGCAGATTGTTGGTAAAACTCGAGTTACCAGATCATTACGAAGGCGACCCAGCGCAAGTGGATGCATGGTGCCGAGCCATGGACGTGTATTTTGAACTGGCACACGAAACGGATTATGGCAGACGTATCTACATCATGCTGGGACGAATTAGGAAAGGAAAAGGAGATCGGGCCGGAACCTGGGCCGCGGTTAAATTAAAGGAGCAGATTGACAGCGATACCGACTTCAATCAAAAAGTAGCCGAGGAAGGATGGTCATCAAGGTTAACCTATCAGGAGCGTAGAGAGGGACACTTTGTTCCTGCCACAATAGGGGTTGCAGCACATTACCAGCGCAATCCTCAGACCCTGAAACCACCCTTTTTGGGATGGGCTGATCTTAAACGGCAAATGCACGATTTCTTTATGTCAAAGGAAACGCGGGAACACGCCGTTGAACAAATCCAAAAGCTCCAACAAGGAAGTCGGGCCGTTGAGGATTATATCATCGAATTCAAGGCCTTATTACCGCTAACAGGGTGGAACGCTAGCGCCGCAAAGGATCATTTCCAGAAAGGGTTAAATCCAAACCTAGGATTTGAATTGATCCGAGTCGGGGACTTAGACGCAGGGGACACCTTGGAACGGATCATGGAAAGGGTCACGGAATTGGCACGTGCATACCGAAGGGCTCGGGACGCCTATGGTGATCGACAAAAAAAGACACCGTTCAAGGAGGATTACCAAAAACCTCAACCAGTGGCGCGAACGTACAAACCGGCTCAGGCATCATCATCGACTCACGATTCCAATGCCATGGATGTAGATAAAGTCAAGAAAGGAACAGGCGCATGTTATAACTGCGGAAAAAAGGGTCACTTTGCAAGAGAATGCAAGGAACCCAAGAAACACACATGGGCCAAAAAAGGAAAAGGCCGTGTTAGAGAAATAAAGATCGAGGAGCTCACTGAGGAGCAATGGAAGGAATGGGGCAAAGAGAAGGGTTTTGGCGACAGCCAGTAGGCACGCGCTCAGCGCTGCTGGCTAATAGAGTTTCGGTATCGGACAATGATTCTTGTGTAAAAGTACCAGAATTATTATATGAATGTTCTCCCCTCATTCACCGGATACGAAACTTGAGTGTGAGCGTAAAAACGAATCGGTTAACTCCATGGACCCCTGAGTGGGTGTTAAGACGAATCTGGCAGGAAAACAATGACACTGCAATTCGTTGCTTAAGGGAATGGGTACCGACTAAACGAGTCAACGAGGTCAATGCCAAGTTGGTAAATGACCTCAATAAACTATCGGAACAGGAAGCGCTGTGGAACCTGACACAATTGCGCCAGCAGTTGGTACACGCAACAGGCAAGCAGGAAATAGATCTGCACTGTGTGTTAACAACCATGGACACAGGCGAAACAATTAATGTATTAGCATTAGTTGATTCAGGGTGTACTGGCTCCTGTGTTAACGAGGAATTTGTGGAACGACACAAATTAAATAAACGGCGGTTGATAAAACCACTACCAGTCTACAATGCGGACGGATCCCGGAACTCAATGGGAAGCATTGAATACATGACACAATTCAAGCTGCGAATTGGGGATCATGAAGAAATAATTGAGTGCAGCGTGGCGCGCTTAGGAAAGACGGATCTGTTCCTAGGTCATGACTGGTTAAAGCACCACAACCCAGCCATTGACTGGAAGCGAAAAGAGGTTCGATTCACGCGATGTCCAGGGACCTGTTGGACAGCGTCCCAGGTAGAGGAACCGGAGGATGAATCGGACCCCCTGGAACAACTACAGGAAGGCGAACGGTTATTGGCCATTGATATAGGGGAACCGGAGCTACGCCTACGATCTGTAGCAACCAATATAGCGGCAAAGGAATCAGAAACCGCTCAGAGGCGCACATTAGAGGAAGTAGTGCCCAAACACTACTTAGAACATAGAAAGGTTTTCGAAAAAGAGACCTTTGACGAATTACCACCCCGTCGACCGTGGGATCATGCTATAGAATTAATACCGGGCTCAAAACCAGTGGATTGTAAGATATATCCACTTAATCGGGACGAACAGGCACAGTTGGACGAATTCCTGAAGGAAAACCTGGAATCAGGACGAATTCAACCTAGTAAATCGCCTATGGCATCTCCCTTCTTCTTCGTCAAAAAGAAGGATGGAAAATTACGACCAGTACAGGATTACAGACGGCTAAACGAAATGACCATTAAAAACCGATACCCACTACCACTCATTGGCGAACTGGTGGACAAGTTGTCTAAAGCTAAGATATTCTCTAAGATGGATATCCGCTGGGGATATAACAATGTCCGAATTAAACAGGGCGACGAGTGGAAAGCAGCGTTCAGGACAAACAGGGGTCTCTTTGAACCATTGGTCATGTTCTTTGGCTTAACAAACTCTCCCGCCACATTTCAGACAATGATGAACGACATCTTCCGACAAGAAGTTGCTGAGGGATGGGTAGTCATCTATATGGACGATATATTGGTATTTTCATCCACACAAGATGAACATACAAAGCATGTCAACCGTATTCTGGCCAAATTGGAAAACCACAAGCTGTCGTTGAAGCCGGAAAAGTGTTGGTTCGATCGACCAGAAATCGACTTTCTGGGCCTTGTTATTAGCGAGGATTCAATCCGGATGGAGACTGGCAAGGTTAAGGCAATCGCGGAATGGCCGACGCCCACCTGTAAACGAGAATTACAGCAGTTCTTGGGCTTTGTGAATTTTTACCGACGTTTTGTAGAAGGATTTGCATCCACCGCAAAACCATTAACGAAGTTGACTGGGAAAGACGAGTGGCTTTGGACCGAACTACAAGATGTCGCCTTTCAGGGACTGAAAGACCTTGTGGTGAGGGAGGTTGTACTCAAGATTCCGGACGATGAAGGTCAATTTCGAATTGAAGTGGATGCATCGGATTTTGCAATTGGCGGGATTTTGTCTCAGCAAGGAAAAGATGACTCCTGGAGACCGGTCGCGTTTATTTCAAAGGCCTTAAACGACGCTGAGCGAAACTATGAAATCTACGACAAGGAAATGCTGGCGGTCATGCATGCATTCTATGAATGGTCGCACTATCTCAAAGGCGCTAAGGAGATCGTGGAAGTATTGACGGATCATCAGAACCTGACGTATTTCCGGAAACCGCAGAATCTCAATCGACGACAGGCGCGATGGGTCACGGACCTACAGGAGTACAATTTTGTCATCAAGCATCGCTCAGGGAAGTCCAATTCCAAGGCAGATATCTTATCATGGCGAACAGACCATCATCCGGGAGGCCCGGATAACGAGGGGGTCATCCTGCTCAAAGATGACTTATTCATTAGAGTTTACGACGACGATAGGGCTATTGAGGATATTATTAAGGATATCCGGAAAATTCCAAATCGACAATGGGAAACGCAGGTGCGAAAAGGGCTGGACGAAAATAATGAGGACTTTAAGGTTGTAAACGGACTAGTCGAGTGGAAGGGTAGAATTTATGTACCAGCAAACATACACATGCGGGAATCGCTACTGGCAATTTACCATTCCTGGGGACATCCAGGAATAGACAAAACGGTCGAATTAGTAACAAGGGATTTTTGGTGGCCTCAGATGCGAAAAGACATCCAGAACTACATTGCTGGATGTGAAACCTGTCAGAAAGTCAAACCTGATAGACAAGCTAGAGCGGCACCGTTGCATCCGAATGAAGTACCGGAGGCGCCTTGGGAAATCGTATCCATGGATCTAATTGGACCCCTCCCGGAATCAAAAGGGAATGATATGATTTTGGTCGTTGTGGATCGATTCACGAAAAAGTCGTATTTCCTGCCGACTACATCCACCGTTACATCACAAGGAGTTGCCATGCTGTTTCGGGACAATGTATTCAGGGAACATGGATTGCCAAAAAAGGTCATCAGTGACCGAGGACCGCAGTTTGTGTCCAAATTCATGGACGACTTGTATGGAATGCTGGGAATTAAGGCAAACCCGCAGACGGACGGACAGACGGAACGCGTCAATCAGACGGTTAAGGAGTTCCTCACAATGTTCGTAAATCACCGGCAGAATAACTGGAGCGATTGGCTGGCAGTGGCGCAATTTTGCCACAACGATCGAGTGCATTCGGCAACAGGGTACTCCCCCTTTTTTATGAATTACGGGCGACATCCGTACAAGGGGTTAAATCCGACTACTTCCTAAAGTGATCGCGTGGAGTTAGACAATAACAACAAGGTCACGAGAAGAGAAAGAGATTAGACAATAGACCAGTAAGCGGAAGAGAAATATCAGAGTCTAGACTCCTACCTACGATACGCCCTCCTATACCTGTCCTGTCTTGCCACAGACTACACTGCCCAGCTGTACCGCAGCAACGTTCCAGACCCCCATAGCCAGACCGCCGACCCCTATGCCTAGACCATCGACGCCCCATGCTACCTACCGTCCTCCAAACGGATCCCCAGCCCTATGCGTATGGATCTTCACGTCGTAGCTCAAAAAAAAGAAAAATAGTATAAAAAGAAAACGTCAGAGTCGTAACAGTGAGACTGCAACAGTCGAGGTATCATGCAACGCGACGGCTGCACTGGAAAAAGCCGCGGAAACGATGAAGCGCAAATATGACGAGTCAAAGCTCCTGCGCGCCAATACCAAAAGGCGACAAAGTCTATTTGAGCACGCGAACTCCCGACTCTACGCGTCACAAAAAAACTGGACGGTAAATTTGTGGGTCCCCTGGAGGTTGTTAAGAAAATCGGGCAGTCAGCGTACCAGTTGAAGATTCCAGCGTCCTGGAAAATCTATAACGTGTTCAACGAAATTCATCTCAAGCCATATAAGGAACCGGTGTTTCCTGATCAAAAGGAAAAGGCGGCTTCGCGCAAGGAAGCGCAGATGGTAGAGGAGTCACAGGATGACGAATACGAGGTAGAGGAAGTCATGGACAGCCGCATCAGCGGACGCGGCGGTGGACGCTTGGAATACCTCGTCAAGTGGAAAAATTACCCTGTCGAGGAGTCAACTTGGGAACCGGCAGAAAACTTAGGAAACGCTAAAAAGGAAGTTCAGAAATTCCACAAGGCGAATCCTAGTGCGCCCCGGCGGATGGTTAATGTGCGCGACATTAGCGCTAGTTTCCGAAAATGGCAGAACCATACGGCGATCCCTATAGCAAAGCGGCTATATGGGTGGGAGGATGGCAAGTTTGAGCGCAAATATTTAGAAAAGCTCAAACGAAACTGGCAGCGTTGGAAAGGCGATCGCGCAAAACATATATGCCGAAGAAGACGTGCGGCATGAGTTCGTTAGGAACTCAAAATGATTTTTACGACACGCGTGGCTTCCCGGGACGTGAAGCCTTAAGGGGGGGGTCATGTTACGACTCTGGACGCTTTCTCTTATTTTTCTATATTTTGTCCTATTTTATCTGGAGGCCTACGGATGCTTGGAAGGATACCAATACGCATAGGGGCTTGGGGGGATCCGTTATGGAAGGACCGGTTAGGTAAGCCATGGGTGGCTGTACGATGGTCTAGGCATAGGGGTCCGGGCGAGTCTGGCTATGGAGGGGTCTGGAACGTTGCTGCGCGTACACAGCCTTGGAGGCAGTGTAGTCTGTGCGCACAGACCAGGACCAAAGGTATATAAGGAGGGCGTATCCGTAGGTAGGAGTCCTAAGACTCTAGATAGTTTGCTCTTACCCAGCTTACTGGTCTATTGTGTCTCAATACACTCTTTCTCCCTCTCTCTCCGTGAGACCTGTGGTTGTGTGGGATTCGTCCTAACACATAACCAACAGAAAGTGAGTGATATTACACATTTTTTGTTTATCTCATTGCTCTACTTTTAGTTGGTATGCCATTTGTTACTTACATCAGATTCAGATTATTATGCTACCTATAATCAGCCCATGATTCTCAGTTCATGTGGGATTGACATTGATACTAAACTTGTGCTCCACAAGGTTAGAAGTCAGCTTGCCTCACCAAGAATGACTTATTGGCTTTCATGTCATCAGCCATCACATTGTCAAGCCTTAGTTGGTAAACTACTCTTTTAGTTACCAAAACTGATTTATGTTGACAATTTAAAAGCAATTCTCATCATTGCTAAACAAGCATTTTGGGCAAGAGAACATGTGCAGACAGCTTTGAGAAATGCTTTTGACCAGTTCATGGAGATGAATTATGTGGAGAAACTGAAAACTGAAATTACTGTTGGTTCTATGCCACCTGATGATGCAGACTTGATTACATATTTATACAATCAGACCAAGACCTGAAAGCATGTATTCAATTGTAATTCCCATTACTTTGCTGACTTTGTAATAAGAAGATACCTCACTTCTCTACAGCACCATTGTCATCTTTGGTGTGTCTTTCTTATTGTCACCATCTTCATTTGACATTACTGTGCCATTTAGTAAATCAGATTCCTGATCTTTTTCATGTCATTTCCCTTGCTATGAACCTATGATGTACTTACTCACCCTATGAATCTTGTTTTATGCTGGCTACTTTTGGGTACAGACTTTGTTGCCTGGTGAAATTGACAGTGTTTGTGGTGTCCCCATATGAGCATTGCCAATGTAAACAGTTTTATTCACAATGCCAAGACCACTTTCCCTTCCATGAGGAAGTGAAAGAACCAGATGCCAAGAGCCAACCTAGTAACACTATTCCATTAGAGATCCAGACACCAGTGCAAGTGTCAGGTTGGTGTCTCTCATCATCTGCCATTTGTTAGATTCAAGCCAGGCAGGGCAAAGGAGTGTGGCCTTGTTGTGTTCAAATCATAGGATCCACATAACAGATGTTGGATCATACAGTAAGCAACAAAACTGTAGCTGTTAAGACGGATCTAAACACAACCACAGGTCTCAGACGATGAGGAGAGAAAGAGAGTAGTATTGACACAATAGACCAGTAAGCTGGATTAGAGCAAACTATCTAGAGTCTTAGGACTCCTACCTACGGATACGCCCTCCTTATATACCTTTGGTCCTGGTCTGTGCGCACAGACTACACTGCCTCCAAGGCTGTGTACGCGCAGCAACGTTCCAGACCCCTCCATAGCCAGACTCGCCCGGACCCCTATGCCTAGACCATCGTACAGCCACCCATGGCTTACCTAACCGGTCCTTCCATAACGGATCCCCCCCAAGCCCCTATACGTATTGGTATCCCTTCAAGCGTCCGTAGGCCTCCAGATAAAATAGGATAAAATATAGAAAAATAAGAGAAAATGTCCAGAGTCGTAACATGACCCCCCCCTTAAGGCTTCACGTCCCGGGAAGCCATGCGTGTCGTAAAAATTATTTCGAGTTCCTAACGAACTCATGCCGCACGTCTTCTTCGGCATATATGTCTCGGCGATCGCCCTTCCAACGCTGCCAGTTTCGTTTGAGCTTTTCCAAATATTCGCGCTCAAACTTGCCATCCTCCCACCCATACAGCCGCTTTGCTATAGGGATCGCTGTATGGTTCTGCCATTTCCGGAAACTCGCGCTAATGTCGCGCACGTTGACCATTCGCCGCGGCGCACTAGGATTCGCCTTGTGGAACTTTTGGACTTCCCCTTTTTGCGTTTCCTAAGTTTTCCGCCGACTCCCAGGTTGACTCCTCGACAGGGTAATTTTTCCATTTGACGAGGTATTCTAATCGTCCGCCGCCGCGTCCACTGACACGGCTGTCCATGACTTCCTCTACCTCGTATTCGTCATCCTGTGACTCCTCGACCATTTGCGCCTCTTTGCGCGAAGCAGCCTTTTCCTTTTGACCAGGAAAAACCGGTTCTTTGTATGGCTTAAGGTGGATTTCGTTGAACACATTGTAGATTTTCCAGGACGCTGGAATCTTCAACTGATATGCCGACTGTCCGATTTTCTTAACAACCTCTAAGGGACCCACAAATTTGCCGTCTAGCTTCTTTGTGACGCGAAGCGTGGGGAGATTCGCGGTGCTTAAATAGACTTTATCGCCAGGTTGGTACTGGCGCGCCGGAGCCTTAGACTCATCATATTTGCGCTTCATCGTTTCAGCGGCTTTTTCTAGCGCAGCGGTCGCGTTTGCGTGTATCCCCTCTACCTGTTTTGCCAAGTCCTCTACTGCGACCACCTTAGGAACGTAGGTTGGATTCAACCCCTTGTACGGATGTCGCCCGTAGTTCATGAAAAAGGGGAGTACCCGGTTGCCGAATGTGCTCGATCGTTGTGGCAAAATTGCGCCACTGCCAGCCAATCGCTCCAGTTATTCTGCCGGTGATTTACGAACATTGTAAGGAACTCCTTAACTGTCTGATTGACGCGTTCCGTCTGTCCGTCCGTTTGCGGATGATACGCTGTGGAGCGGTTGGCTTTAATCCCTAGCATTCCATAGAGGTCGTCCATGAATTTGGACACAAATTGCGGTCCTCGATCGCTAATGATTTTCTTGGGCAAGCCGTGTTCCCTGAATACATTGTCCCGGAATAAGGTGGCAACTCCTTGCGAAGTAACGGTGGAGGTCGTAGGTAGGAAATACGACTTCTTGGTAAACCGATCCACTACTACCAAAATCATGTCGTTTCCTTTGGATTCGGGCAATGGTCCTATGAGATCCATAGAGATAATTTCCCATGGTGCCTCTGGTACCTCGTTAGGATGTAACGGTGCTGCTCGAGTCTGTCGATCCGGTTTGACTTTTTGGCAAGTTTCGCATCCCGCCACATAGTTCTGTATGTCTTTGCGCATTTGAGGCCACCAAAAATCTCTGGTTATGAGTTCAACCGTTTTATCTATCCCTGGATGCCCCCAAGAATGATAAATTGCTAGCAAGGATTCGCGAGTGTGTATATTTGCGGGTACATAAATTCTTCCCTTCCACTCGACCAGTCCGTTTACAGCCTTAAAGTCCTCATTATTTTCGTCCAGCCCTTTTCGCACCTGCGTTTCCCATTGTCGGTTTGGAATTTTCCGGATATCCTTAATAATATCCTCAATAGCCCTATCGTCATCGTAAACTCTAATGAATAAGTCATCCTTGAGCAGGATGACACCCTCGTTATCTGGGCCTCCCGGATGATGGTCTGTTCGCCGTGATAAGATATCCGCCTTGGAATTGGACTTCCCTGAGCGATGCTTGATGGCAAAATTGTACTCCTGTAGGTCCGTGACCCATCGCGCCTGTCGTCGATTGAGATTCTGCGGTTTCCGGAAATACGTCAGGTTCTGATGATCCGTTAATACTTCCACAATCTCCTTAGCGCCTTTGAGGTAGTGCGACCATTCATAGAATGCATGCATGACCGCCAGCATTTCCTTGTCGTAGATCTCATAGTTTCGCTCAGCGTCGTTTAAGGCTTTTGAAATAAACGCGACCGGTCTCCAAGATTCGTCCTTTCCTTGCTGTGACAAAATTCCGCCAATTGCAAAATCCGAGGCATCCACTTCGATGCGAAATTGGCCCTCGTCATCAGGAATTTTGAGTACAACCTCCCTCACCACAAGGTCTTTCAGTCCCTGAAAGGCGGCGTCTTGTAATTCGGTCCAGAACCAGTCCTTATTCCCGGTTAATTTTGTCAACGGCTTCGCCGTTGATGCGAATCCCTCCACAAAACGTCGATAAAAATTCACAAAGCCTAAGAACTGCTGTAATTCACGTTTACAAGTAGGAGTCGGCCATTCTGCGATTGCTTTAACCTTGCCAGTTTCCATCCGGATCGAATCCTCGCTAATAACAAGGCCCAGAAAATCGATTTCTGGTCGATCGAACCAACACTTTTCCGGCTTCAACGATAGCTTGTGGTTCTCCAGTTTGGCCAGAATACGGTTGACATGCTTTGTATGTTCATCTTGTGTGGATGAAAACACCAATATATCGTCCATATAGATGACCACCCATCCCTCAGCAACTTCTTGTCGGAAGATGTCGTTCATCATTGTCTGAAATGTGGCGGGGGAATTTGTTAAACCAAAGAACATTACTAGCGGTTCGAAAAGCCCCCGATTTGTTCTGAACGCCGCTTTCCACTCATCGCCTTGCTTAATGCGAACATTGTTGTAGCCCCAACGGATATCCATTTTAGAGAATATCTTGGCCTTAGACAATTTGTCCACCAGTTCCCCGATAAGTGGTAAAGGATAGCGATTCTTTATCGTCATCTCATTTAATCGTCGGTAGTCCTGTACCGGTCGTAATTTGCCATCCTTTTTCTTAACGAAGAAGAAGGGAGATGCCATAGGAGATTTACTTGGTTGAATTCGTCCTGATTCCAAGTTTTCCTTCAGGAATTCGTCCAACTGTGTCTGTTCGTCCTGGTTAAGTGGATAAATCTTACAATCCACTTGTTTAGCCCCCGGGATTAATTCAATTGCATGATCCCATGGTCGTCGTGGTGGTAGTTCGTCAAAGGTCTCCTTTTCGAAGACCTTTCGGTGTTCCAAGTAGTGCTTAGGCACTACTTCCTCTAAGGTGCGCTTTTGGGCGGCTTCTGATTCCTTAGCAGCTATATTGGTTGCTACCGAGCGTAGTCGTAGCTCCGGTTCCCCAATATCAATGGCCAATAATCGTTCGCCTTCCTCCAGTTGTTCTATTGGATCTGACTCGTCTTCCGGTTCTTCCACCTGAGATGTCGTCCAGCAAGTTCCTGGACATCGCGTGAACCGTACTTCTTTTCGCTTCCAGTCAATGGCTGGATTATGATGTTTTAACCAGTCATGACCTAGGAACAAATCCGTTTTTCCCAAGCGCGCCACGCTGCATTCCATTATTTCCTCATGATCCCCAATTCGCAGCTTGAATTGCGTCATGTATTCAATGCTTCCCATTGAGTTCCGGGACCCATCTGCATTGTAGACTGGTAACGGTTTTATCAACCGTCGTTTATTTAATTTGTGTCGTTCCACAAATTCTTCATTAACACAGGAGCCAGTACACCCTGAATCAACCAATGCTAATACATTGACTGTCTCGCCCGTGTCCATTGTCATTAATACACAGTGCAGGTCTATTTCCTGCTTGCCTGTTGCGTGTACCAACTGTTGACGCAATTGGGTCAGGTTCCACAACGCTTCCTGTTCTGATAGTTTATTGAGGTCATTTACCAACTTGGCATTGACCTCGTCGACTCGTTTAGTCGGTACCCATTCCTTTAAGCAACGAACTGCAGTTTCATTGTTCTCCTGCCAAATTCGTCTTAACACCCACTCAGGGGTCCATGGAGTCAACCGATTTGTTTTTACGCTCACACTTAAGTTTCGTATCCGGTGAATGAGGGGAGAACATTCATATAACAATTCTGGTACTTTTACACAAGAATCATTGTCCGGTACAGAAACTCTATTAGCCAGCAGCGCGGAGCGCGTGCCTACTGGCTGTCGCCAAAACCCTTCTCCTTTCCCCACTCTTTCCATTGCTCCTCGTGAGCTCCTGGATCTTCATTTCCCTAACACGGCCTTTTCCTTTCTCGGCCCATGTATGTTTCTTTGGTTCTTTGCATTCCCTTGCAAAGTGACCCTTTTTTCCGCAGTTATAACATGCGCCTGTTCCTTTCTTGACTTTATCTACATCCATGGCATTGGAATCGTGAGTCGATGATGATGCCTGAGCCGGTTTGTACGTTCGCACCACTGGTTGAGGTTTTTGGTAATCCTCCTTGAACGGTGTCTTTTTCTGTCGATCACCATAGGCGTCTCGAGCCCTTCGGTATGCATGTGCCAGTTCCGTGACCCTTTCCATGATCCGTTCCAAGGTGTCCCCCTGCGTCTAAGTCTCCGACTCGGATCAATTCAAATCCTAGGTTTGGATTTAACCCTTTCTGGAAATGATCCTTCGCGGCGCTAGCATTCCATCCGGTCAAGGGTAACAGAGCTTTAAATTCGATGATATAATCTTCCACGGCCCGACTACCCTGCTGCAGCTTTTGGATTTGTTCAACAGCGTGTTCCCTGGTTTCTTTGGACATAAAGAAATCATGCATCTGCCTTTTAAGATCTGCCCATCCTAAGAAGGGAGGTTTGATGCTTTGGGGATTTCGTTGATAGTGAGCTGCTACCCCGATCGAGGCAGGAACAAAGTGTCCCTCTCTTCGTTCCTGATAGGTTAATCTCGCTGGCCATCCTTCTTCCGCAACCTTTTGATTAAAATCCGTGTCGCTGTCAATTTGTTCTTTTAATTTGACAGCCGCCCATGTGCCAGCCCGATCTCCTTTTCCTTTCTAATCCGCCCCAGCGTAATATAGATACGCCTGCCATAATCTGTTTCGTGCGCCAATTCAAAGTATACGTCCATGGCTCTGCACCATGCGTCTACTTGTGCGGGTCCCCTTCATAATGGTCCGGTAGCTCCAATTTCACCAGCGATCTACTAGGTGGTGGAGGTCGGGTATTCTGATATTCTGTTACTGCTTGCTGAAACAGATTTCCCATGTGCGCCGCCATTTGGTTGGTCCCTTCATTCCATTCTTGGATGACTTCGTCTCTCTTGGGCCACTTGTTGCGGAGTTGATCCCCCTGCTACAGTTAATGGTTCCGGTCTTGGATTTGCATTTGGCCCGAAATAGTAATTGTATTGATAAATTGCTGATTGCAAATACGCTGTCATTGTATTTGTCCAGCCGAAACCTATTTCAACGTGTCCAAGATCCCCATTAACGATTGCCTGGATCATCGGCCATCCACTTGTCCCATTGACGCTGGTTCGCACATGGAATCCAACCCATTTGTTGTGTCGCACTACTTTAAACTTAACAGACTGGTTTGATCTGTATTGTGGGTCGACTTGGTTTACCCAATGTGCCGTGGGGAATGCAGGCCACTCAAACTGATTCCACAATTCTTCCTTAAACAAAGCCAAATAGCAATACCCGGGTATCGCGGGTGTTACACGATCAAAGATTTTGACCACGGTTTGTACTTGTTGCTGGAAACACCTGTTTGGGTGATTTTCCTGGAAGATTGAATCTGATTCGACGGATCTCGCGACTTAAGAACCTTGTCAGGTTGTCGTTCCTTGACGCGCCCACTGTATATTGCCCGAAACCGTTGCCTTGCAATCGGTACATTTCTTCCCAGCCATGCATTCCATGTTCTCGGCTAGACACATGGATTCGTTCGAGTTCAGGCATTATTGTGGATTCAATAATGGCCGTGCTTTCTCGGTATGCTGGTTGCCACGACAATATTTTGTCGACTGTGGGGAACGCTGGCCAATTGAATGCATCCCAGTACCTGTGCTTAATGAGGATCAAGTAACAATAACCGGGAATACGGTTATGTAACATGGCTATTCGGGGTCTTTTGAGATATCGGTCCGCTCCTGCGTCCCATTCAATGGCTCCCATATGTTTACGATCATGACCGGTCCGTACTAGTGACGCGATCATGTCCCAACCCTTAGGTCCTTTGGGAACTCGCTCAATATGGTAGCAGTCGTTATATCCATAGGTACGTCGAATATTCACACGACCGTGAGTATTGCGAAGGTTGTAGTCCCATGAATTTATTTCCTGAATCTGAGGAAACGCCGGCCATTCATACATATCCCAAAATTGATTTTTTATTAGGATTAAGTAACAATATCCAGGTACGTCTGGATGTAGCGCATGCTTTGTGTGCGCCGGGCGTGGATACGGGTAAGGAATCGCTATTTCTTTTCGACTTCCCGTTTCCAATTGTTAATGGTCCTTTCTTTTTCCTCGTTGAACCCCTGTTTGGGTTCAGGGTCTGCGGATTCCCAATCCGCTGCACAAGGGACGGTACCGTTGTACCAGTTGGCGTCTGCGCCTGCGGTTCTGGTTAGCGACTTGCTAGGTCCAGAATGGACAGTTACTGCTTGCGCATATGACATGGGCGCTGACGTGGAGCGCACCGTTGATGGTTGTCCTGCAACCCAGGACGAAATGGTGGAGGCTCGTGCCTTCCCTTTCTTGGATTCTTTTTGTCCGCCAAATCGGGCGAACTTGTTAATACTTGCTGCGGCCTTCCATGAGTTTCATGTCCTTCCAAGTATAGGACTCGTCTTCATGCGGGCGCAGTGCGGCTCGTTCGATGACATGAAACATGTCATTCTTGTGGTGGTCCTGGAGACCGAACTTGACGGTTTCGTCTCGCATCTCTGGTTCCCAGGACAAAATCTGCGTTACTGTCGGCCACTCCGGCCAGTCGAACGTGTTGTAAAACTCTTTTTTGAACAGGTACATGTAACAGTACCCGCTCCTTCGCCAGGGTTTCTCCTCTTGGATATCCGTGACGGGCGCACTTGGTAACTTTGGACGGTTCAATGTTTTGACCCAGGTGTCCGTGTACGTGATGTCTTCCCCAACGAGTTTGAGGAAGTTGTCGAGTCCTAGCAGGGGGTGCGTGCCAGGGTCACTTTTCATGATGAGCGGGGGATACCAGGAACGGCGTGTTGTACCTGGTTGGCGTTTTCCTTTTCAGGCGTGCCTTCATGTAAGGATCGGGTCGTTTCCCATCCAGCCGTTCCTGGTTCGCGATCTCCGCGGTCGCCCTATTGTAGCTACGGGTCTTAATGTTCCCGTTTTCGGCGTGCATGAGCCGATTTCTTTCTTTGGCTGACAAGACCAAACCGTTATGTCGTAGCGTGATGATATTCCAGCCCATCAACAGGAGCTGGATGTTCGACGGCGTGTCGAACAGTCTTTGGCGGATCTCTGATTCAGGATCCATGTCGTTAAGCAGCCCCTCCAGGGTCTGCCTGTCTTTCTCCATCTGGGCGAGCTCCTTCTCGACCTGTTTTTGGTACCGGATTTTCTTCCCGGCGCTGCTTGAGAAGTTCTTCCCAAGCGTCCTCCTGAATGCGGAGGGTTTCCTGTTCCAGCTGCCACAGCTGAAACGCGTGTTGTCGTTGTTGGAGACGACGCTCCCGGTGCTGCGCCTTGCGCCATGTATAGTAAGCCCGAACGTGGGCGTCTTGCTGCCTGTTGTCGACAAGAACTGTGGTCGACCGAGTGATTTCTTCTGCGCACTCCTGCGCCCATTCGATTCCAAATCGTTTCCGACCTGCACGAGAGTGAGGCCGGCGCGGGGGATGATGTAGTTGAAAAATGAAGCCATAGTTGCTTCCCTGATGTCGCCTTAGACCTTTTAAGTAAAAAGGCTGTTGACTCTTCTTCTATACTCGCACTTCCTAATGCGAATATTCTTTGATGCGGTCAATAACGCACCCGCACTCAATTCTTCGATTTATTCCCACCAAATGACCCAAAAGCGTGGTGCCTGGGGCTTCACTCGAGTGTCCTCGTGCTCAGATCGTTAGATCTGATACGTAATTGGTATCTCGAGACTGTTCTCCTTGCTACACGGCACGCTAGTGGACTGCCTTCGCTCGTTCCTGAGCTTTTCCGAGACAAACGGTGTATTCCGCTGACCAGTGCCTGCCTGCACTTTCAATCACACGGAGATACTCTCGTCCGAATGCCTTTTGTAGACAGAAACCTTTCGGTAGTAGTCACTGATGACGATCAGCGAGGCTATCTGTGGTCGACGTCGGTGGTGATCCTCGAGAGCGGCTCAGTAGTCACGTGGTGTAACGTGTACCGAGGTCCGTCGCGCAGGCTTGAGGGAACTCGTCGAGGACGCACACAACAGCGAGCAAGAGATGCCCGAGGTGGTTGTCAACGACGGCGAGAGGTGTGGTATAAAGACTCTAGATTATGTTAAGACGGATCTAAACACAACCACAGGTCTCAGACGATGAGGAGAGAAAGAGAGTAGTATTGACACAATAGACCAGTAAGCTGGATTAGAGCAAACTATCTAGAGTCTTAGGACTCCTACCTACGGATACGCCCTCCTTATATACCTTTGGTCCTGGTCTGTGCGCACAGACTACACTGCCTCCAAGGCTGTGTACGCGCAGCAACGTTCCAGACCCCTCCATAGCCAGACTCGCCTGGACCCCTATGCCTAGACCATCGTACAGCCACCCATGGCTTACCTAACCGGTCCTTCCATAACGGATCCCCCCAAGCCCCTATACGTATTGGTATCCCTTCAAGCGTCCGTAGGCCTCCAGATAAAATAGGATAAAATATAGAAAAATAAGAGAAAATGTCCAGAGTCGTAACAGTAGCAATGTTTTGCAATCTTGGAGAGATTGGTGTCTAGTGCAACATGCAAAATAGGAACAAATAAGAAAAAATATAGATAAGATAGCCCTACTTCTTAGCTTTAATTTGGCTTTACATTGTACTTGTTTGGATATGTTGATGCTGAGGTATAAATTGCTTTTTAAGCAGATGTCATTGCTATGGTTTTGTTGCTGACAGCAATGGAACACAAATCATTATCTGGGAGTCATGTGACCAAGTTTAAAGTCATGTGACATTGTTTAACAAGTTGAACATGCACCAAATAGACCATAACAACTCTTGGAACTGACCATGAAGGCACTCTCTGCTGCTCTACAATCCCACATCCTCTCCCTCCTCAAAGCTGGTCATTCTGCTCATGAGGCCTCCTCTATCACTGGTATACACCACACTACCATCTCCAGACTCCATAGACAACACTCCCCCTACCTCCCCAAGTCATCTGGAGGCTGTCCTACCAAGCTTTCTGACAGAAATGTCAATCATGCCATTTGACTCATTGGCTCTGGCAAGGCTGACACAGCTGTAGATGTCACCAGGGCCCTTCAGGATGTCATCAACCAACCACTCTCATCACAGACAACTAGGAGGTACTTGAAGGAGGCAGGGATAAAGGCAGTGGTGAAGAAAAAGAAGCCCCTTCTCACTGCAAGGCATAAGAGGGCAAGGATGGACTTTGCATTGGCACACAAGGACTATACTGTGGAGGACTGGAAGAGGGTGGTGTGGTCAGATGAGACAAAGATTAATAGGTTAGGGTCAGACGGGAGGAAATGGGCATGGAAGAAGGCAGGGGAGGGTCTCAGTGACACTAGTGAGTGGCACAGCGAAATTTGGTGGAGGGTCAGTTATGGTCTGGGGGTGTATGATGTGGGATGGCCCTGGATATGCTTGCAAGATTGATGGGAGGATGGATGGGGACCTTTTTGTGTCCATACTGGAGGAGGATCTTCAAGCAAGCCTTGAATATTACAATAAGGGTGCAGAAGATGTCATCTTCCAGCAGGACAAACACATGCAAAAAGGCCAAACAATGGTTCCAGGACAATGGAATTGAGGTTCTATTGTGGCCAGCCCAGTCTCCAGACCTCAATCCTATTGAACAACTCTGGACACACATCAAGAGGAGACTGGCAGACTATGAAACACCCCCATCTGGAATCATAGAGTTGTGGGAGAGGGTTGAGGCAGAGTGAAACAAGATTGAGCCAAAGGTGTGCCAGGATTTGATTGAAAGTATGCCTAGGAGGGTTCGGGCAGTGATAGAGGCAAAGGGGGGGTATACAAAGTACTAGAATGTGGCAATATTTGATTTAAAAACATTGGCAACAAAACTGTAGCAATGACATCTGCTTAGAAAGCAATTTATATCTCAGCATCAACATATCCAAACAAGTACAATGTAAATTCAAATTAAAGCTAAGAAGTAGGGCTATCTTATCTATATTTTTTCTTATTTGTTTCTATTTTGCATGTTGCACTAGACACCAATCTCTCCAAGATTGCAAAACATTGCTACGGTTTTGTTGCTTACTGTAGGTCCCACACTAGCAGACACTGGATCATAAGGTTGCATTTGAAAACAAGTATGGGATGTGCAGCTAGGCTTAGTGTCACATCATGGTGATGAAACAATTCAGTAACAGTACTATATAATTACATTGTCCTGTCACCAATGTCTGAACTTAGTGCCAATTCATTATAACACTCAAAAATCCAATAAGTAGGCCTGGCCTGCCTGACATGTCAGAGAAGGCTGAGCATGCAAGCCACATTCTCTCATTATGGAGACAGAGTTAAGAGACATCCCATTTGTTACATTAATTAAAGACTTTGTTGTCTATGAAGATGTTTGAGTGTTGGCAGGGCTTTGCAATACCTGCAGGACAACATATTATGCTGATCATGAGCGCACACCTTCTACACAAGCAGGTCAATATGACAGGATATATCTGAACTCAGCAAAATATTTAAAAATTGGGAAACAATTATGGGTTGATTGAAGGTTCACTTTTGCAGTTATAAATGGTATATATCACTTCCATGGATCAACTGCAGCTTATACAGCATTTTGGAACAATGTTTTCATTGGTGGAGATTTATCTTCTGGTAAAGTGAGCCACAGACAAGTATGGGTTGCATTTATCCAGATTCATGGGATCTATGTCTGGTGTAAATTTGACATTGAGGGAGAAGGCAGCAAGATGGGAGTTTGCCATGGATTCAGGGGCAATGGGAGGAGCAACAGTTGCAGCCACATGGTGAGGAACATATTGGGAGAGGAGACAGAGATGCCTTCATGCCATCTCAAATTTACTGTGTTGAAACAATATGTGCCCCATGTGGAATTGTAATTGCATGGTGCAAATGTGCAAAGTCTGAGTCTCCAAGCAATATCTCGCAATTCCTAGAACATGCTTATCCTGATATTGATTCAAGACCTGACTACATATGCATTGATAAGGCATGCCTTGTCTTAAGAAGAAGTGTTGCAAATGGTAGTTGGGAAAGGTGGAATCAAACAAGCAGGTTCATTGTTGACTCATACCACTACACAAACCACAAGGCAACAGATGCTCTATGCCATACTTTGTGCAATCCTGCACCAACAGATGGATCAGCACCAAACCTGGTTGTTATGGGGACAGACAATAATGGACAACCTTGTCAAAAACATGCATTTAATACCCAAGCATGTGAACAGTTAAATGCATGGTTGGGTGGTTTTGAGCCCATCTTAAACAGAATGACAGCTGGAAATTTCAACTGGTTCCTACATGCCATGCTATGCTGTCATACCAACCATGTTATAAAAAGGCAAGAAATGTTGAGTATCCTGTGTGAAGGAGCAGAAAAAGTATCTCCAACAAAATTATTCTACCTGATTGGTGGGAATATTGACAGTAACAATTGACTGATAAAACATGAACCCAGAACTTGAACTGTGATTACCAGATGGCTGGTATGGCATTTATGATGACCTTTTATTTTCTAGTTCCTGATTGACTTGTTCTGTTTCTCCATCTGTCTCAGGGTGATAGGCAGTACTCATCCTGTGATCAATTACTAATGCTTTATGGATTTCTTGGAAGACTTTTGCTGTGAACTGGGGACCTCAATTGGAGATGAGGATATCAGGGAGTCCAAATCATTTAAATACTTTGGAAATGTAGATGTCTGCTGTTCCCAAGGCATCAATAGTCTTCTTGCAAGGCATGAAATTTACCCCCTTTATAAGACCATGGTCCACTATGACCAGGATAGAGTCAAAACATCCAAGATTGGTAAATCTGTGATGAAATCAAGCATGACTTGTTGAAAGGGATGAGTGGATTTAGATGGGATTATGGATGAGCATTGACCTTCTGGATGAGTATTGACCTTCATTTGTTGACACAGGGCACAGCCATCAACCCATTCTCTACTCTGTTTAGCCATTCCTGGCCACCAGTAATCTCACTTCAGAAGTTCTAATGTTTTAAATTCACCAGGATGTCCGGAAGATGGTGCTTCATGGACATCCTTAATTAAGGATGTGCAAAGATTGACTTGATCAGGTATATAGGTCTCCCCTTGATACTTGATAGTAAATGATGCCATCAATATGTCCAATCTTGCAGTTTTGATTTGACCAGTGGAGCATGGTGTGTCTGAGTCACTTCAATCAAAATTTGACCAAAGTCATCCATTGCCATTGCTTTCTTAATTATACTGGCAAGGCTGTCATTGATGAGCCAAATGAATCATTCTGATGGAAGTACTACAACATCATCTTGTAGTTCTGAATTTCCCATGTGATCAGGGTGGCAGGAGAGTGTGTCTGCTTTGAACATCTTGGTACCAGGTACATGCTCAATTCTGAGATCAAATTCTGATAGGAATGATGACCATTGTGCTTGTTGAGGGGTTAGTCTTTGGGCAGTTTGATAATTCAGATTAGAATATTGTCCATGTAAATTACTAGCCAACCCTCATTTATCATTTCCCAAAAGTATTCATTCATCATGGTTTGAAATGTCAAAGGTGAATTACAGAGCCTGAAGAACATGACAGTTGGTTCATATAGTCCTCAATTGGTGATAAAGGCAGCTTTCCTTCATCACCTTCTTTAATGCAGACATTGTTATACCCCCATCAAAGATCTAATTTTGTAAAGTACTGGGCACCAGCTAATTTTATCATTAAGTCAGATATCAAGGGCAAAGGAAAAATGGTGATGCTTGGGGAAATTTCAACAGTCTGATGTACTTTTTGCCTAGCTGTTCTTTGATCCATTCATCAAGTGATGATTGTTCTTTTAACAATAATGGGTATATTTGCTGACTTTTGTCAAAAATCCTTGCTTTAGCTCAATAGCATAGTCTCATAATTGATTGGAAGGAAAGTGCTCTGATGCTGTTTCTTGAATATTGATTCCCAATGTCTGTAGATGTCTGGGAGTATGGTTGGTGGTTCTTTGTCTATTTTCTGATGTTCTAGTGCTTGAGAAGTAGACATTTTTATTCTCATCCAGTACTTGTCTTCTCCCCATTGCTTAGTGTCAAGTGCCATTTGCCAGATTGTTTTTGGTCTCTCTTCTTTGTTGATTAATTGGATAGTTTTATTCCTCCAATCAATAGTAGGATTGTTTTCTTCCAGCCAGGGGATTCTGAGTATTACTTTCTGATTGCCAAGTTTAGTGATAAGAAATCAGTTACTGTGGGTTTTTCTTCAATGGAATATCATAATGAGTGATCATTCCATTAAGATTAACTGTTCCATCAGCATTTCAAACTTTAATTGGTCATTTAAGTTTTTCTTTGGTTAGGTTTAGTGTTATTTCATTGTCAATGAAGTTTCCTTCAGCTCCACAATTAATTAGAGTGGATGTTTCAGCAGGTAGATCAGATGATTGAATGGTAATAGAAATTTGTTTGTCATTGTTGGATTTTACTATTACAAAGTCGAGTGCTAACTGTTCAAGTCCATTGTTTATGGAGGTATCAACTGCTGTCTGATGCCTCCAGGTTAAAAACCCTCTTCTTTGAGCTGGTTAAACATGTCCAGGTGCTCACTGCTGGGCATAGCCTTGATCATGGCCCTGATCTTCTTTGCATCAGATTCCAGTTCTTTTGTTTCCTTGGTTACTGATCAGATATTTTTGTTCTGAAGCAAGGATGTTGATGGGGACTGGTTTTTGCATTTAGGACAATCCCTGGAGATGTGCCCCTGTGTTCCACCTCTGAAACACTTCCCAGTCTTCCTATTCCTCTTTTTGTTTGTCACTAAGTTGCCCAAAGGGGAGGGGTGCCAATGGTTCTAGCAAATCCCAATTGGCTTGTGTTTCAGTTAAAATTAGGACGTGTTCCAGATCCAGTTCATTTTCCAATGATTCCCATGCGTTATGAAGGTTTTCTGCTTTGATATAGATGTCTGTCATGGAGGTGTATCCTGCTAAGCCTTCAAGGACCTTTTCAGCGAAGTCCTTTAACAAATGCTTGGAGTTGCATGGTTAATCCTGTGAGTCCTGATGTTCCTATGTCAACTCAGAATTTTCGGATGTATTCAGGGATGGTAATTTCCCCTCCAACTTTGAGGTTGGCTAGATTGTTCAGAGCCCTGACTGTGCTATTTACTTCTCCCCAATCAGCAAGGAATCACTTTGTGAAAGCAGTCTAGTCTTTCCAGTCTAGTCCTGTGTTGCTATTTTTAATTTGTCTCGAATGATGGCTTTCCAGTCATTTAGTTCTGGTCCCAGGCAAGCAAGAGTATATCTGGTCTTTTTCTCATCTTTTCCCTCATAATTGTGGGGTTCAATTCAAAGAGATCTTCAAGTGAATTGATAAAGGCATGTTGCCTGGACTCTTTTTCCTGTGAATACTGTGATTGGTTGTGGTTTGATATCTCCTTTTGGGGTAACAATTTCAGTTGCCATTTCTGGTTCGGGTTTTGAGGGTTTTGGGGGCTCTTTGGTTCTTGTTCTGGTTCCAGCTTATGTTCAATCTTTTTTATATCCTTGTAGCTTTCCCAAGTTTCTAAAAATTCTGATGTGAAGGCAATGTATTCACAATCTTTGTTGATATTGTATGTGTCACAGAAGCTTTCCCACCAGGTTCATTCTGGTTCTGAGGTAGGAGTGTAGAGTAACTGTTTTAGTGTGGCCCTGTCTTCATTTATCCACTGTATCCAAAGATCTGCTGGTAATGTGTTGAAATAATCTCCTTCCTGTTCTTCTCCTTCAAAGAGTTCATCCAGTATGGGTGGATTCTCTTTCTTGGTTCCTGATAAAAAGTGCCAACCTTCTCCAGTGGTCAATGGATAAACTTCTCATTTATCTAGATAATGGTTCTGTCTAAAAAGAACAGATCCATTCAGGGGCCTCTGACTAGAGGTTTGGGTTTCAATGGTGTCAGTTCAGTACCTCTTTCAGAGGTTCATTTGATGTGTGGGTGCTAGTGTAGACATGCTGAGCAAGCTGTGAGTTCCAACTTGTGTTTTGACATCCTTGACATCAGAACAATTCCCATCTTCTCGCCCATGGGATCATGCAATTGAACTCAAAACAGGATTGACACCAAAAGTCAATAAAATATACATGTTATCACTAAAGGAACAGTCAATGCTCAACAAATGGATTAAGAAACAACTAGACAAAGGATACATTCAACCATCTAAATCACCACAAGCATCACCATTTTTCTTTGTCTCTAAGAAAGAGAGTGGTACACTTCAACCTTGTCAAGATTATCAATACCTGAATGAATGGACAATCAAGAATGCCTACCCATTGCCCTTAGTCTCTGATTTAATGACAAAATTAGAAGGTGCAAACTACTTCACTAAACTTGATTTGCACTGGGGATATAACAATGTCCAAATCAAGAAGGGTGATGAATGGAAAGTGGTGTTCATAACTAATTGAGGTCTATATGAGCCAACGGTCATGTTCTTTAGCCTTTGCAACTCTCCTTCAACATTCCAGACTATGATGAACAAATACTTTCAGGATATGATAAATGAAGGATGGCTTATCATTTACAGTGACTCACAAAAGGTTTCCAATGTGAATTTATGTTGAGTGACTTGTAGTATGGGAAATAAATTACATAAAAATGTGGGAAAACCAGAATACATAGTTTAGCATGTATAAAATTAGATAAACAAGCACCAGTATGTTAGCAACACTTGTGATGGAGATAGAAAATGTTTAAGTCAGATTGCTCATTGGAAACCTGTTGTTGCCAATGCAAGAATGGCATTTTATGCACCCTCAAGGTCATATGACTGATCCTAAAGTCATGTGACAATGTTAGAGAAGCTAAAAATAAAACCAAACAACCACAAACATCACTCACACCTGATCCTGTAATCACTCAATGACACACAATGCCTCACCCCCCTGGTGGCCAATCACCACATGCCATCTTCAATATGGCTAGTTTTAACACATGGAATAGCTTCACATTGAACTGGAAACACATTCACAACCTTCTCAGGTTATCTGGTGCCAATTGTGGAAGGATGTCAGATGAGACTGTGACAACTGTCAAACATGGCTGATCCTACATCTCCTCTTGCATTACTGTAGAAGACAATGAAGCCATGTTAATATCTAGAATAACAGCTCAGAGGCCACTCTCTGTCCCTTCATCAGTTTGTAAAGCCAGGCAAGGACCCTCTGACACCATGAGCCCCAATAATGTAACAGACATTCCCTCAACATTCAGTGTCACCTGCAGACTGCATTGGCCAAGCTTCTGCCCAGCAATATTTCCTCATATATCACCCTAAACAACTGATATCAGCCTCATTTCACTACATTGACCCCTTCTGGCATTCTATGGTCAAGCACAGCTCATTAATGTTGTGACTGGCAGGAACTGTCAGCCTTTTCATCTTCAGCACAGCCCTGATGTCTGGCCTATTTGCATATGTTATAGTAGTGGAGGTTCAGATAGACTCATGAACAACATTGTGAAGCAATCTAGCAAACTTTTTGGCTATCTGTGCAATTATCAGGGGAAGTTCAGTAAATGGGCCAGGATGGCACATTGCACATTCCACTGCTTAAGCCATCATTGCCTGCAATCAGGTAACCTGAGAAGTTTGGAAACATGTTTCCAGTTCAATGTAAAGCTATTCCATGTGTTAAAACTAGCCATATTGAAGATGGCATGTGGTGATTGGCCACCAGGGGGGTGAGGCATTGTGTGTCATTGAGTGATTACAGGATCAGGTGTGAGTGATGTTTGTGGTTGTTTGGTTTTATTTTTAGCTTTTCTAACATTGTCACATGACTTTAGGATCAGTCACATGACCTTGAGGATGCATAAAATACCATTCTTGCATTGGCAACAAAAGGTTTCCAATGAGCAATCTGACTTGAACATTTTCTATCTCCATCAAAAGTGTTGCTGACATAATGTTGCTTGATTATCTAAATCTATACATGCTAAACTATGTATTCTCATTTTCCCACATTTTTATGTAATTTATTTCCCATACTACAAGTCACTCAACATAAATTCACAAAACATTGGAAACCTTTTGTGAGTCACTGTATATGGACAACATCTTAATTTGTGCAAAAACAAAAGAAGAAATGCAGGAGCACACAGAACATGTCTTGAAACATCTTCAGGAAACTGATCTGTTCTTGAAACTTGAGAAATGCAAATTCTGCATTCAAGAAGTTGAATTTCTTGGCATGGTTATCACACCTGGACACATTCAGATGGACCCAATTAAACTTGCCAGAATTTGTGATTGGCCAATACCAACAACAGTTAAACAAGTCAGATATTTTCTGGGATTTGGAAACTTCTATTGGAGATTCATTGGCAATTTTGCCACCATAGCAAAGCCACTAACAGATTTGACAAAGAAGGGTTTACTGTTTGACTGGATGTCTACTTGTCAAACTGAGTTTGAAGAGCTCAAGTGCAAGTTTTCCTCCATGCCTGTTTTATGCATGCCAGACCCCACCAGACCATTTATTCTTCAAACAGATGCCTCAAATAAAGCCACTGGAGCAGTATTAAAACAAGCAAATGCAACTGGAACACTTCACCCATGTGTATGCCTTAACACTTACAAAGCAGAACTATCGGATTTATGACTGAGAATTACTCACAATCATTAAAGGACTACAGGCATGGTGACATTTACTCCATGGATTGCCACATCCAATAGTGGTTCATTGTGATCATAAAAATCTGTTATTCTATCAATCACCTCAATGATTAACTCCCCAACAACCATGATGATCCATGATGCTCTCAGAATTTGATCTGAAAATTGAACATGTACCTGGCACCAAAATGTTTGAAGCTGATGCTCTATCCTGCCAACCTGATCATATGAAAGACAATAATACCCCAGACAATTATTTTCATTATATACATTTTTACTACCATGTCACTGTAAAAAGTGTTTAGTAGTTTCTCTATTGACAATTGAATGACTTAACTTGTCACCAAGGCTTACAGTGTCATCATCAAAGAGAGGATCCATTCGATCATCAAAAGGATCCTTTGGGATTTTGTAATCTTTTTCACCACTATCAAATAAGGTTTCTTCTAAAACATCATGTGGATCTCCCACTGTTGAATAATCAAGATCTATGTTAGATCTTTTGCATTTGGGAGGTGGTTCAAAAGATAATTCATCTTTTGTGATGGTGTCAAGTATTTTTAATGTCTCTGTCATTGGTGTGACACCAATGTGCTCAGCAAGCATTCTGGTTTGATTGGAACATTTCCACATTCCCTTTTGGGTTTGTGACTGACCTGTGAATTGGGCAGCTGGTGGAAACATGTGGGCTTGTACATTTTGTGCCACAATAGAAAGAGCTGGAATTGTATTGCTGTTTCATCACATGGCCTCTGCAATATTCTCTGATAATAGAATCAGAGATTGTTTTGAAAGTGAATATAGAGCCTGCATGAAGTCAGGGATATTAACTTGATCTTCCCTGAGCTGCGCAAAATATGATCCTAGCCTCTTGATCTCAGGTACAGGATCTTTCCCTGAGAGTTGAAATTTAACTGTTTTTTGAAAACAATCAAAAATTAATGCTGGGATTGTCTTTTTATAGCTGGTCTCCAGCATTGTCCATGCTGCAAGAAGTTCATCTTTGGAAGCAATGTGTCATCTGATAGAATCTGAGACTTTAAGACATAAAGCACCCAGACCTGAGTTGTTAAGCTTTTGCCATTCATGAAGTTCCTTTTTATACTTGGAAGTGGCTTTGGCAGTGAGTGTAGTGGTAGTGGTGTTGGCGGGAGGAGATGGTTTGGGAAATGAAAAATTGATAATAGACCATGATCCAATGTGGAGTAGATAGGACTTCATCCTTTCAGCCCAAACACAGTAATCAATGCCAGTGGAAGTCTTGGAGGACAACATAGTATGTATATTCTTATGTCTTTGTTTCATAAAAAATAATTTTGAAAAATATGAACATTTTTCATCATTGTTGAACATGTCCTTGAGACATGTTTTGTCATTGTTGACAACAATGACAGGCTTTTTGGGACCCATAACCTGTTGAGCAGCAATCATATGTCTGTTAGACATAGTTTGTCTCAGTGGTTGTCACTGTTGTGAACAATGAGCTCATATGTCCATTAGACACAGAGCCATATGTCTGTGATGACAAGAGTATTGTATCACCATCATAGACAGTGACCAGACACCTCTCCAGGTATTTTGAGTATTGTATCACTGTCAGAGACAGTGACCAGAGACCTCTCCAGGTCTTACTCTCATAGAGAGGAGATACTCACATGCTGGTAAGCAGGAAAGAGCAACTGAATGTATATTGAATCTTATATACACTTTTAATGTATGTACATATTTGTGTATTTGCCTTTATTCTAATATATGTAAATAAAAGAAATTAATAAGAAAGAAATACCCTCTAAGGGTCAAACTGGTGATAGCCATGTTGAGGGCTATACTTAGGGGTATTTGGGGTGAAGGTTGTTCAACACTCATACTGATAGTTAGTAGCATACTCTATCTATTCAGGTAATATAACAGTCTTCATCTATGTTACAGTTCTCTTTTCATTTCATCTTCCTATCTCAGTGAACTGTTTCATATCCATTGTTACTCATTTAACTGCACATTGTACAGCCTGGATGCTATCTCCTTTCATAGTTACTTTCATATTTCCTTTCTCAGGTAGCTACAGCCTCATTTCCTTTTTTGCTTTCTATTGTTCTCTAATGTATATAAACTCCTGTACTGTAGAGTAACCTCAGTTCCAACTTAGATGAGTTTTGCTCTCAACTTTGCTTGATCTCAATGCTCTCTTTTCTCATCATTCTCCAGACCTTTGTCATTGTTTGACTTAGTGACCGCACTCTTTGTCCAGTGGCTGGGAGCAAACTGAGACTCTGCTTGTTGCTGTTGACTTAGAACAAACCACAATGAGGGCATCATCCATAACACAAGTTGGAACTCAGGAACCGCTCAGTGCATCATCACTGGCCAGACACCATTGATACCAGAACCTCTCTGATTACCTTAGCAGGAGAGAAGTCTACTTTTCTATGACACACAAGGGCTGGTACTATGTTTCAGGAACAAAGAAGAAGAACCAACCAGTTCCAGAAGAATTCTTCAAAGGAGAATATCAGGAAGGAGATTCTGACAATGAATTACCAGGGGAAGCTTGGATTCACTGGTACAACAAAAAACACAAGGAAGAGAACCAGTTATTCTTACCTCCAAATACTGAACCAGAACTCACTTGGTGGCACAAATTTTGAGTTGATGAAAAACTAGGAGACTTCTCTTTCTTTGCATTTGATAAACAAACAATCACCAAGTGGAATGAATACAGAGAACAGCAACAGATTGAGCTGGATATAGCCTTTGGAGACAAACCAAAGAAAGGAGAAAACTTGAAACAAGGCACAGAACCAAAACACAAACCAGGAACACAGGATCTGAGACCTGAAACACCAGAACCAAAACAGGAACCAGAAAAGGAAATGTCAGATGACAAGGAAGCATCCTTGAAAGGAATAAAGGGAATCTCCATTAAGGAATTCAAAGGACAGTGCTCTAAGGTGAAACATTTCATCAATACATTTGATGACATCTTCAATCTTGATGAAGGACACTTTGAAACATTGAAAAAACAAATCAAATATGTTCTCCTTCACCTAGATGATTGGAAAGCCAATCTTCAAGGAGAATTAGAGGCAGCAGAAGCAGCCAAAGGAAAGTCAACAGAAAGTGCATATGCACTCTCTTGGGACAGCTACAGTGGCTCAAAAAACTGCCCCAATGTTTGGGCATTTTGGAAAGATAGGCATGGTGAGAAAGAATGACATAAGCAGCATGTGTTATAAAATTATGTAATATACTACTATATCAGGCTACGTAGCGAATTAAAAATTATATAATTCGGATTGAAACCCATTGAGTAATAAATCAAACAAGATATTCACTCATTGGGGCAGTTTTTTGACTCTTGAATTTTTCACCTGATTTTCAATGTGACACTCCAGTACAAGTTAACTGGGGCTGTGGGAATAATAAACAATGTCACATGACTTTGTTTGTATTAGTTTGACATGTTGGACTTGGCTCATTCATCTTCTTGACTCCCAACCACCACCATGAAATCCATCTCAGCTGAAAAGCACTCTTCTGTTGTTTCTCTCCTCAATGAGGGTTATTCTCATTGTCAAATCCAAGCTAGGACAGGTCTGGGGAAGGGTACTATTGGGAGGATTAGCAAGGAGATGGAGGGGGGTAAAGAAAACCATCCTGGTGGTCATCCTTCCAAGCTTTCTCCCTGTGATAAACAGTCAATTATCCACCAAATTAGCTCTGGGAAGCTTGACAATGCTGTCCAAGCCACACAATTCATAAATTCCACCAGTGCTACCCCCATCACTCCTCACACTGTGCAAAATGTGTTGAAGGGGGCAGGTCTTTGCTCAGCAACAAAGAAGAAAGTGCCTATGCTGAAAGCATCCCACCATCAGAAGTGTCTCAGGTTTGCCCAGTACCACCAAAACTGGACTGTGGAGGACTGGAAGAGGGTGTTATGGAGTGATGAGACCAAAATCAATTGGATTGGGTCAGATGTGAAGGTGTATGTCTGGAAAAAACATGGGGAAGCCATATCTGACCACACCACCACACCAACTGTCAAGCATGGAGGGGGGAATAACTTGATGGTTTGGGGTTGTATGGGCTGGGGTGGGGTTGGGAAGCTTGTGGAGGTGCAGGGGAAGATAGATGCTGTGCAGTACTGTGAGATTTTGGAGGAGGGGATGGAGGAGAGCTTTGAGAAGTTGGGGATGGCTGAGGATGAGAGGTACTTCCAGCAGGACAATGACTCAAAGCACACCTCCAGAAGGGCACACAGAAGTGGTTCACTGACCATCAAATTACTCTCCTGGAGTGGCCAGCCCAATCCCCTGACCTGAACCCCATTGAACACCTTTGGCAACATCTCAAGAAGAAACTCCAGCAATATGATGCACCACCCAAAGGAGTCCATGAGTTATGGGAGAGGGTAGCAAGGGAGTGGAATGAGATACCACCAGAGACATGTCAGAAACTTGTGGAAAGCATGCCCAAAAGGATAGAGGCAGTTTTGAAGGCAAAGGGGGGTCATACAAAGTACTAGATTAGCAAATATCCTAGAGTCAAAAAACTGCCCCAATGGGTGAATATCTTGTTTGATTTATTACTCAATGGATTTTGATTCAACTTACATAATTTTTGATTCGCTACGTAGCCATAATATAGTAGTATATTACATAATTTTATAACACATGCTGCTTATGTCATCCTTTCTCACCATGCCTATCTTTCCAAAATGCCCAAACATTGGGGCAGTTTTTTGAGCCACTGTATACTAGCTTCAAGTGACAATTCTTGAATGATTGGGGAGAATCTGATAGCGCAGCAAGGACCCCGAATGATCTAGATAAAGTTAAAGTGGGTGGAGACATTGACATCCCTGCCTACATTCAGAAATTCAGATCACTTATACACTCCACCAGAATTACAGGGTTCATGGCACAGTGCATTTACTTCTGTAAAGGACTCCCTGCATCAGTTGCAGCAAAGATCATTGAAAACCCCACAGTTGTCAACATGGAAACAGCTTATGATGCTGCAGAATGTTTGCATAATGCCTGTTATGAGCTCATGCCCAACAACACTAACCCACCGTCCTTTAGGACACAGACCCACAGGCCTCGTCAAGCAGGGGAGAGAAGGGGGAGGGAAGGAAGGTATATTGTACTACAGACAGAGTCTTACATGGGCGTAAGAGAAACCATCTTAAGTCTGGGGCGACTCAAGACACTTGTACTACTTATATACTATTCTACCAAGACCCTTGCCACCACCTAGTACCACCAGCACTCCCACAGCATCCATACTCCTTATTGTCTTGTATGAGCGCTGCCTCCACGCTGTCACCGTTGCTATGCTTCTGGGTGCAGCCACTGTAACACCATCTTCTGGACCAGTCCGGGTTGCTCTAGACCTTGTAACCATAAGGGGCTATATCCCTAAAGCCTCCTTGTCTCCATAGGCTGTGTTGCAATCCCATATGTCCATATGCGCTGCCACCACTGCTTCCTGATGCGTGATGGCATGATCCCTGATGTGTTGATGCCATCAAGGGCGCGATCCTCTTGCCTAATCTGGCTGTCCTTCCTAGTATAGTGTATGGCCACCTTGTATGGCCATCATCTTGTTCTATAGTAAGCGCTCCCATGCGCTAACCCATGCAAAGTGTTCCCAGGTTCCCTCCTAAGGCTCCTGGCCTGTATAAAGACTGTGGTAGTGGTTCCAGACCACTGATAGATGGATTGAAAATGTGATGCCAATTTTCATGATTGTAACAATGCCTGGGAAACCATTAAATTGATGAACCAATCTTCTGGATCAGGAGACACAAAAAGGTGTTTCAAATTTAACTGAAACCAGGGCCCTCTGCATCTGGATCAAGAGGGATCAATGCTGTAAGCACAGGATGCCTTTCAGATGCCCAAAAGGAGGAATACCAGAAGACTGGCAAATGTTTCAGATGTGGAACACAGGGACACATATCCAGGGACTGCCCAAACAAGGGGAATGCCCAGACGTCATCCTACAAGCCCTCCCCTCCACAGAATTGTGCAATTAAACAACCTTGAACAAATCAGCTGCCCAATGCATTAGGGCCTTGTTGAAAGAACTCCCAGATGAGGAGTGCAAGAATACCCTCCAGGAACTCAAATCTGAGGGTTTTTAAGAAGGAGACACCAGAAATATCGGGACTACCCTTGCCGTGACGGCTTAGGGCTCCAACAATAGACTTATGAGAGGAGGAGAGGAGAGTAGGTAGGAAACCCGAGAGAACTCGACTGAGGACTCTGGGCGCTACTTGCATGGTTTATATACAATACAGGATGGTCTGTGCACTAACCCCTACGACCCTAAAGGCTGTAGAACCCTACGCTATCAATAGTCCTGTATGAGTAAGACTGCATAGCCATGACTGCAGATTAGTCATCGGGTATGAGTCATTGGTCCGGTAGTCCGTAATCTAATCTAATCGTTATCTAATCTAATCTAATCTTAGCGCTGACTAGATAAGATAGATGCCGACCTGACTAAGTGTTTGGCTACTACATTTGTAAAATACAAAGAAAAGAATAAAAATGTCTTAGTGAAACAGAGCTTTCAATATGAGCCATGACAAGAAAGCAGTTGACACCTCCAGTACTATCAAACAGTTAGCACTTGACTCTGTAATTGTACAATCCAATAATAACAAACAGATTTCCATTACTGTGCAAACAACCCATAAACCCACTGAAATATCTGCTCTCATTGACTGTGGAGCAGAAGGGAACTTCATTGATGAATGGATGTCAAAAGATCTACCAAAAGAACTATTGAAACAACCAATTAAAGTCAAGAACACCTACAGAACAATCAATCATGGTGACCAGGCAATAATCTTGGGAATACCCTGGTTAGAACAACATAATCATATTGACTGGCAAAAGAAGACCCTCCAAATGGACAATGATTCAGAAGACACCAAACCTATTTGGTGCATGGCGTTAGATACTTGACAATGGGGAGAAGACAAATACTGGATCAGAGTAAAAACATCAGCATCACAGGTGGTTGAACACCAAGCAAAATGAGATGAAGTGCCAACAGTTTTACCTCCTGAATACACACACTGGCAAGCCACCTTTGAGAAAAAGGCATCAGAATGTTTCCCATCTTCTTGCCCATGGGATCAAACTCAAAACAGGATTTGCACCAAAAGTCAACAAAATATACCAGTTATCACTAAAGGAACAGTCAACTCTTGATGAATGGATTAAAGAACAGCTAGACAAAGGATACATTTGACCGTCTAAATCACCGCAGGCATCACCATTTTTCTTCATCTCTAAGAAAGAAAGTGGCACACTCTGGCCTTGTCAGGACTATTGATACCTGAATGAATGGACAATCAAGAATGCCTATCCATTACCCTTAGTCTCTGACCTAATGACAAAATTAGAAGGCACAAATTACTTCACTAAACTTGATCTGCACTGGGGATATAACAATGTCCGAATCAAGAAAGGAGATGAATGGAAAGCAGCATTCATAACTAATCAGGGTTTATATGAACCAACAGTCATGTTCTTTGGCCTTTGCAACTCTCCTTCAACATTCCAGACTATGATGAATGAATACTTCCAGGACATGATAAACAAAGGATGGCTCATTATCTACATGGACAACATTCTAATCTGTGGGAAAACCAAGGAAGAAGTACAAAAGTGCACAGAACATGTCCTGGAACAACTACAGGAAAACAATCTATTTTTGAAACTTGAGAAGTGCAAATTTTGCATCCAAGAAGTCGAATTTTTAGGCATGATCATCACCCCCCAGACACATACAAATGGATCCTGTCAAACTTGCAGGAATTCATGATTGGCCAATGCCAACAATGGTCAAGCAAGTCAGATCCTTCCTTGGATTTGGGAACTTTTATTGGGATTCATTGACAATTTTGCTGCCATAGTGAAACCACTGACAGATCTGACAAAGAAGGGTTTGCTTTTTGATTGGACACCCATTTGTCAAAACACATTTGAGGAACTCAAGTGCAAATTTTCCTCTATGCCTGTTTTATGCATGCCAAACCCCACCAGACCATTTATTCTTCAAACAGATGCCTCAAATAAAGCTACAGGAGCAGTATTGAAGTAAGCAGACGCAACTGGGATGCTTCACCTATGTGGCTTCATCTCCCATGCCTTGACACTTATGGAACAAAATTATCAGATTTACAATTGAGAATTACTCACAATCATCAAAGGACTATAGGCATGGCAACATTTACTTCATGGGTCACCACATCCAATAGTGGTTCTTTGCAATCACAAGAATCTCTTGTTCTATTGATCACCCCAATGATTAACCCCTCAACAAGCATGATGGTCCATGATGCTCTTGGAATTTGATCTGAAAATTGAACACATACCTGGCACCAAAATGTTTGAAGCAGACACTCTATTCTGCCAACCTGATCATATGAAAGACAATGATACCCCAGATGACATAACCATGTTACCAGACAACAAATTCATTTGTCTTATCGCTACAGACCTGGCTCAAGAAATTAGAGATACTACATCACTTGATAGCTTTGGATGCACAGTTATTGAAACTCAACATGCCCCACCAATTAAATCTAAGCTCCAGGACTGGGCATTTGTTGATGGAATCATCCAATATATTGACAGAGCATACATCCCAGACATTGGAATTGTTACAGTTTCCTCTTCGTTTCAATCTCGTGTCTCAGTGGACCGTTTCATTTCTATCACTTCCCCTTATACTGCGCATTGTACAGCCTGGACACTAACTCCTTTTATAACTACCTTCACGTTTCCTTTCTTAGGTAGTCATTGCCTCGCTCCCTTTATGGTTTCCTTTGTTCCCTAACCATATATAAACTCCATGTACCATAGAGTAACTCTAGTTCCAACTTAGACAAGTTTTGCTCTCAACAACGATTGACCTAAACGCTCTTGTCTCTCATCGCTCTCAAGGCCTTTATCATCGTTTGACTTAGCGCCTGAACTCTTTGTCCAGTGGCTGGGAGCGGACCGAGACTCTGCTTGTCGCTGTTGACTTAGAACGAACCACAACAAGGGCATTGTCCGTAACACAAGTTGGAACTCAGGAACCGCTCAGTGCATCGTCACTAGCCAGACACCATTGATACCAGGGCCTCTCAGATTAGGCCACCGAACAACTCTGTTCGCTACAGACAGAAGTACTACCTTAATCGAAGAGAAGTCTACTTCTCCACTACACACAAGGTCTGGTGCTACGTCTCAGGAACAAAGAGAAAGAACCTACCGGTCCTAGAGGAACTCTTCGAAGGAGAATACCAGGAAGGAAAACACAACAACGAACTACCAGGGGAAATTTGGATTCACTGGTACAACAAAGAAAACGACGAGGACAATCAATTGTTCCTACCCCCAAACACCGAACCCGAACTTACTTGGTGGCACGAGTTTCGAGTCAACAAAGAACTCGGAGATTTTACATTCTTTGCACTAGACAAGGAGACGATAGCCAAGTGGAACGAACACAGAGAACAACAACAGATCGAGATCAATCTAGCCTTTGGGGACAAACCGAAACAAGGAGAAAGCTCGAAACAGGGCACAGAACCGAAACACAAACCAGGAACACAGGATCCGAAACCTGAAACACCAGAACCGAAACAGACACCAAAGGAGGACATGTCAGACGAAAAAGATACAAAAGGAATAAAGGGAATCTCCGTTAGGGAATTCAAAGGACAGTGTTCTAAGGCGAAACACTTCAGCAATACATTTGATGACATCTTCGATCTTGATGAAAAGCGCTTTGATACATCGAAAAAGCAAATCAAATACGTTCTCCTTCATTTAGGGGAAGAACTGGAAGATTGGAAAGCCAATCTCCAAGGAGAACTAGAAGTAGCAGAAGTGGTTAAAGGAAAATCCACAGAAAGCGCATTCACACTCTCATGGGATAACTATGACGGCTTCAGGCGACGATTCTTGAGTGACTGGGGAGAATCTGATAGCGCAGCTAGGACCCTGAATGATCTAGATAAAGTCAAAGTGGGCGGAGACATTGACATCCCTACTTACATTCAGAAATTCCGATCGCTCATACACTCCACTGGAATTACAGGGTTCATGGTGCAGCGCATCTACTTTTGTAAAGGACTCCCTGCATCAGTAGCAGCAAAGATCATCAAAAACCCCGCAGTCACCAGCATGGAAACTGCCTATAATGCTGCGGAACGTCTGCACAATGCTTGGGAGACCATGAAATTGATGAATTGATTGTCTGGATCAGGAGACACAAAGGGGCATTTCAAATTTAACCGGAACCAGAAACCCTCTGCATCCGGATCAAGGGGGAATCAATGCTGTAAGCACAGGACATCTTTCAGATGCCCAAAAGGAGGAATACCGAAAGACCGGCAAATGTTTCAGATGTGGAACACAGGGGCACATATCCAGGGACTGCCCAAACAAGGGGGAATACCCAAACGTCGTCCTACAAGTCCTCCTCCCCACAGAATCGCACAATCAGAGCAGTAGAGGAAACAACCTCGAATGAATCAGCTGCCCAACGCATTAGGGCGCTGTTGCAAGAACTCCCAGATGAGGAGCGCGAGAATACCCTCCAGGAACTCGAATCCGAGGGTTTTTAAGAAGGAGATGCCAGAAAGCAGTTGACGCCTCCAGTACCATCGAACAGTTAGCACTCGACTCTGTAATTGTAAATTCCAATAATAACAAACGGATTTCCATTACTGTGCAAACGAACCATAAACCTGCTGAAATATCTGCTCTCATCGACTGTGGAGCAGAAGGAAACTTCATTGATGAACGAATATCAAAAGATCTACCAAAGGAACTCTTAAAACAACCGATTAGAGTCAAGAACGCTGATGGAACAATCAACCAGAATGGATTAATCACTCATTGCACTTGCCTCACATACTCTATCAAAGGAAAAATGTACGACAACTGGTTATGGATCACAAATTTAGGAGATCAGGAGATAATCTTTGGGATACCTTGGTTGGAACAACATAATCCTACTATTGATTGGCGAAAGAAAACCCTCCAAATGGACGATGATTCAGAAGACACCAAACCTATTTGGCGCATGGCATTAGATAACAAACAATGGGGAGAAGACGAATATTGGATTAGGGTAAAAACATCAGCATCACAGGCGCTTGAACATCAGGCGAAACGAGATGAAGCGCTGATGACTTTGCCTTCTGAATACATACCTTGGCAGGCCACCTTTGAGAAGAAAGCATCCGAGCATTTCCCATCTTCTCGCCCATGGGATCATGCGATCGAACTCAAAACAGGGTTTATACCAAAAGTCAACAAAATCTACCTGTTGTCATTAAAAGAACAGTCAACTCTCGATGAATGGATTAAGGAACAGTTAGACAAAGGATACATTCGACCATCTAAATCGCCACAGGCATCACCATTTTTCTTCGTCTCAAAGAAAGAAAGCGGCGCATTACGACCTTGTCAGGATTATCGATACCTAAACGAGTGGACAATCAAGAACGCCTATCCATTACCATTAGTCTCAGATCTCTTGACAAAATTGGAAGGCGCAAATTACTTCACTAAGCTTGATCTGCGCTGGGGATACAACAACGTCCGAATTAAGGAAGGCGACGAATGGAAGGCAGCATTTATAACAAATCGAGGCTTATATGAACCAACAGTCATGTTCTTTGGCCTTTGTAATTCGCCTTCAACGTTCCAGACTATGATGAATGAATACTTTCAGGACATGATAAATGAAGGATGGCTCATTATTTACATGGACGACATTTTGATTTGTGGGAAAACCAAGGAAGAGGTACGAAAGCGAACAGAACACGTCTTGGAATGACTACAGGAAAACGATCTATTTTTGAAACTTGAGAAGTGCAAATTTTGCGTCCAAGAAGTCGAATTTCTAGGCATGGTCATTACTCCTGGACATATACAAATGGATCCCGTCAAACTTGCAGGAATTTGTGACTGGCCAACGCCAATGACAGTTAAGCAAGTCAGGTCCTTCCTCGGATTTGGAAACTTCTATCGGAGATTTATTGGCAATTTCGCTGCCATAGCAAAACCATTAATGGATCTAACAAAGAAAGGTTTACTTTTCAACTGGATGCCTACTTGCCAGAATGCATTTGACGAACTCAAGCGCAAGTTTTCCTCCATGCCCATTTTACGCATGCCAGACCCCACTCGACCATTCATTCTTCAGACAGACGCTTCAAACAAAGCTACTGGCGCAGTACTTAAACAAGCAGACACAACTGGAACGCTTCACCCATGCGGATTTATCTCCCATGCTTTGACGCTTACAGAACAGAACTATCAGATCTATGATCAAGAACTCCTTGCAATCATTAAAGGACTACAGGCATGGCGACATTTACTACATGGATCACCACACCCAATAGTGGTTCATTGCGATCATAAGAATCTTCTATTCTATCAGACACCCCAACGATTAACCCCTCAACAAGCACAATGGTCCATGATGCTTTCAGAGTTTGACCTGAAAATCGAACATGTACCAGGCACCAAAATGTTCGAAGCAGATGCCCTTTCTCGCCGACCTGATCATATGAAAGGCGAGGATGCTCAAGACGATGTGACAATGCTACCAGATAGCAAGTTCATTCGCCTCATTGCCACAGACCTAGCTCAAGAAATCAGAGATGCCACAGTCCTTGACAGCTTTGGGCGCACAATCATTGAAGTAATTGAATCCCAACGCGCTCCGCCAATTAAATCTAAGCTTCAGGACTGGGCGTTTGTTGACGGAATCATTCGATACATTGATAGAGCATACATCCCAGATAATGGAACGCTCAGGACACAGATTATCAAAACTGTTCATGAATCGCTCACCTCAGGACACCCAGGACGCATGAAAACCCTTGAGCTACTACAACACAACTATTGGTGGCCAGGAATGTATAGACACATCAAAGAATGGATTACAGGTTGCGCCACTTGCCAACAGATGAAAGTAAATACTCATCCAAACACACCGGCGCTTCTACCTATTGGATCTAAAGCAACTCGCCCATTCCAGCAAGTTACATTGGATTTCATTACAGATCTACCAATTGCAGATGGATATGATTCGATTCTGGTCACGGTGGACCATGGTCTTACGAAGGGGGTAATTCTTACTCCTTGCAAGAAAACCATCGATGCCTTAGGAACAGCTGACCTTTACATTTCAGAAATATTCAAACGCTTTGGATTACCCGATATACTCATCTTGGATCGAGGACCACAGTTTTCGGCTAAGGTCTTCCAGGAAATCAGAAAGACGCTAGGAATTGATCACAGAATGAGCACAGCCTATCATCCACAGACCGACGGAGAAACAGAACGTGTTAATCAAGAATTAGAAGTATACCTTCGTATATTTTGCGCAAACGAACCTCACAGATGGAAACAATTACTCCCAATCGCTGCATTTGCTCACAATAATCGACATCATGACTCAGTTAAAGCTTCCCCATTTCAACTCATGTATGGGACGAACCCTGTTGCGCTACCAACGGCTGTACAGAAAATGACAACGCCCGCCGCCGAAGAATGCCTACAGCTATTGAGAAAAGCTAGAGAGGAAGTGTTAGCAGCACATGAACTAGCAAGACAGATGGTTGCACGACGAGTCAGAGACAAAGCAATCAAATTCGTCCAAGGAGACAAAGTATGGCTCGAAAACAGAAACCTCAACATACCATATCAGTCTAGGAAACTGGCACCTAAACGAGAAGGACCCTTTATCGTCGAACAGGTACTAGGACCAGTAACATATAAGCTCAAGCTACCGAAGCAATGGCGCATTCATCCGGTCTTTCACACATCACTCCTTATGCCATACAGGGAAACTGAAACACATGGACCGAACTACACGGCTCCACCCCCTGATCTAGTAAATGGACAAGAAGAGTTTGAAGTGGAAGCGATTCTTACACATTGAAAACGCGGAGCAGGATATCAATATTTGGTTAGATGGAAAGGATACGGCCTGAATGACAACTCTTGGGAACCTGAACGTAACCTAAGCAATGCTGCGGACATTCTACAAGCATATAAACTCAGACGACAATTGTAAAAACCATGTCTCGCTATCGAAACCGCCAAGTTCTCAAACAAAACATTCGATACACAAAGAAATATTGTTCCACCCGAGGACGATACACCCCAAAACTATATGAAAGTTTCAAAGGACGACTAATCACATTTCCTACTTATCACCTTCCGATCACCTCTTTAGAACCGCCTTGGCAGATCAATTATGTTCGAACTCAAGCAACTCGATTAATCGGATGCAGGACTCCCAGACTCACTCATGGACAATTGACACACCCACAAGGCTACGTTGAAATCCCATTCAACGCTTGTCTACACTATCTCCCAAAGTATGAAGATCTCACATTCGCTCTTGAAGAATTACCATCCTATCCTGAGGCAATGTCACCCTATCTCCCGTCACCTAACAGACCCCTGAATCACATACATGATGTATATGCAGAAGCAGTCATTCGTCGGGAAAATCCAGAAGCATTTGATTTAATTCAACGGTTAGATTGCGCAAACAGAGCAATAGAACTCCACAGATGGGCTGTTGATCAACGATTCCCTGATACAATATCAAGCCTCAGCCGAGCGCTTGAGAGCCTTGACTTCCTGGATATGTTTGGCAGCATGGACGGACCTACCATACCCAACTCGCCTGAAAGCATCACATCACAAAACCTTATCCCTGAAACGAACGATAACCAGGAGAACGAAATCTCTACTGTTACCAGGAACGAGCTAAGTGAATCAGAAGGATCTGATGGAGAACTTGAATATGTTCCCAGCATCAGAGCGCCCACATTCTCTTACCGATCTGCAGATGGAGAACTCCGGACAATCGATTGGGAAGACGAGCTGTTCAGTGAAGAATAAAAGGGCTCCCAGCAATGCGAATAATTTCCCCCATCTTATACAGCCAAAAGAAATGTCTCCCCTCACCGTCATCGCCTATGCCGTCGCCCTTTCCTTCGCTCTGTTGGTCACCGCATGTGGCCACTATTATATCGAACCCATCAACCTCCTCTCGCCCTTCATCGCCGCCGCCCACGACTTCCCCCTCAAAGTCTTCGTCGAAACAACCGTCACCATCGACGATTTTGATTTCGCCGACCTTCCGGAGCTACATGAACATCCCGCAGCCCTCATCGAACCCGCCACCGCCACTATACCGCCCATTGTCGTTCGCCCTCGCAACGCAATGCTCCAAAATGTCAGCGACCACCTCGCCGAAATCCTTGTCCTCTACGCCCAGTTTGCAGAACCATTAGACTTCGTCACTGGTCTCACCATTACCACGGACCCTCACTCCCTTACTCAAGAAGAAAGGGATTCCGCGCTAGCGCAAGCAAAACAACTGCAGCTAGCCGTTTGAAGCCTGCAATGGCGAGCAGAGACAGCAGCGGCGGATCTTGGGAACGTCGTCACTTGGCTCGAGTCACGGCAGGATCACGCATGGACGACTGCATGGTAGAAGTCGGTGACTTCTTGCATACAAAGGGGGTAATGTTACAGTTTCCTCTTCGTTTCAATCTCGTGTCTCAGTGGACCGTTTCATTTCTATCACTTCCCCTTATACTGCACATTGTACAGCCTGGACGCTAACTCCTTTTATAACTACCTTCACGTTTCCTTTCTTAGGTAGTCATTGCCTCGCTCCCTTTATGGTTTCCTTTGTTCCCTAACCGTATATAAACTCCATGTACCATAGAGTAACTCTAGTTCCAACTTAGACGAGTTTTGCTCTCAACAACGATCGACCTAAACGCTCTTGTCTCTCATCGCTCTCAAGGCCTTTATCATCGTTTGACTTAGCGCCTGAACTCTTTGTCCAGTGGCTGGGAGCAGACCGAGACTCTGCTTGTCACTGTTGACTTAGAACGAACCACGACGAGGGCATCATCCGTAACAGGAATGCTCCAGACACAGATTGTCAAAACAACTCATGAATCACCAACCTCAGGACACCCAGGATGCCTGAAAACCCTTGAGCTTTTACAACAAGATTATTGGTGGCCAGGAATATATAAACATGTCAAAGAATGGATTACAGGTTGTGCCACTTGTCAACAAATGAAAGTGAATACTCACCCTAACACTCCGGCTCTGTTACCTATTGGATCCAAGACAACTCACCCTTTCCAACAAGTCACACTAGATTTCATTACAGATCTTCCTATGGCAGATGGTTATGACTCCATTCTGGTCACAGTGGACCATGGCCTTATGAAGGGGGTGATTCTTACTCCTTGCAAGAAAACCATTGATGCTTTGGGAACAGCCAACCTTTATATCTCCGAAATATTCAAATGCTTTGGCCTACCTGACACACTCATTTCAGATCAAGGACCGCAGTTCTCAGCCAAAGTCTTCCAGAAAATCAGAAAGATGCTAGGAATTAATCATAGAATGAGCACAGCTTATCTGACAGAGAAACTGAATGTGTAAATCAAGAATTAGAAGTATACCTTTGAATATTCTGCACAAATGAACCCCATAAGTGGAAACAATTACTCCCAATTGCCAAATTTGCCCACAATAATTGACATCATGACTCAGTCAAAGCCTCCCCATTTCAACTCATGTACAGAATGAACCCTGCTGTGTTACCAACCACAGTACAGAAAATGACAACACCTGCCACAGAAGAACACCTACAATTATTACAAAAAGACAGAGAAGAAGCATTAGCTGCACATGAGTTGGCAAGACAGATGGTTGCATGACAAGTCAGAGATAAAGCAATAAAGTTTGAACAAGGAGACAAAGTATGGCTCAAAAACAGAAACCTCAATATTCCATACCAGTCTAGGAAGCTAGCACCTAAACAAGAAGGACCCTTCATCATCAAGCAAGTACTAGGACCAGTAATGTACAAACTTAAATTACCAAAACAATGGCACATTCATCCAGTCTTTCACACATCACTCCTTATGCCATATAGAGAAACTGAAATGCATGGACCAAACTATACCATTCCACCCCCTGATCTTGTAAATGGACAAGAAGAGTTTGAAGTAGAAGCAATTCTCACACATCAAAAATGCGGAGCAGGATATCAATATTTGGTTAAATGGAAGGGATACAGCTCAAACAACAACTCCTGGGAACCTGAGCGCAATCTGAGTAATGCTGTGGACGTTTTACAAGCATATAAACTCAGAAGACAATTGTAAAACCCCATGTCTTGCTACCATAACTGTCAAATCCTTAAACAAAACATCCAATATGCAAAGAAATATTGTTCCACCAGAGGACAATACTCTCCAAAACTCTACAAAAGTTTCAAGGGCTGAATCATTACTTTCCCTATCTACCATCCTTCAACCACTCCTTTAGGACTGCCCCAATTAATTAATTTCATTTGAACCCAAGCAACTTGATTAATTGCATATAGAACCCCCCAGACTCATTGCTGGACATTTGGCACACCCACAGGGACATGTTAAAATCCCATTCAATGCTCAAATACACTATCTCCCAAAATATATGGATCTCATGTTTAAATCACACACATGATGTGTACACCAAAATAGTCCTTTGCTGAGAGAACCCTGCAGTCTTCAACTTTGCTCAACAGTTGAAACAAGCAAGTAAAGAAATAGAAATCTATAGATGGGTCATCACCCAACAAATCCCAGATGCAATCTCAAACCTTAATAAGGCACTTGAGAGCCTTGAGTTCCTGGACACATTTGACAGCACAGATGGACACACCATACCCAATTTGCCTGAAAGCATGATGCCATGGGACCTTACCCCCTGAAACACATGTAGACCCTGAGAACAAAATCTTTACTGTTACCAGGAATGAGCTGAGCAAATCAGAAGGATCTGATGAAGAACTCGAATATGTTCCCAGCATCAGAGCGCCCACATTGTCCTATCAATCATCAGATGGTGAACTCCAGACAGTCAATTGGGATGACAAAGTTTTCAATTGAGGATAAAAGAATGCCTTTGACAGTGTTGGACACCCCAATTCCACATACTCATACAAATGTTCTTCTTCATTGTTGTCACCTACATCGCCACCCTCCTCTTCACCCTGTTGGTCACTACCTGTGGCCACTACTATGTTGACACCTCTGTTGTTGCCCCCTTTGCTGCCACCTCCCACAACCTCCCACTTGAGGTCTTCATCACCACCACCACCACTATAGATGACTTCGACTTCACTGACCTCCCTGCACTCCATGAACACCCCCACAGGACTTGTTGAAGCAGTTGCCACCCCCATTTCCCCTACCCACATTCCAATCATACAAACTTGCAATACCATGCTCAACAATGTCAGTGAGAATCTTGCCACCCTTGTCACATACTTCACCATGTTCTCTGAACCACTTGACTTTGTCACTGCCCTCACCCCTCACCACCAATCCCCACTTGCTCACATATAACAAACAAGACGCCATGCTTGCCCAAGCAAAACAACTACAACAAGGAATCCAAACTGTACAATGGCAAATGGAAACAGCGGAAAAGGACATCAAAAATGTCATCAAATGGCTAGAGTCTAGGCAGGACCACAGTTGGACAAATTCTTGGTAGAAGTTGGTGACTTATTGCTATGAAGGGTGTAATGTTACAGTTCTCTTATCTTCCTGTCTCAGTGGACCATTTCATATCCATCATTACTCATTTAACTGTGCATCATACAGCCTGGACACTATCTCCTTTCCTAGTTACTTTCATATTTCCTTTCTCAGGTAGCTACAGCCTCATTTCCTTTTTTGCTTTCTATTGTTCTCTAACATATATAAACTCCCTTACTGTAGAGTAACATCAATTCCAACTTAGATGAGTTTTTGTTGAGCAGCAATCATATGTCCATTAGATATAGTTTGTCTCAGTGGTTGTCACTGTCATGAATGATGAGCTCATGTATCTGTTAGACACAGAGTCATACGTCTGTGATGACAAGAGTATTGTATCACTGTCATAGACAGTGACCAGACACCTCTCCAGGTGTTTTGAGTATTGTATCACTGTCAGAGACAGTGACCAGAGACCTCTCCAGGTCTTACTCTCATAGAGAGGAGATACTCACATGCTGGTAAGCAGGAAAGAGCAACTGAACATATATTTTCTATCTACAGGTCTTATATACACTTTTAGTGTATGTACATGTTTGTGTATAGAACTGTAATTTAATATATGTAAATAAAAGAAATATAAAAGAAAAATACCCTCTAAGGGTCAAACTGGTGATAGCTGTGTTGAAGGCTATGCTAATCTTCTTACAAGTCTGCAAGAAAAGATACGTATATTCTTTCAAAAATCTTTGAAAGAAATATGCCCTGATACTCCCTCATGTCTCCACCTCTCTTTTAATTGCCAAGCCCAAAAAGCTTTAGGAGGAAATGTCCAAGGATCACGTCCTTGGAGAGCTTGATCCATCCATATGGCAATGGCTGGAGTCATTGTGATCAAAGGCTGTGGTTTTTTAGAAGGTGTAGGTGGGGTTTGCTCAAATTGGCAGCAAGATGAGCACTTGCATTCATGTCCAACATTGGAATGTCCTCCAATAGTTAGTATTGATTGTTGTTTTTTACTGTGTGGTTTCCTATTTTTGCCCATAGTGATACAGCTGTTCAACAGTCTTTGGGTTAACTGGAGTAATCTCAACAGTGATAGACTGTTCCCTGTAATGCAGTAAAGTGAAGCAGTTTAAGGCCCTACTCCAGGGCCATCAGTAATCAATTTAATGATTCTGATAAACCTAACATTGGTATAAATTTTTGAAATAATATTCGACCAAGATTTTTAGTCAGAATATCTGCAGGATTTTCAGATCCTTTAATGAATCGTAATTCAATCTCCTTTCTATGTATGAGTTCTCATATGTGATGATATTTGATATCAATATGTTTGGATTGTTTCTCAGTAACAGGATTATTTGCAATAAATAGAGATCCCATATTGTCACCATATATTGGTGCAATTGTTATAGGGAAATGGATTTCTGTAAGAATAGATCTAATCCATTTATTTTCTCTAGCACAGTCAGATAAAGCCATACATTCAGCTTCTGTTGACAATAATGCCACTGTTTTCTGTTTCCTACATGTCCAAGATACTACTCCTCCTGATAAAAGGGTAAAGAATCCAGATGTGGAATGATGATCATTTTTATCTGAAGCCCAATCTGAGTCTGTAACTCATTAAGCCAGATCTTAATGATCCATCATATTTTATGCAGAGATCTATTGATTTGGCTAAATATCTAGCCATTCCTATTGCATGTTTTAAATGATCTGATGACGGATTTGCTGAAAATTGTGACATTTTTATTACAGCAAAACAAATGTCTGGTCATGTTCCAATCATCATGATCTAATGGTTGATCATTTTTAATTGGTTCATATCCAGTAGGAAGAGGAGTATTTGTGTGAGTTGCATCACTCATTCCTGTTACAGTTCCTTCTTCTTTCGTCTCTCTTGTTTCATATAACGTTTCATATCCATCATGTCTCCTTATACTGCGCATCGTACTGCCTGGACGCTATCTCCTTTTATAGCTACCTTCATGTTTCCTTTCTTAGGTAGTTAGTGTTTCATTCCTTTTCATAGTTTCCTTTGTTCTCCAAACGTATATAAACCCCATGTACAATAGAGTAACTCTAGTTCCAACTTAGACGAGTTTTGCTCTCAACTTCGACCGACTTCGACGCTCTTTTCTCTCGTCACTCTCAAGACCTTCGTCATCGTTTGACTTAGCGTCTNTTTCTCCTTATACTGCGCATCGTATTGCCTGGACGCTATCTCCTTTTTAGCTACCTTCATGTTTCCTTTCTTAGGTAGTTAGCGTTTCATTCCTTTTTATAGTTTCCTTTGTTCTCCAAACGTATATAAACCCCATGTACAGTAGAGTAACTCTAGTTCCAACTTAGACGAGTTTTGCTCTCAACTTCGACCGACTTCGACGCTCTTTTCTCTCGTCACTCTCAAGACCTTCGTCATCGTTTGCTTAGGTCTGAACTCTTGTCCAGTGGCTGGGAGCGGACCGAGACTCTGCTTGTCGCTGTTGACTTAGAACGAACCCACGAGGGCATCGTCCGTAACAATTCTAGTCTTTGGATTGTTTATGCAAATAGGGTTTTTGATCATGGTAATGATATTCCATTTCTTCTTTATCTGAATGATAGAAATTTTTCAATTGACCATCAATAAGATCTCCTAGATCTTTAGATTCCCATCTATTCATAAACTCCTGCTTTTTACGCAATGTTATGATTTTGTTGGATCCCAAAAACATTGAGTCATCAACATAGATTATTGCTATGACTATGTTGGTTCCTTGTTTAAAAATAAATACACCAGCATCTGAATGTATTTGTATAAAGCCCATTTTTTCCATTGACTCATCTAATGATTTCCACCAAGCTAATGAAGCTTGTTTTAATCCATAAAGTGCATGATGTAATCAATATACCATGCCTTTCTTATCTTTATTGACAAAACCAGGTGGTTGTTTCATATATATTTCTTTGTCCAGTTTTCCATATAGCAAAGCAGCAGTCACATCTAGAAATGGTATATATAGATTTTCTAGAGCTGCAAGTGCAAGTATAAGATGACATGTCTCATATCTTACTACTGGCAAGAATATTTCATCATAGTCAATGCCATCTATTTGGCAAAAACCCTGGGCAACTAAATGAGCTTTTTTACATCCATTGTCTTTTTGGACATAAACCCATCTGCAACCTATAGCCTTCCGGCCTTCAGGGAGATGTTGTAGATTTATTATGATGCCTCTTTTAATGAGCATATCCCATTCTTTCTTTTTGGTGTTAATCCAGTCTTTTTGTTCACTGACTGGTAAGCAAAATATTTCATGATGATGTTCAGGTACAGCTGGATTAGCTGTTTCTTTGATAGGAATTGCACACAATAATAATTTATTAATTGTGAATTGATCTAATCTTGTTCTTCTATTGATTTTCTCGATTTCAACTGGATCTAAATCTCCATAGACATTATCAGGTCGATTTACTGGTCACCTAGTTCTAGTTGGTCTTGGAGATGAGGGTCTTGAAGGAGCAAATAAGTCATCTTCAATTTCTCTTTGATCATCTGAATCATCACTTTTAGGATTGTCATTTGGACTATCAGATCCCTTTCCTTTGGGAGATATACTAGATTCATCAGATGAGTTACTATCACTCTCTGATTTTGATGAATCTTCTTCTTCATCTGATGTATTGTGTTCTTTAGATGTTCCATGAGGTATTTCTGGCATGAGATCCTCAAACTCTTCCTCTGGATTGAGGAATGTGGGAATTTGATTAGAGTTTCAACATTTTGGAAATTTTGTTTTGTCAAATACTGCTGTTGTTCCCATAAAAATGGTATTGTTTTCAGGGTTCATAAATTTATACCCTTTCATTCCACTTTTATATCCCAGAAAGATCATCATCTTAGATCTGGCTTCAAGCTTATTTTGTCTGCGTTCAGCAGGAATATATACATAAGCTTGGCATCCAAACACTCGCAAATCCGATACATTCGGTTT
>JAEBUT010000001.1:1355408-1375871 GCA_020011035.1 Amanita subjunquillea | reverse complement strand
GTTTGAAGTAGAAGCAATTCTCACACATCAAAAATGCGGAGCAGGATATCAGTATTTGGTCAGATGGAAAGGATACGGTCGAATGACAACTCTCAGGAACCCGAGCGCAATCTAAGCAATGCTGCGGATGTCTTACAAGCATATAAACTCAGACGGCAATTGTAAAACCCCATGTCTCATTATTGTAACTGCCAAACTCTCAAACAAAACATCCAATACACAAAGAAATATTGTTCCACTTGAGGACAATACTCTCCGAAACCATATGAAAGCTTTAAAGGACAATTAATCACATTTCCCATCTATCACCCACCAGTCACCCCTCTAGAACCATCTCAATTGATCAATTTCATCCGAACTCAGGCAACTCAATTAATTACATATAAAACTCCAGACTTGCTGCCAAACACTCTGTGCATCCACAAGGACATGTCAAAATTCCATTTAATGCTTGCCTACACCAGGTACTGGCCCTGAAAACAATGTTTCCACCACTACCAGGGACAAGCTCAGCAAATGAGAAGAATCTGATGAAGAACTCAAATACATTCCCAGCATCAGAGTATCTACAACAACTTACCAATCCACAGATGGAGAACTCCGGACAGTCAATTGGATGATGAAGTGTTCAATGAAGAATAAAAGCGCTCCCAGTGACATGAACATCTTCCCCAACTTCATACATTCAAAAACAGATGTCTCCCTCACCGCCATTGCCTACGCTGCCGCCTTCACTTTTGCCCTGTTGGTCACTGCATGTGGCCACTATTACATTGAACCAATCAACCTCCTCTCGCCTTTTATTGCCACCACTCATGACTTTCCCCTCAAGGTCTTCATTGAGACCACTGTCACAATCGACAATTTTGATTTTGCCAACCTCCCCAAGCTGCACAAACATCCCGTGGAACTCATTGAACCTGTCGCCATCACTGCACCACCCATTGTTGTTCGCCCCTGTAACGCAATGCTTCAAAACATCAGTGACCGACTCGCTGAAATACTCGTCCTCTATGCACAGTTTGCCAAACCTCTAGACTTTGTCATGGGGCTCACCATCACCACCGACCCTCATTCCCTCACTCAAGAAGAAAGGGATTTGGCACTAGCACAAGTGAAGCAGTTGCAGCTAGCTGTTTGAACCCTTCAATGGTGGGTGGAGACAGCAGCAGCGGATCTTGGGAACATTGTCACTTGGCTCGAGTCACAACAGGATCATGCATGGACAACTGCATGGTAGAAGTTGGCTACTTCTTGCATACAAAGGGGGTATTGTTACAGTTCTCTTTTCATTTCATCTCTTTGTCTCAGTGAACCATTTCATATTCATCACAACTGCGCTTTACATAGCTTGGATGCTATCTCCTTTCATAACTACCTTCACATTTCCTTTCTTAGGTAGTCATAGCCTCATTCCCTTTATAGTCTCCTTTGTTCTTTAATTATATATAAACCCCCATGTACAATAGAGTAAACCCAGTTCCAACTTAGATGAGTTTTGCTCTCAACATCAATTGATCTCAATGCTCTCTCTCTTTGTTGCTCTCTAGACCTTCGTCATCATTTGACTTAGCGTCTGAACTCTTTGTCCAGTGGCTGGGAGCAGACCAAGACTCTGCTTGTCACTGTTGACTTAGAACAAACCATGACAAGGGCATCATCCATAACAAATAACTATATCATCCCCCTGCGCTGGCCTCACTCTTGTGCAGGCTGGTAACTGATTTGGAATCGAATGGGCACAGGAGTGCACAGAAGAAATCACTTGGTTGGTAGCAGTTGTCACTGACAACCGACAATGTGATGCCCACATTTGGGCATTTTACCAATGTTGCAAGGTGCAACAGTGGGGAGCGTTGTCTCCAACAATGACAACAGGCATTCCAGCTGTGGCAGCTGGAACAGGAGTCCCTCTGCAAACAGGAGGAAGCCTGGGAAGACCTTCTTGTTACAGTTTCTTCTTTGTTTTGTCTTACTGTTTCTATGAACTGTTTCATATTCATCACTTCTCCTCAACTGTGCATCGTACAGCCTGGATGCTATCTCCTTTCATTGCTACCTTCACGTTTCCTTTCTTAGGTAGTCATCATTTCATTCCCTTTATGGTGTCCCTTGTTCTCTGATTGTATATAAACTCCATGTACTGTAGAGTAACTCCAGTTCCAACTTAAATGAGTTTTGCTCTCAACCTCACTTGATCTCAACACTCTCTTCCTTCACCAATCTTCAGACCTTTGTCATCACTTGACTTAGCATGTAGACTCTTTGTCCAGTGGCTGGGAGCGGACCAAGACTCTGCTTGTCACTGTTGACTTGGAACGAACCACAACAAGGGCATTGTCCATGACACAAGTTGGAACTCAGGAACTGCTCAGTGCATCATCACTAGCCAGACACCATTGATACCAGGACCTCTCAGATTAGGCCACCAAACAACTCTGTTTGCTTCAGACAGAAATACTACCTTAACCAAAGAGAAGTCTACTTCTCTACTACACATAAAGGCTGGTACTATGTCTCAGGAACAAAGAGGAAGGTTCCAGAAGAATTCTTCAAAGGAGAATATCAGGAGGGAGACCCTACTGACAAATTACCGCCAGAAACTTGGATCCATTGGAACAATGAAACAAATAGGACAGAAGAACAACTATTCTTACCCCCAAACACCAAACCAGAACTCACTTGGTGGCACAAGCTTTGAGTTGACAAAGAATTAGGAGACTATGGCTTCTTCACATTTGATGAACAGATCATCACTAAGTGGAACAAATACAGAGAACAACAACAGATCGAGATAGATCTAGCCTTTGGGGATGAACCAAAACGAGGAGAAAACTCGAAACAGGGCACAGAACCAAAACACAAACCAGGAACACAAGATCAAAGACCTGAAACACCAGAACCAAAACAGGAACCAGAGAGGGACATGTCAGACGACAAGGAAACATCCTCAAAAGGGATAAAGGGAATCTCCATTAAGGAATTCAAAGGACAGTGCTCTAAAGCAAAACACTTCATCAATACATTCAATGACATCTTTGATCTTGATGAAGGATGCTTTGAAACATCAAAAAAACAAATCAAATATGTTCTCCTTCACTTAGGGGAAGAACTGGACAATTGGAAAGCCAATCTTTGAGGAGAATTAGAAGCAGCAGAAACAATTAAAGGAAAAACAGCGGAAAGCACATACACACTCTCTTGGGATAATTATCTCAGTTTCAGGAGACAATTCTTGAACAATTGGGGAGAATCTGACAGTGCAGCAAGGACCCTGAATGATCTAGATAAAGTCAAAGTGGGCGGAGAAATTGACATCCCTGCCTACATTCAGAAATTCAGGTCGCTCTCCACTGGAATTACAGGGTTCATGGTGCAGCGCATCTACTTCTGTAAAGGACTCCCTGCATCAGTCGCAGCAAAGATCATCGAAAATCCTGCAGTAGTCAACATGGAAACAGCCTATGATGCTGCAGAATGCCTGCACAATGCTTGGGAGACCCTGAAGCTAATGAACCGATCTTCTGGATCCAGGGATACAAAAGGACGTTTCAAATTTAATCGAAACCAGAGGCCCTCTGGATTGAGGGGAATCAATGCTGTGAGCACAGGATGCCTTTCAGACGCCCAAAAAGAGGAATACCGAAAGACTGGCAAATGTTTCAGATGTGGAACACAGGGACACATATCCAGGGATTGCCCAAACAAGGGAAATACCCAAACGTTGTCCTACAAGTCCTCCTCCCCACAGAATCGCACAATTAGGGCAATAGAGGAAATGACCTCAAACAAATCAGCTGCCCAACACATTAGGGCCTTGTTGAAAGAACTCCCTGAAGAAGAACACAAAATACCCTTCAGGAACTCGAATCTGAGGGTTTTTAAGAAGGAGACGCCAGAAAGCGGTTGACACCTCCAATACCATTAAACAGTTAGCACTTGACTCTGTAATTGTGAATTCCAATAATAACAAACAGATTTCTATTAATGTGCAAACGAACCATAAACCCACTGAGATATCTGCTCTCATTAACTGTGGAGCAGAAGGAAACTTCATTGACAAACGAATATCGAAAGATCTACCAAAGGAACTATTAAGGCAACCAATTAGGGTCAAAAACACTGATGGAACAATTAATCAGAATGGACTAATCACTCATCACACCTGTCTTACCTATTCAATCGAAGAAAAAAGACATACAACAACTGGTTATGGATCACCAATCTAGGCAATCAGGCAATAATCTTTGGGATACCTTGGTTGGAACAACATAATCCTACTATCAACTGGTGAAAGAAAACCCTCCAAATGGACAATGATATGGAGGGTGCCAAGCCTATTTGGCACATGGCATTAGATACCCAACAATGGGGAGAAGATGAATATTGGATTAGGGTAAAAACATCAACATCACAGGCACTTGAACACCAAGCAAAACGAGACAAAGCGCCCACAGTTTTACCTTCTGAATACACACCCTGGCAAGCCACCTTTGAAAAGAAAGTATCAGAGCGTTTCCCATCTTCTTGCCCATGGGATCATACAATTGAACTCAAAACAGGATTTATGCCAAAAGTTAACAAAATCTACCTGCTATCACTAAAAGAACAGTCAACCCTAGACAAATGGATTAAAGAACAACTAGACAAAGGATACATTTGACCATCTAAATCACCACAGGCATCACCATTTTTCTTTGTCTCTAAGAAAGAAAGTGGCACACTTTGACCTTGTCAGGACTATTGGTACCTAAATGACTGGACAATTAAGAATGCCTATCCATTACCTTTAGTCTCTGACCTAATGACAAAATTGGAAGGCGCAAATTACTTCTCTAAACTTGATTTGCACTGGGGATACAACAATGTCCAAATCAAGAAAGGCGATGAATGGAAGGCAGTGTTCATAACAAACCAAGGTCTATATGAGCCAATGGTCATGTTCTTTGGCCTTTGCAATTCGCCTTCAACGTTCCAGACTATGATGAATGAATACTTTCAGGACATGATAAATGAAGGATGGCTCATTATCTACATGGACAACATTCTAATTTGTGGAAAAACTAAGGAAGAAGTACAAAAGCGCACAGAATGTGTCCTGGAATAACTACAGGAAAACAATCTATTTTTGAAACTTGAAAAGTGCAAATTTTGCGTTCAGGAAGTTGAATTTTTAGGCATGGTCATCACCCCTGGACATATACAAATGGATCCTGTCAAACTTGCAGGAATTTGTGATTGGCCGACACCAGCAACAGTCAAACAAGTCAGATCCTTCCTTGGATTTGGGAACTTTTATTGTAGATTTATTGGCAATTTTGCTGCCATAGCAAAACTGCTGATGGATCTGACAAAGAAAGGTTTACTTTTTGACTGGACACCCACTTGTCAAACTGTGTTTAAGGAACTCAAGCACAAGTTTTCCTCCATGCCTGTTTTATGCATGCCAGACTCCACCAGACCATTTATCCTCCAAACAGACGCCTTGAATAAAGCTACAGGAGCAGTATTGAAACAAGCAGATACAACCAGAACGCTTCACCCATGTGGATTCATCTCCCATGCCTTGACTCTCACAGAACAGAATTACCACATCTATGACCAAGAATTGCTCGCAATCATTAAAGGACTACAGGCATGGCAACATTTACTCCATGGATCACCACACCCAATAGTGGTTCATTGCAATCATAAGAATCTGTTATTCTATCGGACACCCCAACGATTAACTCCTTGACAAGCATGATGGTCCATGATGCTTTTGGAATTTGACTTGAAGATTGAACATGTACCTGGCACCAAAATGTTTGAAGCAGATGCTCTATCCTGCCGACCCAATCATATGAGAGGTGACAATACCCCAGATGATGTAACCATGTTAGCAGACAACAAGTTTATTTGCCTCATTGCTACAGACCTAGCCCAAGAAATCAGGAACACTACAGCACTTGATAGCTTTGGACACACAATTATCGAAGTTATTGAAACTCAATGTGCTCCACCAATCAAATCTAAGCTCCAGGACTGGGCATTTGTTGATGGCATCATCCAATATATTGACAGAGCATACATCCCAGACATTGGAACACTCTGGACACAAATTGTCAAAAAAACTCATGAATCACCAACCTCAGGACACCCAGGATGCTTGAAAACCCTTGAGCTCCTGCAACAAGATTATTGGTGGCCAGGAATGTATAGACACATCAAAGAATGGATTACGGGTTGCACTACTGGCCAACAAATGAAAGTGAATACTCATCCAAACACTCCAGCTCTTTTACCTATTGGATCTAAAGCAACTCGCCCTTTCCAACAAGTCATGCTGGATTTTATTACAGATCTTCCTATTGCAGACAGATATGATTCAATTCTGGTCACAGTGGACCATGGTCTTACAAAGGGGGTGATTTTTACTCCTTGCAAGAAAACCATCGACGCTCTAGGAACTGCCGACCTTTACATCTCAGAAATATTCAAGCACTTCAGACTCCCTGATATCCTCATCTCAGATTGAGGACTGCAGTTTTCAGCTAAGGTCTTCCAGGAAATCAGAAAGATGCTAGGAATTGATCACAGAATGAGCACAGCCTATCATCCACAGACTGACAGAGAAACAGAACAAGTTAACCAGGAATTAGAAGTGTATCTTCAGATATTTTGTGCAAATGAACCTCACAGATGGAAACAACTACTCCCAATTGCTGAATTTGCTCACAATAACCAACACCATGACTCAGTTAAAGCTTTGCCATTCCAACTCATGTATGGAACTAATCCTGTTGCGTTACCCACCGCTGTGCAGAAAATGACAACACCGGCTGCCAAGGAACGCCTACAGCTATTATGAAAAGCCAGAGAAGAAGCATTAGCTGCACATGAATTGGCAAGACAGATGGTCACACAACAAGTCAGGGACAAAGCAATTAAATTTGTACAAGGAGACAAAGTATGGCTCGAAAACAGGAACCTCAATATTCCATATCAGTCTAGGAAACTAGTGCCTAAACAAGAAGGACCCTTTATAGTCAAACAAGTACTAGGACCAGTAACATATAAGCTTAAGCTACCAAAACAATGGTGCATTCACCCAGTCATTCACACATCACTCCTTATGCCATACAGGGAAACTGACACACATGGACCAAACTATACCACTCCGCCCCCTGATCTAGTAAACGGACAAGAAGAGTTTGAAATAGAAGCAATTCTCACACATCGAAAACACGGAGCAGGATATCAGTATTTGGTTAAATGGAAGGGATATGGCCCAAACAACAACTCCTGGGAACCTGAGCGCAATTTGAACAATGCTGTGGACATTTTACAAGCATATAAACTCAGAAGATGATTGTAAAACCCCATGTCTTGCTACTGTAACCATCAGATCCTTAAACAAAACATCTGATACACAAAGAAGTATTGTTCCACTTGAGGACAATATTCCCCAAAACTCTATGAAAGTTTCAAAGGCCAAATCATTACATTTCCCATTTATTGCCCATCTACCACTCCTTAGGACCACCTCAATTAATTAATTTCATCCAAACTCAGGCAACTTGATTAATTGCATATAGAACTCCCAGACTCATCACTGGACATTCGGCACACCCACAGGGACACGTTGAAATCCCATTCAATGCTTGCATACACTATCTCCCAAAGTACATGGATCTCATGTTTGATCCTGAAGAGTTACCATATTATCCTGATGCAATGTCACCTTACCTTCCATCACCCAACAGACCCTTAAATCACACATGCAATGTGTACACCAAAAAGGCCCTTCACCAGGAAAATCCAGCAGTCTTTGATTTCACTCAAAAGCTGATATGCGCAAGTAAAGAAATAGAAATATACAGATGGGTTACTACCCTACGAGTCCCAGACGCAATCTCAAACCTCAATAGAGCACTTGAGAACCTTGAGTTCTTAGATGCATTTGATAGCACAGATGGACCAACCATACCCAATTCACCTGAAAGCATGGCACCACAAAACCTTATCTCTGAAACAGGCATGGACCCTGAGGATGAAGTCTCCACCACTACCAGGGACAAGCTGAGCAAATCAGAAGAATCTGACAAAGAACTTGAATATGTTCCCAGCATCAGAGTGCCCACATTTTCTTATCAATCCACAGATGGAGAACTCTGAACTGTCAACTGGGATGACAAGCTATTCAATTGAAGATAAAAGAATACCTTTGACAATGCTGAATTCCCCAATTCCACACACTCGTAGCAATGTTCTTCTTTGTTGTCATCACCTACATTGTCGCCCTCCTCTTCGCCTTGTTGGTCACTGCCTTTGGCCATTATTATGTTGATACCACCGCTATTGCCCCTTTGCCACCTTTGCCCATGATCTCCCGCTCAAGGTCTTTGTCACCACCACTGTCACCATAGATGACTTCAACTTTGCCAACCTCCCTGCACTTCACAAACACCCTACAGAGCTCATCAAAACAACTGCCACCCCCGTCTCTCCTACCCACATACTGATTGTCCAACCTTGCAACACCATGCTCAACAATGTCAGCAAGAACCTTGCCACCATGGTCACATATTTCAATATGTTCTCCAAGCCACTCGACTACATCACTGCCCTCACCCTCACCACTGACCCCCCACTTGCTCACTTATCACGAATGCAATGCCATGCTCAAACAGGCCAAGCAGCTAAACAAGCCATTCAGACCATGCAATGGCGGATGGAAATGGCCAAAAAAGACATTGGCAATATCATCGAATGGTTGGAATCAAGACAGGATCACGGTTGGACAAATTCTTGGTAGAAGTTGGTGACTTCTTGCATACAAAGAGGGTAATGTTACAGTTTCTTCTTTGTTTTGTCTTACTGTTTCTATGAACTGTTTCATATTCATCACTTCTCCTTAACTGTGCATTGTACAGCCTGGACACTATCTCCTTTCATTGCTACCTTCACATTTCCTTTCTTAGGTAGTCATTGCTTCATTCCCTTTATGGTTTCCCTTGTTCTCTGATCGTATATAAACTCCATGTACTGTAGAGTAACTCCAGTTCCAACTTAGACAAGTTTTGCTCTCAACCTTGCTTGATCTCAACACTCTCTTCCTTTGCCGATCTTCAGACCTTTGTCATCACTTGACTTAGCATCTAGACTCTTTGTCCAGTGGCTGGGAGCGGACCAAGACTCTGCTTGTCACTGTTGACTTAGAACAAACCACAACAAGGGCATTGTCCATAACAGAACTTTGTCAAGTTGTCACCTCTGGATGTGCCCACAGTATAGTCACCAAAACCATTGCCTCACAACCAATACATCTCTTCCCATCCATGCATTCCATGTGCCATGGATGAGATATGGATTTGTCCTAGCTCTTGCATCATCGTTGTTTTGATGACTGCTGTGCTTTCCCTATAAGTGTTACAGTTTCTTCTTTGTTTCATCTTACTGTTTCTATGGACCGTTTCATATTCATCATTTCTCCTTAACTGCGCATCGTACAGCCTGGACGCTATCTCCTTTCATTGCTACCTTCACATTTCCTTTCTTAGGTAGTCATTGTTTCATTCCCTTTATGGTTTCCCTTGTTCTCTGATCGTATATAAACTCCATGTACTGTAGAGTAACTCCAGTTCCAGCTTAGACAAGTTTTGCTCTCAACCTTGCTTGAACTCAATGCTCTCTTTCTTCATCATCTCTCAGACCTTTGTCATCATTTGACTTAGTGTCTAGACTCTTTGTCCAGTGGCTGGGAGCAGACCGAGACTCTGCTTGTCACTGTTGACTTAGAACAAATCACAACAAGGGCATCATCCATAACAATAAGGATATTGCCATGACAAAATCCTGTCTACTGTTGGATAAGCGGGCCAGTTAAATGTGTCCCAGTATTTTTGCTTGATTAGGATTAGGTAGCAGTACCCAGGAACACAATTATGCAATAAGGTGACTTGGGGTCTTTTCATGTAACAGTCTGATCCATCATCCCAATCCAGAGTGCCCATATGTTTACAATTATGTCTGGATTGTACTAGTGATGCAATCATGTCCCAACCCTTAGGTCCTTTTGGTACATGCTCAATATGATAACAATTGTTATATCCATATGTGCACCTGATGTTTACATGACTGTGGGTGTTGTGGAGATTGTAATCCCACAAGTTGATCTCTTGAATCTGAGGAAACACTGGCCATTCATACATATCCCAAAACTGGTTCTTTATTAGGATAAGGTGACAGTATCCAGGTACATCTGGATGTAACATATGCTTAGTGTGGGCAGGACGTGGATACAGGTAAGAAATTGCTATTTCCTTTTTGACTTCCTGCTTCCAGTTGTTGATCATCCTTTGCTTTTCCTCATTGAACCCTTGTTTGGGTTCAGTATCCATGGATAACCAATCTGCTGCACAGGGTACTGTTCTGTTGTACCAATTGGCATCTGCCCCTGCGGTTCTGGTTAGCAACTTGCTAGGTCCAGAACAGACAGTTACCACTTGAGCATATGACATGGGCACTGACATTGAGTGCACTGTTGACAATTGTCTGGCCACCCATAATTGAATTGTGGAGGCATGTGCCTTCCCTTTCTTGGACTCCTTTTGTCTGCCAAATTGGGCAAACTTGTTGTACTTGCTGTGTCCCTCCATGCGTTTTAGGTCCTTCCAAGTATAGGACTTGCCTTCATGTGGGTGCAGTGTGGCTTTTTCAATGACATGGTACATGTCGGCTTTGTGGTGATCCTGGAAACCAAATTTGATGGTCTCATTGTGCATCTTGGGTTCCCAGGACAGTATTTGAGTAATGGTTGGCCAAGCTGGCCAACCAAACTTATTATAGAATTCCTTTTTGAACAGGTACATGTAGCAGTACCTGCTCCTTCTCCATGGCTGATCCTTGGGAATATCTGTGATGTATGCACTTGGGAGTGTTGGACAAGTCAGGGCCTTGACCCAATTGTCCATGTATGTGATGTTTTCCCCAATGAATTTGAGGAAGTCCATGAGTCCCGGCATGGGATAGGTGCCAGGGTCACTCTTCATTAGGAGCAGCAAGACCTGGAATGGTGTATTGTACTGTGTAGGCATGTCTTTCTTATTCAGGCACGCCTTCATGTACGGATTGGGTTTCTCTGTGTGCATGAGTTGATTTTGTTCTTTGGCTGACAAGACCAATCTGTTGTGTCATAATGTGATAATGTTCCAGCCCATCAGCAAGAGCTGGATGTTTGACAGTGTGTCAAACAAACATTGTTGGATCTCCAATTCAGGATCCATGTTGTGTAACAGCCCTTCCAGGGTCTGTCGGTCTTTCTCCATCTGGGCAAGTTCCTTCTCCACCTGCTTTTGGTACTGGATCTTGTCCTGGTGATGTGCTATATGACGGGCAAAACCCAAAACCAAACCTCTTCTGTGCACGAGCACACCTTCAGTGAAGGACCAAAGTGTCGTTTGAAGCAGGGTCGAGGCAGGGGGAAGGGAGAAACACACGTCTCAAACAGCTGGGGGCGAGTCCTAGGAGGTTCTCAGACTTGGCTGACTGTTTCGAAGCCGAATGGCGTTGGGGATGTTGTAAACAAAGTGAGTGCTGGTCAGGGTTGGTGATTTCAAGGTGACAGGGTGGGGTCGAAGGTGATTGAATGTTGTTGAGTGTGGCAAGGAGAATGGTTGTGGCTGATGAGGAAGATGAGGCAAAGACAAAGCAGAATCTTGAGGCAAGGGAGGAAGCAAGGCAAGCGCAGGCTGAGTCAAGGACAATACTAGGGACCTAAACAAAACTCAGAGGTGGCCAAACTTGCACCAAGACTCGGAGGGGAGGGAAGCAAGGTCAAGACTTCTTCTTCCTCTTTCGACTAAGACATGCACAGGCTTATATATCTATCAATATGTCATATGGGGGAAACTCGAAACTCAGTCCAATATCTGTGATTTGTAAGGTCTGCTTGACTACCATCTTCTCGAACCACAATCAAAGCACAACGATGGGAACAGGTCCATGACAACGGAAACGAGCATGTGCACCAGGCACCAACCGGGAATACTTCTCCACTGACATTGCCAACGTTTGCAACACCCAACAAGCGCTCCACGGATCTTCAGGTATCTCGGTTGAAGTTGCTTGTGACTGGATAGCAATGCACCACCCGTGTTGCAATGCCTTCATGGTTTCTAGGCCTCATACTCGTGACAGACCAGGTCCTCAAGCTGGGGATGGTGTGTCAAGTCCACTGGAAGTTGTGCTACGTGCCAGGTCGAATAATATGGCATCAACTGGTGTGCTGGAATGAGCCTTGAATGCAGCACGCCTTCTCAATTGATGACCGCATATTGTCTGAGGGTTCGTCTGACAATGATTAGTGGTCCTCCGGATGCTATCTCCCTTCTGTAGCTTTGCTGCACTGCAACTGTGATAATCCTCCACACAACCTGACTGACAACAAATGTGGCGCTCCCTGCAGAGGCGAGCTCTTCTAATCAAACAGAGCTGTTGATTAATTCAAGGTGGAACCAGCTTCAACTGTATGGGTTTCTGGGTGCACGCAAGGCAGATGCCTTGTCTGGGTTGTGAAACATAGGCTCTAAGCCTCCTTGAGCACTGATCTGACATGTCAACATGGTTTGCCTCTCCTCTGTCACTGTCCTCGAGTCTCCGAATTGCATTCCTATTGAGTCCAAGATGGATATACTGGCATGCTCGGATGCTGGTAGCCGTGAGAAGGCTGCTCCAGGGGTAAACGAGACGAAGTTGTTGTGCGTTGGCGGTTCGACTGGGCTCGGAGGGATGTCTACCATGGAAGAGTCCGGATCTACTGTCAGAGGTTCAGTGCGATCAGATATCCTTGCTGCAAGCAACAAATGAGCTGGCACCAAGAGTTGTTCAATTAATGTCAATGACTGTATGGACAAGGGTATTCCATTTGTCACTGGTCGAGTCATGTATGCTTCGGCTGGTTGGGCGTGAGCATATCTGGGGCTATGAGAGGGTGAACGTCTTGTCCTTATGTCAGGCAAGGCACCAGGCACCCATTTTCACCAAATTTGCAATATGGTGGGGCCCTAGTGCAGCACTTTACACTCCCCCACATGTCCTTGTGGAGTCCAGGTAAAGTCCCTGCACTCTAGGGACTGTCCAGGTTCAGTCCAGGCACAAGCAAGGTCATTGTAGGGAATCCAGGTTCAGTCCTTGTAGAGTCCAGGTACAGTATATATTTTGCAAAAACAGTGTTTAGACACATTTTCTACATTCTCCCAGTAATTTGCACTCTCCCACATTGATCCCTGGACTCCCTCTGGACTCCCACCTCACTCCCTACAAGTGGAAAATGGCTTTTTGGCAGCTCCCTGTATGTCAGGGAGCCCACAAGGAGTCCCTGCTATCTTTAGGGATCACCTCAGCTGGATATATAAATGATTTTTTTTCAGGGAGTCCCCATTGATTCCTGGCCATGTACACTACAAATGATCATCATAGAACTTTACACTCCCCATGTGTTGTACCTAGACTCCTGGTACTCATCCAGAGTAGGAGTTGAAAATCCAGTCCAGTCTTGTTTTTGGCTCAAACTTGGAGACCAAGACAGCAGGACCATCAGCAACCTACCAGCACCTACTATCACATGCCAGCACCCTCACCATCTCACCTGCACCTTGATTGTTACCATTTTGATTCAGTAGATATTATTTAACAAATAGAAGGCAATCAAATATAAATATAGTAAGCTGCCATGCCTATCCCTTGAGCATCCATCTCAAACTCTTTTTCTCTAAGTCATTTTAGATTGTTTTTAGTAAAGGCAATAACCAAATATCTGAGATAATGATTAGATTAGATTAGATATTGGATATCAGGCCTGATTATTAGTTACTATGACACAGACAGAACCTATCTGTCCATTATGTTTGACTCATACAAACTACTATCAGTATTGGGTTCCACAGCTATTAAGGTTATAGGGTTTAGTGCACAGATCATCCTGGAACATCTATAAGCTGAGCAACAAGCACTGAGAGTCCTCAGTTGAGTTCTCTTGGGTTTCCCCTTAGTCAACTAGTCATCTACCCTCCTGTACTTTCAATCTACTATTAAGTGGGGCCCTTAGTTGTCATGACAAGTGTCCTGATAAAAACAGATTTGTTTGTAACAGAGAAACAATCTTGAGTCAATTCTTTACTGGCTTGCCTTAAACCCTGTGCAAATCACCATAATCTTGATTCAAGTCCAACTGAGCATGGCTACATTGCTGAGTCTTAACAGTGCCAACATTGTCTCAAAATTAAGAAACAACTGATATCTCAGCACATTCTTTGTTTACAGATATTTGAATATCACTGCCACTGAGAGCAAATTTACTTTCCCTGCAATTTGCATTAATGGAACATGTCATGAATCTGACTTTGGTATGGCATAACAGCATTGTCAAACAAAGCTTGAAAGAATGGCTTATATCTCAGGAAGTTCTTTGTTTACCAATGTTTGTATGACATCACTAGCATCAGACTTAAGCCCTCTACAACTTTGTACCTCAGTATGCTGTGGCTGTGCAAAAAAATGCGAAGTTATGATAGTATTTTGCAATTATCTCAATGAATACTGGGTTTACAGGTGTTTGGTTTTCATATTCAGGGTCAAATTCACTCCCTCTACATTTTTTGTTAATAGGTCATGTGATAATTCTCACTTTTGGAAATCATGGGAAATGTGACAGTTATTGTGACAATCAAGTGTACTTGGTACTGTGGGAAAATGTACATCTTATCTAACTTATGTAATCAATGTATATTCAATCTTATCTACATTACTAAAACTAATCTACTTATGTAATTAATCTCTATATCACATGATCTGGCTTACTAATCAAATTTCGAAGAGGGGGAATGGCAGAAACTGCATGCTGCCAGCTGTCTTTATATACCTGTCTGGTGTGCACAGACCATCTGCTGCTGGTCACATGATGGCTGTGATAGTTAGGGCTGTGACTCACATGTGATGGCTTCAGCAGTGCAAGGACTCCCTGGAATTGCAGGACTAGTCCTTGCAAAATGCAAGGAGGTCCAGGCACAGTCCAGGCACATTCCAGGTCCATTTTGGCTGGGTTTCCTGCCAAATCATGATATGTGGAAATGCAAGGACAGTCCAGGCACTGTGCCTGGACTCCACGTGGACTCCACGAGGAACACGTGGGGGAGTGTAAAGACCTCCCCTAGTGACTGAACTGAGGTTGTCATGGTGTAGCCAGGTAGCGTGGAATGGGGACTGTCTAGGGGTCAGGAGAGGTTTTGGGTATCTGCTAAGACCAAGGAGACCGGATTGAAGACCCCTTCTGATCTTGAGGGCTTCGACATTCATTTGCTGGGGTACTGCTGGTACTACAGACTTTGACCACAGGTGGGATGCTTCAACTAGGTTCAGATGGCTTCGTCTGGGGCTGAATTGGGCTAGTGCAGGTACTGGCGCATCCCAGGCATATCACCAGCATTGCCTGAGAAGTGTTATGGATGATGCCCTTGTCATGGTTTGTTCTAAGTCAACAGTGACAAGCAGAGTCTTGGTCCGCTCCCAGCCACTGGACAAAGAGTCTAGATGCCAACCATTACTCAAATACTGTCCTGGGAACCCAAGATGCGCAATGAGACCATCAAATTTGGTTTCCAGGATCACCACAAAGCCGACATGTACCATGTCATTGAAAAAGCCACACTGCACCCACATGAAGGCAAGTCCTATACTTGGAAGGACCTAAAACGCATGGAGGGACACAGCAAGTACAACAAGTTTGCCCAATTTGGCAGACAAAAGGAGTCCAAGAAAGGGAAGGCACATGCCTCCACAATTCAATTATGGGTGGCCAGACAATTGTCAACAGTGCACTCAATGTCAGTGCCCATGTCATATGCTCAAGTGGTAACTGTCTGTTCTGGACCTAGCAAGTTGCTAACCAGAACCGCAGGGGCAGATGCCAATTGGTACAACAGAACAGTACCCTGTGCAGCAGATTGGTTATCCATGGATACTGAACCCAAACAAGGGTTCAATGAGGAAAAGCAAAGGATGATCAACAACTGGAAGCAGGAAGTCAAAAAGGAAATAGCAATTTCTTACCTGTATCCACGTCCTGCCCACACTAAGCATATGTTACATCCAGATGTACCTGGATACTGTCACCTTATCCTAATAAAGAACCAGTTTTGGGATATGTATGAATGGCCAGTGTTTCCTCAGATTCAAGAGATCAACTTGTGGGATTACAATCTCCACAACACCCACAGTCATGTAAACATCAGGTGCACATATGGATATAACAATTGTTATCATATTGAGCATGTACCAAAAGGACCTAAGGGTTGGGACATGATTGCATCACTAGTACAATCCAGACATAATTGTAAACATATGGGCACTCTGGATTGGGATGATGGATCAGACTGTTACATGAAAAGACCCCAAGTCACCTTATTGCATAATTGTGTTCCTGGGTACTGCTACCTAATCCTAATCAAGCAAAAATACTGGGACACATTTAACTGGCCCGCTTATCCAACAGTAGACAGGATTTTGTCATGGCAATATCCTTATTGTTATGGATGATGCCCTTGTTGTGATTTGTTCTAAGTCAACAGTGACAAGCAGAGTCTCGGTCTGCTCCCAGCCACTGGACAAAGAGTCTAGACACTAAGTCAAATGATGACAAAGGTCTGAGAGATGATGAAGAAAGAGAGCATTGAGTTCAAGCAAGGTTGAGAGCAAAACTTGTCTAAGCTGGAACTGGAGTTACTCTACAGTACATGGAGTTTATATACGATCAGAGAACAAGGGAAACCATAAAGGGAATGAAACAATGACTACCTAAGAAAGGAAATGTGAAGGTAGCAATGAAAGGAGATAGCGTCCAGGCTGTACGATGCGCAGTTAAGGAGAAATGATGAATATGAAACGGTCCATAGAAACAGTAAGATGAAACAAAGAAGAAACTGTAACACTTATAGGGAAAGCACAGCAGTCATCAAAACAACGATGATGCAAGAGCTAGGACAAATCCATATCTCATCCATGGCACATGGAATGCATGGATGGGAAGAGATGTATTGGTTGTGAGGCAATGGTTTTGGTGACTATACTGTGGGCACATCCAGAGGTGACAACTTGACAAAGTTCTGTTATGGACAATGCCCTTGTTGTGGTTTGTTCTAAGTCAACAGTGACAAGCAGAGTCTTGGTCCGCTCCCAGCCACTGGACAAAGAGTCTAGATGCTAAGTCAAGTGATGACAAAGGTCTGAAGATCGGCAAAGGAAGAGAGTGTTGAGATCAAGCAAGGTTGAGAGCAAAACTTGTCTAAGTTGGAACTGGAGTTACTCTACAGTACATGGAGTTTATATACGATCAGAGAACAAGGGAAACCATAAAGGGAATGAAGCAATGACTACCTAAGAAAGGAAATGTGAAGGTAGCAATGAAAGGAGATAGTGTCCAGGCTGTACAATGCACAGTTAAGGAGAAGTGATGAATATGAAACAGTTCATAGAAACAGTAAGACAAAACAAAGAAGAAACTGTAACATTACCCTCTTTGTATGCAAGAAGTCACCAACTTCTACCAAGAATTTGTCCAACCGTGATCCTGTCTTGATTCCAACCATTCGATGATATTGCCAATGTCTTTTTTGGCCATTTCCATCCGCCATTGCATGGTCTGAATGGCTTGTTTAGCTGCTTGGCCTGTTTGAGCATGGCATTGCATTCGTGATAAGTGAGCAAGTGGGGGTCAGTGGTGAGGGTGAGGGCAGTGATGTAGTCGAGTGGCTTGGAGAACATATTGAAATATGTGACCATGGTGGCAAGGTTCTTGCTGACATTGTTGAGCATGGTGTTGCAAGGTTGGACAATCAGTATGTGGGTAGGAGAGACGGGGGTGGCAGTTGTTTTGATGAGCTCTGTAGGGTGTTTGTGAAGTGCAGGGAGGTTGGCAAAGTTGAAGTCATCTATGGTGACAGTGGTGGTGACAAAGACCTTGAGCGGGAGATCATGGGCAAAGGTGGCAAAGGGGGCAATAGCGGTGGTATCAACATAATAATGGCCACAGGCAGTGACCAACAAGGCAAAGAGGAGGGCGACAATGTAGGTGATGACAACAAAGAAGAACATTGCTACGAGTGTGTGGAATTGGGGAATTCAGCATTGTCAAAGGTATTCTTTTATCTTCAATTGAATAGCTTGTCATCCCAGTTGACAGTTCAGAGTTCTCCATCTGTGGATTGATAAGAAAATGTGGGCACTCTGATGCTGGGAACATATTCAAGTTCTTTGTCAGATTCTTCTGATTTGCTCAGCTTGTCCCTGGTAGTGGTGGAGACTTCATCCTCAGGGTCCATGCCTGTTTCAGAGATAAGGTTTTGTGGTGCCATGCTTTCAGGTGAATTGGGTATGGTTGGTCCATCTGTGCTATCAAATGCATCTAAGAACTCAAGGTTCTCAAGTGCTCTATTGAGGTTTGAGATTGCGTCTGGGACTCGTAGGGTAGTAACCCATCTGTATATTTCTATTTCTTTACTTGCGCATATCAGCTTTTGAGTGAAATCAAAGACTGCTGGATTTTCCTGGTGAAGGGCCTTTTTGGTGTACACATTGCATGTGTGATTTAAGGGTCTGTTGGGTGATGGAAGGTAAGGTGACATTGCATCAGGATAATATGGTAACTCTTCAGGATCAAACATGAGATCCATGTACTTTGGGAGATAGTGTATGCAAGCATTGAATGGGATTTCAACGTGTCCCTGTGGGTGTGCCGAATGTCCAGTGATGAGTCTGGGAGTTCTATATGCAATTAATCAAGTTGCCTGAGTTTGGATGAAATTAATTAATTGAGGTGGTCCTAAGGAGTGGTAGATGGGCAATAAATGGGAAATGTAATGATTTGGCCTTTGAAACTTTCATAGAGTTTTGGGGAATATTGTCCTCAAGTGGAACAATACTTCTTTGTGTATCAGATGTTTTGTTTAAGGATCTGATGGTTACAGTAGCAAGACATGGGGTTTTACAATCATCTTCTGAGTTTATATGCTTGTAAAATGTCCACAGCATTGTTCAAATTGCGCTCAGGTTCCCAGGAGTTGTTGTTTGGGCCATATCCCTTCCATTTAACCAAATACTGATATCCTGCTCCGTGTTTTCGATGTGTGAGAATTGCTTCTATTTCAAACTCTTCTTGTCCGTTTACTAGATCAGGGGGCGGAGTGGTATAGTTTGGTCCATGTGTGTCAGTTTCCCTGTATGGCATAAGGAGTGATGTGTGAATGACTGGGTGAATGCACCATTGTTTTGGTAGCTTAAGCTTATATGTTACTGGTCCTAGTACTTGTTTGACTATAAAGGGTCCTTCTTGTTTAGGCACTAGTTTCCTAGACTGATATGGAATATTGAGGTTCCTGTTTTCGAGCCATACTTTGTCTCCTTGTACAAATTTAATTGCTTTGTCCCTGACTTGTTGTGTGACCATCTGTCTTGCCAATTCATGTGCAGCTAATGCTTCTTCTCTGGCTTTTCATAATAGCTGTAGGCGTTCCTTGGCAGCCGGTGTTGTCATTTTCTGCACAGCGGTGGGTAACGCAACAGGATTAGTTCCATACATGAGTTGGAATGGCAAAGCTTTAACTGAGTCATGGTGTTGGTTATTGTGAGCAAATTCAGCAATTGGGAGTAGTTGTTTCCATCTGTGAGGTTCATTTGCACAAAATATCTGAAGATACACTTCTAATTCCTGGTTAACTTGTTCTGTTTCTCTGTCAGTCTGTGGATGATAGGCTGTGCTCATTCTGTGATCAATTCCTAGCATCTTTCTGATTTCCTGGAAGACCTTAGCTGAAAACTGCAGTCCTCAATCTGAGATGAGGATATCAGGGAGTCTGAAGTGCTTGAATATTTCTGAGATGTAAAGGTCGGCAGTTCCTAGAGCGTCGATGGTTTTCTTGCAAGGAGTAAAAATCACCCCCTTTGTAAGACCATGGTCCACTGTGACCAGAATTGAATCATATCTGTCTGCAATAGGAAGATCTGTAATAAAATCCAGCATGACTTGTTGGAAAGGGCGAGTTGCTTTAGATCCAATAGGTAAAAGAGCTGGAGTGTTTGGATGAGTATTCACTTTCATTTGTTGGCCAGTAGTGCAACCCGTAATCCATTCTTTGATGTGTCTATACATTCCTGGCCACCAATAATCTTGTTGCAGGAGCTCAAGGGTTTTCAAGCATCCTGGGTGTCCTGAGGTTGGTGATTCATGAGTTTTTTTGACAATTTGTGTCCAGAGTGTTCCAATGTCTGGGATGTATGCTCTGTCAATATATTGGATGATGCCATCAACAAATGCCCAGTCCTGGAGCTTAGATTTGATTGGTGGAGCACATTGAGTTTCAATAACTTCGATAATTGTGTGTCCAAAGCTATCAAGTGCTGTAGTGTTCCGGATTTCTTGGGCTAGGTACG
>JAEBUT010000001.1:1137602-1355388 GCA_020011035.1 Amanita subjunquillea | reverse complement strand
GAAGAAGAAACTGTAACACCTATCTTTCCAAAATGCCCAAACATTGGGGCAGTTTTTTGAGCCACTGTATCATGCACTCATTATACGAGTGGTCACAGTACCTGAAAGGAGCAAAAGATATAATTGAGATTTTAACCAATCACCAGAATTTGACATATTTCTGTAAACCACAAAACCTAAATTGTCAACAAGCAAGATGGGTCATGGACTTACAAGAATACAACTTTGTGATCAAACATAGGTCCGGAAAATCAAATTCTAAGGTGGATCAGGAGTGAAATCGAAATGGACCATTACCAGAATCCAAAGGATATAATGCAATCCTCACAGTGGTGGACTGATTCTCTAAAATGGTGTATTTCCTGGCTACAAATACCACCATAACATCATTGGGAGTTGCTACCCTATATTGAGATCACATCTTCAAAAATCATGGAGTACCAGAAAAAATTATTAGTGATTGGGGACCACAATTTGTGTCCAAATTCATGAAGGAACTTTCTGGATTTTTGGGGATCAAAGGAAATCCATCCACAGCATTTCACCCACAGACTGATGGACAGACCAAAAGGGTGAATCAAATAGCAGAACAATTGTTATCCACTTTTGTTAATGAAAATCAGGATGATTGGAGTGATTGGTTGGCAATAGCTCAATTCTGCTATAACAATTGGGAGCACTCAGTGATGGGATATTCTCCATTCTACATGAACTATGGGTGTCACCCAAATAAAGGAATGGAGATCAACACCAGTCATACTACAGTAGAAGTGGTCACGCAGTTTGCAGGAAGGCAAGCGGAGGTATGGAATCAGGCCAGAAACACTCTTAAAAAAGCTCAGGAGGCAATGGCATTGCAATATGATAAAAGAAAAAGAACATCTATATTGTACAAGAAAGATGATCTAGTCTACATATATAAATGCCAAGCATTTGCCAACTGTTTGACCAACCAAAAAACTGGGTGAAAGATTCTTAGGACCATATAAAATTCTTGACAAAGTTGGGCCAGTGGCTTACCAAATTCTCATCCCTGCATCCTGGAAAGTGTACAACATCTTCAATGAGTTGCTCTTTAAACCATACCACACACCTTCTTTTCCAATACAGGCCAGCAAAAACACAGGCCAAAAGAAGAAGCAGGAGAAAGAGAGCTCCACTGGTGACTATGAAGTGGAAAAAATACTGGATAGTTGAATCAATCAATGAGGATGTGGTCAACTAGAGTATTTGGTTAAATGGAAAATTTACCTGCTCAAAGAAGCTTTGTGGGAACCGGCACAGAATTGCAACCATGCCAAGAGGTGTGTTGATGATTTCCATCAAGCCAACCCAGGGGCACCAAGGAGACTCCATGGACAAGAACTATCATTTGCACCATATTTAAACTATACACAGCCACCAGTATCTAGAAAATTATATGGGTGGGAAGGCGGCAAATTTGAATGAGAATACTTGGAGAAACTTGAGCAAAACTGGCAGAAATGGAAAGGAAATTGTCAAGAAGCAGAACAAATGGATCCTGATTGTGTGGAACCTGATCCCCAGTCAAAAATGGCTCGCAAAATGGAGTGGAACAGCCATGTGAATTAGTGCATAACCATCTGTGACCATGTTGTTCTTCTGCTAGACACATCAATGTGGAACTCATCAAATTTTCTATCTGTGTTTGCTGCCACCTAGCGCTTGCATGTATTTGATATGATTGTAATCAAATTGTGATTTGTGTAAGTCCTTTCAGGCCATGCCATGAGACGATCCCAGTGTACCATCTCCCGATCCTTCAAAAACTCAATGGTGTACCTGCTCAAAGATGTGTAAGGGGGGTTCCTGGGTACAGCCAAGAACACATCAGTGCCATAAGGTCCATAGGGATGAGGATATAACTTCCCAGCTTGGTGATTTTATTTTAAAGTATGCAAGCATCCTTGGTTCAATGGTTTCAAAGCCACAGGTGTGTACCTAGTTTGTCTTTTTTATAAATTTTGGTTACTTACAGTGGTGAAAAGTCAAGAAATAGGTGTCGCATTGGTAGACACCATACAGGACACTTAGTCCAGCCTGAAGCAGGCTCGTCTCAATCCCAAATGGCCCTGGATACACCTACATGTCATAATCACAATTTGCACACCTCTACATCTCAAAACTATCCTGTTACACCTCTTGGACCCAACTTGAGACAGGCCATTGTTCCAGATTTTGACAGGCAGCTACCCCAGGGAGCAAAGCCCCTTGGTGATGGCTTTGTACTTTTGAAAGTGCAACAGAGGAAGCCACAAAGACTTCAATGTGAAACTGAAGTGGTGGCTTTATGGGCTTACATGAATTTTGTCAGTGCGTCACAAATGACAGAAGCACACCCCCATATCCAAAAGTGGGCATGCCTTTTACTTCCAAATCATCAGGTAGTCAGGTCAGCATGGAAGGATGGATGTAGAAGTGATGGACGTAATTCACACAATGTCAAAGTGAGTTTCACTTTTCCAGTGGGTTGAATCTCACACTGTCATACTGACATCCACTTAGCTTCAGCTGAATTCCAAGGTGGTATTCAGTGAAGTACAATATTACCTTACCTGGCATATCCAAGAAGAAGAGCATGCTTTGGCTATGATTTATCTCTATTCTGATCCCCATCTTGGCTTGCTGCGCAATTCATTCGAGACATTACATGTCTGTAAGTATCTCAGAAGCCACTCAATTGCTGTTGTCAGCGTCAAGGTCATCCAATCCTTGGTCGCCATGATACCATTCCCTCTTAGTGAACATGAAACATCTCTGGAAACCAATACCAATGCCCAATTGTCAAACTGCTTCATTGTTGGGGAGAAGCTTGCTCTTCAAGAGAGTGGACAGTTGACACTGGATAATTTAGAAGATGAGGATGATCCAGATGGGTAGCAATGTATGTACAAGGATGAACATCCTAAAAGTCTGAATAGTATGTACACTCACCATGGAATTCTCTGTGTCTGCCCATGGCACCTGCTCTCAAGAGCTTCAGTCATCAATTGAAGCACTGCTATCCCTGCTCAACCATGTTGAAACAATGTCTGTGACAAACAGCCCTGAGCACAGGTCAAATAAGCTTTTCACATTGGCATGAGAGCTTATCCAAATTGCCGCTTTACTTGCTTCAACTGCCACTCAAGGCCAAGATGACTCACAATTATCCCATCCTACTCGTCCATATAGCCACCATGAGTTTGTCAATTACCCTCAATACCATGGGTCCCAGCCATTAACGCCACCAGAACATGTCCCTTTCATCACAAACATGGAGGAGGCATGCACAGATCTTCAGGACAAAGTTGCATGTTGGACTATGAACATTTTTTGCATTAAGCTGGCAGATAAACTGTTTGACAGGATGGATCCAAACATACAAGCCAAAGAGCACCAGGAATTCTTGCATGAACTTATGAACATGGCATCCCTTTCTCTGACACTCATTCTTTGTATTCAATCATCAGTCTACATTGAGCAGTCACATTGCGACCTTCAAATCATTCAATGCATCAAGTCATGCCTGTGGGAGTTGGAGATAGCTGATGAACTTATTGACCATCTCTCAGAGATCCAGCCCATTGATGGAGAAGGGGCATTACTTGACAAAGTGCATCAAACATATCCCCTTTTCAACCTAAATTTACTGTTTTCTACAGATAATAAAGGCAGAAAAATGCAACTCAATTATGTAGTATTCAAGTCTGTTCAACAGTCTGATGCAAGTTACCATGAATGGTACAGTCTGTGTGCATTGTGCTGCTTGGAATTGTCTTCTACCCAACCTCAAATGGATTCTGGCATCCCCTTCAATGCCAACCAACAGCCTGGAAACTGGACAGGGGGATCATCTGGCAACATGAATTTTAATCATGTCACTGAGAAACAAAGTCCAGTCTGTCACATCAGCACAAATGTAATGCATATACTCTACTGATTCCAGATACAGCAGACCAGCAATAGTCAGATTTATAACAATGGAATGGGATCCATTATTATAAATAGAAAACAGGATAGCTCCATTCATGTACATGACTGACACACAAGTAGCAACCTGACCCTGATTTTTCAAGGCTAATAATATGTACCGCTGATACGCCTGGGACGCGCCAGTACCTGCACTAGCCCAATTCAGCCCCAGACAAAGCCATCCGAACCTAGTCAAAGCATCCTGCCCGTGGTCAAAGTCTGTAGTGCCAGCAGTACCCCAGCGAATGAAGGTCAAAGCCCTCGAGATCAGAAGGGGTCTTCAATCCGGTCTCCTTGGTCTTAGCAGATACCCAAAACCTCTCCTGACCCCTAGACAGTCCCTGTTCTGTGCTACCTGGCTACATCACGACGACCTCAGTTCAGTCACTAGGGCCCCACCATATTGCAAATTTGGCAAAAATGGGTGCCTGGTGCCTCGCCTGACATAAGGACAAGATGTTCACCCTCTCATAGCCCCCAGATATGCTCACGCCCAACCAGCCAAAGCATTCATGACTTGACCAATGATGAATGGAACACCCTCGACCATACAGTCATTGACATTGATCAAATGACTCTCGGTGCCAGCTCATTCGTCGCTTGCGGCAAGGATATCCGATTGCGCTGAACCTCCAACAGTAGATCCAGACTCTTCCATGGTAGACATCCCTCTGAGTCCAGTTGAACCGCCAATGCACAACAACTTCATCTTGTTTACCCCAGGAGCAGCCTTCTTGCAGCTACCAGCATCCAAGCGCACCAGTATATCCATCTTGGACTCAATAGGAATACAATTCGGAGACTCAAGGATGGTGACAGAGGAGAGGTGAACCATGTTGACATGTCAGATCAGTGCTTGAGGAGGCTTAGAGCCTATGTTTCATGATCCGGACAAGGCATCTGCCTTGCATGTGCCCAGGGACCCATACAGTCGAAGCCGGTTCCACCTTGAATTAATCAACAGCTCCATTCGATTAGAAGAGCTCGCCTCTGCAGGGAGCACCACGTTCGTCGTCGGTCAGGTTGTGTGGAGGATTATCACAGTTGCAGTGCAGGAAGGCTACTGAAGGGGAGATAGCATCTGGAGGACCACTAATCATTGTCGGACAAACCCTCAGACAATATGCAGTCATCAATTGAGAAGGCGTGCTGCATTTGAGGCTCATTCCAGTGCACCAGTTGATGCCATATTATTCAACCTGGCACATAGCATGACTTCCAGCGGACTTGACACACCATCCCCAGCTTGAGGACCTGGTCTGTCATGAGTATGAGGCCTAGAAACCATGAAGGCATTGCAACATGGGTGGTGCATCACTATCCAGTCACAAGCAACTTTGACCGAGATACCCGAAGATCCGTGGAGCACTTGTTGGGTGTTGCGAACGTCGGTGATGTCGGTGGAGAAGTATTCCCAGTTGGTGCCTGGTGCACATGCTCATTTCCATTGTCATGGACCTGTTCCCATTGTTGTGCTTCAATTGTGGTTCAAGAAGATGGTAGTCAAGTGGACCTTAAATCACAGATATTGGACTGAGTTTTGAGTTTCCCCCATATGACATATTGATAGATATATAAGCCTGTGCATGTCTTAGTCGGGGAGCAGAGAAGAAGTCTTGACCTTGCTTCCCTCCCCTCCGAGTCTTGGTGCGAGTTTGGCTGCCTCTGAGTTTGGTTCAGGTTCCTAGTATTGTCCTTGACTCAGCCTGCGCTCGCCTCGCTTCCTCCCCTTGCCTCAAGATTCTGCTTTGTCTTTGCCTTGTCTTCCTTGTCAGCCACAACCATTCTCCTTGCCACCCTCAACAACATTTGATCACCTTCGACCCCACCCTGTCACCTCAAGAGCACCAACCCTGACCAGCACTCACTTCGTTTACAACATCCCTGATGCCATTAGGCTTCGAAACAGTCAGCCAAGTCTGAGAACCTCCTAGGACTCGCCCCCAGCTGTTTGAGACATGTGTTTCTCCCTTCCCCCTGCCTCAACCCTGCTTCGAACAACACTTCGGTCCTTCACTGAAGGTGTGCTCACACACAGAGAGGTTTGGTTTTGAGTTTTGCCCATTGTATAGCACATCATTTTTGGAGCCCACTGCGAGGGGATTTGTTTATTATAGGATCTTCTCTAGGAGTCTCCTTCAGCTTTGCTGAACACCATTTGAATCAATCACAACAACTCCAACCTTCAATATTTCCACACTACACTCAGGAAGAACTCTTCCTGTGCCCCCCAAGCAGATGAGCCTGCGTTTGACGTCGAGGAGTTGGTACAAGGTCCATCAGCCATGCCACTTGTCCTCCTGCCCTTGCAGAAAATATCCCCAGACCACCAGCCACTTCGACAAGCTCTATCCCCATCGAACCAGCTAGCCCTCTAGTTCCCTCCACCTTTGTGTCCCCAACCAAAGAGCTATTGCCTTTGACTTCATCTCCAGATTCTCCAACAACTCTCCATACCAAGCTCACAACTGTTCAGCGGTGTTTAGAATCACTCAGCGCTGGGCAACATATCCAGGATAGCCTTGAAGTTGACCCAACACTTGCCTATCGCCTCTTGTTCAGTGACAAAGAACTATCCTCTTCTACCCCAATACTCCAGTCCCCAGTCCCCTCCAGTGTCCTCGATTCTCCTCGAACCGATTATTATCAGTCTTTTTTGTCTTGAAGCCAGTCAGACGACGAAGACCCTCAGTACCCAAGCAACAGTGAAGACCTTGCAGACCGCACAGTACAACCCAAAATGGAGGCACACCATGACATACCTCAGGAGCCTCCCCCTCCATTCCAGCCGCAGGTCATTTATGTCCAACCAAATCAACAAAACACCACGACTTCTATGCCTTTGAGCACCAGCGCCTCCGCACCCAAGTTTGACTCTACCAAACCTCACAATCTGCCTTGATACTTCCGAGAGGTAGAACTACTATTAGACACTGCCCAGATGTTCGACGCGCAGCAACAAAAAGAACATACCAAGCGCTACCTCGAATCACATGACTATGAAATATGGGATTCCTTGCCTGAGGCAAAGGCTCTGCATTCATACAAAAGCTTCAAGGAGGCAGTCATTGCTTCATACCCCAGCACCAAATCCTCTTGCAAGTACAACTTGATAGATGCTGTTTGACTGAGTGACAAATGAAAGCAGAGAGGCATCAGTACCGCATCCAAGCTAGGAGAATACTATCGAGACTTCAGAGCAATCACCACCTACTTAGTTGAGCACAACAAAATATCAGAAATGGAGCAATGCAGGATGTTTGTCAAGGGCTTCCCCCAATTGGAAAGCCAATCTTCGAGGAGAATTAGAAGCAGCAGAGGTGACCAAAGGAAAATCAGCAGAAAGTGCATATACACTTTCTTGGGATAACTACCCCAGCTTCAGGCAACAATTCTTGAGTGACTGGGGAGAATCTGACAGCGCAGCCAGGACCCTGAATGATCTAGATAAAGTCAAAGTAGGTGGAGACATCGACATCCCTGCCTACATTCAGAAATTCCGATCGCTCATACACTCCACCGGAATTACAGGGTTCATGGCACAATGCATTTACTTCTGTAAAGGACTTCCTGCATCAGTAGCAGCAAAGATCATCAAAAACCCTGCAGTCGTCAGCATGGAAACAGCTTACAATGCTGCAGAACGCCTGCACAATGCATGGGAGACCATGAAATTGATGAACCGATCATCTGGATCAGGAGACACAAAGGGATGTTTCAAATTTAATTGAAACACGAAGCCCTCTGTATCCAGATCAAAGGGGATCAATGCTGTAAGCACAGGATGTCTTTCTGATGCCCAAAAAGAGGAATACCAAAAAACCAGCAAATGTTTCAGATGTGGAACACAGGGACACATATCCAGGGACTGCCCAAACAAGGGGAATACCCAAACGTCATTCTACAAGTCCTCCTCCCCACAGAATCGCACAATCAGGGCAATAGAGGGAACAACCTCTGATGAATCAGCTGCCCAACGAATTAGGGCACTGTTGAAAGAACTCCCAGAGGAAGAATGCAAAACTACCCTCCAGGAACTCAAATCTGAGGGTTTTTAAGAAGGAGATGCCAGAAAGCGGTTGATGCCTCCAGTACCATTGAACAGTTAGCACTCGACTCTATAATTGTAAGTTCCAATAATAACAAACAAATTTCCATTACTGTGCAAACGACCCATAAACCTGCTGAAATATCTGCTCTCATCAATTGTGGAGCAGAAGGAAACTTCATCGATGAATGAATATTGAAAGATCTACCAAAGGAACTTTTGAAACAACCAATTAGGGTCAAGAACACCAACAAAACTATCAATCAGAACGGGTTAATCACCCATTGCACTTGTCTTACCTACTCTATTGAAGGTAAAACATACAACAACTGGTTATGGATCACCAATCTTGGAGATCAGGTGATAATCTTTGGAATACCATGGTTAGAACAACACAACCCAACTATTGATTGGCAAAAGAAAACCCTCCAAATGGACAACAATTTAGAAAATACCAAACCTATTTGGCGCATGGCATTAGATACACGACAATGGGGTGAAGATGAATATTGGATCAGGGTAAAGATATCAGCATCACAGGTGCTTGAACACCAAACAAAATGAGATGAAGTGCCCACTGTGTTACCTTCAGAATACACACCCTGGCAAGCCACCTTTGAGAAGAAAGTGTCAGAATGCTTCCCATCTTCTCACCCATGGGATCATGCGATTGAACTCAAAACAGGATTTACACCAAAAGTCAGCAAGATTTACCCATTGTCCCTGAAAGAACAGTCTACCCTCGATGAATGGATTAAGGAACAACTCAATAAAGGATACATTCAACCATCTAAATCACTGCAGGCATCACCATTTTTTGGATTATAGATACCTGAATGAATGGACTATCAAGAACGCCTACCATTACCCTTGGTCTCCGATTTAATGACAAAATTAGAAGGCACAAATTACTTCACTAAATTAGATCTGCGCTGGGGATACAACAATGTTCAAATCAAAGAAGGCGATGAATGGAAAGCAGCATTCATAACCAATTGAGGATCATATGAACCAATGGTCATGTTCTTCAGTCTTTGCAACTCTCTGTCAATGTTCCAAATGATGATGAATGAGTATTTCCAAGATATAATAAACAAAGGATGGCTCATCATTTATATGGATGACATCTTAATCTGTGCAAAAACAAGAGAAGAAATGTGGGAACGAACAGAGCATGTCTTGAAATGTCTACAGGAAAACAATTTGTTCTTGAAACTTGAGAAATGCAAATTCTGTGTTCAAGAAGTTGAATTCCTTGGCATGATCATCACACCCGGACACATTCAAATGGACCCTGTTAAACTTGCAGGAATTCGTGATTGGCCAACACCAACAACAGTTAAACAAGTCAGATCCTTCCTGGGATTCGGAAACTTCTATTGGAGATTTATTGGCAACTTTGCTGCCATAGCAAAACCATTAACGGATCTGACAAAGAAAGGTTTACTTTTCAACTGGACGCCTACTTGTCAGATGGCGTTTGAGGAGCTCAAGAACAAATTCTCCTCCATGCCTGTTCTATGCGTGCCAGACCCCACTCGACCATTTATTCTTCAAACGGATGCCTCAAACAAAGCTACTGGAGCAGTACTTAAACAGGCAGATACAACCGGAATGCTTCATCCATGCGGATTCATTTCCCACGCCTTGACGCTCACAGAACAGCATTACCAGATTTATGATTGAGAATTACTCACAATCATTAAAGGACTACAGGCATGGCAACATTTACTCCATGGATCACCACATCTCATAGTGGTTCACTGTGATCATAAGAATCTTTTATTCTATCGGTCACCCCAACAATTAACTCCCCAACAAGCACGATGGTCCATGATGCTCTCAGAATTTGACTTGAAAATCGAGCATGTACCCAGCACCAAGATGTTTGAAGCAGATGCTCTATCCTGTCGACCTGATCACATGAAAGGCGATGATGTTCTGGAGGATGTCACCATGTTACCAGACAATAAATTCATCCGTCTCATCGCTACAGACCTCGCCCAGGAAATTAGGGATGCTACATCACTTGACAGCTTTGGACGCACAATCATTGAAGTCATAGAAACTCAATGTGCTCCACCGATTAAATCCAAACTCCAGGACTGGTCATTTGTTGATGGAATCATCCGATATATTGATAGAGCATATATCCCAGATAATGGCACACTCAGAAGTCAGATTGTTAAAACAGTTCATGAATTGCTCACCTCAGGACACCCAGCATGTATGAAAACCCTTGAACCTCTACAACATGATTACTGGTGGCCAGGAATGTATAAACATGTCAAGGAGTGGATTACAGGTTGCGCCACCTGCCAACAGATGAAAGTGAATACTCATCCAAACACTCTGGCTCTTCTACCTATTGGATCCAAAGTGACTTGCCCTTTCCAACAGGTCACGCACATGAGTTAGCAAGACAGATGGTGGCACGACAAGTCAGAGACAAAGCAATCAAATTATACAAGGAGACAAAGTATGGCTCGAAAACAGAAACCTCAATCTAGGAAACTGGTGCCTAAACGAGAAGGACCCTTTATAGTCAAACAAGTCCTAGGACCAGTAACATATAAGCTCAAATTACTGAAACAATGGTGAATTCACCCAGTCTTTCACATGTCACTCCTTATGCCATATAGAGAAACTGAAATGCATGGACCGAATTATACTACTCTGCCCCCTCACCTCATAAATGGACAAGAAGAGTTTGAAGTTGAAGTGATTCTCACACATTGAAAACGTGGAGCAGGGTATCAGTATTTGGTTAAATGGAAGGGATACGGCCCGAACGACAACTCCTGGGAACCCGAGCACAATCTAAGTAATGCTGCGGACGTGTTACAGGCATATAAATTCAGAAGACAGCTATGAAACCCCCATGTCTCGCTATTGTAACCACCAAACTCTTAAACAAAACATTCAATACATGAAGAAATATTGCTCCACTCGAGGATGATACTCTCCAAAACCTTATGAAAGCTTCAAAGGATGGATCATCACATTTCCCATTCCTCATCCTCCGATCACCCCTGTAGAACCACCTCGACTAGTCAACTTCATCCAAACCCTAGCAACTCGATTAATTGCCTACAAGACTCCCAGACTTTCTAACGGACATGCAACGCACCCACAGGGACATGTTGAAATCCCATTCAATGCCCGATTACATTACCTTCCAAAATATATGGATCTTACATTCAATCTGGAAGAGCTACCATACTATCCAGATGCAATGGCACCCTACCTCCCATCGCCCAACAGACCTTTAAATCACACCAACAAGAGGTATTCCAAACATCCACCACTGCACCCACTAACATGACTTCTTCTACTTCGTATTCATCATCCTGTGACTCCTCCACCATTTGCACTTCCTTGCGCGAGGCCACTTTTTCCTTTTGACCAGGAAACACTGGTTCTTTATACGGTTTGAGGTGGATTTTGTTGAATATGTTGTAAATCTTCCAGGACGCTGGAATTTTCAACTGGTATGCCAATTGTCCTATTTTCTTAACAACCTCCAATGGTCCCACAAATTTGCCATCCAGCTTCTTTGTGACGTGAAGCATTGGGAGGTTAGCCATGCTCAGATAGACTTTATTGCCAGACTGATATTGGCATGCCGGTGCCTTTGACTTGTCATATTTCCTCTTCATGGTTTCCACAGCTTTTTCGAGAGCAGTGGTTGCATTGGCGTGAATGCCCTCAACTTGTTTAGCCAAGTCCTCGACTGCTACCACTTTGGGAACATAAGTTGGATTCAGCCCCTTGTACAGGTGTCATCTGTAATTCATGAAAAAAGGGGAATACCCCGTGGCCAAATGCACTTGATCATTATGACAAAACTGTGCCACTGCTAGCCAGTTGTTCCAATTGTTTTGCCTGTGATTGACAAACATCGTGAGGAACTCCTTAACCATCTGATTGACGTGCTCCATTTGCTCGTCCATCTGTGGGTGATACACAGTAGATTGGTTGGCCTTAATTCCCAGCATTCCATACAAGTTGTCCATGAATTTGGACACAAATTGCAGTCCCCAGTTGCTAATAATTTTCTTTGGCAGCCCATGTTCCCTGAATGCGTTGTCCCGGAAGAGCATGGCAACTCCTTGTGAGGTGATGGTGGATGTTGTGGGTAACAAATATGATTTTTTGGTGAATCGATCCACAACAACTAGAATCATATCATTTCCCTTGGATTCTGGAAGTGGTCTAATTAAATCCATTAATATAATTTCCCAAGGCACCTCAGGTACTTCGTTTGGATGAAGTGGTGCTGCTTGCGCTTGTATATCAGGTTTGACCCTTTGACAGGTTTCACATCCAGCAATGTAATTCTGGATGTCTTTCTGCATCTGGGGCCACCAAAAGTCCCTAGTCACCAATTCGACTGTTTTTTCTATTCCTGGATGTCCCCAGGAGTGATATATTGCCAACAGAGATTCTCGTGTATGTATATTAGCTGGCACGTAAACTCGCCCTTTCCACTCGACTAATCCATTAACCACCCTGAAGTCCCTATCCTTTTCTTCAAGGCCTTTTCGCACCTGCGTTTTCCACTGCTGGTTAGGAATCTTCCGAATGTCTTTGATGACATCTTCGATGGCTCAGTCATTGTCATACACTCTGACAAATAGATCGTCCTTGAGTAACACAATTCCTTCATTGTCCAGACCTCCCGGATGATGATCTGTTTGTTGGGATAGAATATCTGCCTTGGAATTCAACTTTCCTGATCTGTGTTTAATGATGAAGTTGTATTCCTGCAGATCTGTGACCCATTGTGCCTGTTGTCGATTAAGGTTTTGCGGTTTCCAAAAATACGTCAAGTTCTGATGATCCGTCAACACTTCCACAATCTCCTTAGCACCTTTGAGGTAGTGTGACCACTCGTAGAAGGCGTGCATTACAGCAAGCATTTCCTTATTGTAAATCTCATAGATCCGTTCCGTGTCATTTAAGGCTTTTGAGATAAAAGCCACCGGCTGCCAGGATTGATCTTTTCCCTGCTGTGACTATCTAGAGTTTTAGAGACTCCTACCTATGATGCTCTACCTTATATACCCCAACCATGGTCTGTGTGCAGCAGCAAAACCATGGTGACTATCTATGCTTTCCCACTATGCCCCTATCCCCATACAATCCTTCTTGTCTTGTTATCTGCACAGCCCCTGGCTGACATAACTGCTGACCTAATTGTTGGGCTCCTTGACATAGGGGTTGGTGCCTATCCATCTTGTATACGCATGCATCCATAGGGCCCCAGAGAAAATAGAAAAAAATATGGAAAATGTCCAGAAAATCATATAGTCATAACATGACCCCCTCTTCAAGACTTCACATCCTGGGGAGTCAATGCTGTGATGTTGCCATAGGAGAATTAAGTACAGGTTTGATGGGCCTGCCACACTCAAGGTACACCCCATCCTTATCCAGTTCATCACAAATCAGTTTGTGGTCACCTTTCCACCACTGCCAATTCTGTTTAAGCCTTTCAAGGTAATCTCACTTGAATTTGCCATCTTCCCATCCAAAGAACCATTTGGGCATGTGTACTTGGGTATGATTTTGTTAACATCAATATTCCATGTCACACACATTAACAAGTCATCATGGAGCACTGGGGTTGACCTTGTGGAATTTCTGAACCTCTTTCTTTGCATTACCAAGGTTCTCAGCAGGTTCCAAGGTGGATTCTTCCATGGGGTAATTTTTCCACTTGACAAGGTACTCCAAATGCCCACCACCACAGCCACTGACTCAGCTATCCGTGACTTCCTCAACCTTGTATTTGTCATCCTGGGATTCCTCAACCATTTGCAGCTCCTTGCATTGAGCTACCTTGTCTTTTTGGTTAGGAAATACAGGGTCCTTGTATGGTTTGAGGTGAACCTCATTGAACACATTGTAAACCTTCCAAGATGCAGGGATTTTCAGCTGGTATGCTGACACTCCAACCTTTTTGACAACCTCCAAAGGACCAACAATTTCCCATCAAGCTTCTTGGTTGCACAGATGGTAGGTAGGTTTTCAGTACTTAATTACACCTTATCACGCAGTCTGTATTCCCTAGCTGAGGCCTGATGTTTTTTTTGGGCCAAGTCCTCTACTGCTACCATGGTAGGGGTGCACATTGGATTGAATTCTTTATTTGGGTGACATCCATTATTCATGAAGAATGGTGAGTATCCTGTTGATGCATGTACCTGGTCATTGTGGCAAAATTGTGCCACTGCCAGCCAATCACTCCAGTTGTCCTGTCAATGGTTTACAAACATTGTCAGGAATTTTTTGACCTCCTGATTGACCCTTTCTGTTTGCCCATCTGTCTGCAGATGATATGTGGTTGAATGGTTTGCCTTTATGCCCAGCATTCCATATAAGTTGTTCATGAATTTTGACATGAATTGAGGTCCCCAATCACTGATAACCTTTCTAGGGATTCCATGTCCTTGAAACACATTATCCTGAAATAAGACCACTACTCCTTGTGACATAATATTTGACATTTTTGGGTGTAAAATATGTCTTTTTTGTGAATTGGTCAACTACCACCATTACCATATCATTGCCCTTAGATTCTGGTAGAGGCCCAATTAAGTCCACAGATACAATTTCCCATGGCTCTGAAGGAATCTCATTTAAATGGAGGGGAGCTGCCCTTGCTTGTCAGTCAGGTTTGGCACATTGACATGTTTCACATCCAGGGATGTATTTCTATTGACCTTGCCAGTTAACTTAGTCAAAGGCTTGGCCATCTGAGTGAATCTGTTACAGTCTCTTTTTTGTCTTCATCAGACGCTCTATTATTAGTCCATTACTGCACTTCTTCTATAACAGATGCTATCTCTTTTTTGTGTAGTTACCTTTGCATTTCCTTTCTCAGGAAGCTATAGCTTTACTTCCTTTTATAGTTTCCATTGTTCCCTAAAATGTATATAAACTCCATGTACAGTAGAGTAACCTCAGTTCCAACTTAGATGAGTATTGCTCTCAATCTTGACTCTTTTCTCTTCTCATCATTCTCAAGACCTTTGTCATCATTTGACTTAGTGTCTAGACCTTTTGTCCAGTGGCTGGGAGTGGACCAAGACTCTGCTTGTCACTGTTGACTTAGGAACAAATTATGATGAGGGCATTGTCTGTAACACAAGTTGGAACTCAGGAATTGCTTAGTGCTCCGTCACTAGCCAGACATCATACCCAAACCTCTCAGAGCAGACCACCAGACAACTCTGCTCATTTCAGACAGAAGTACTACCTTGATTGAAGGGAAGTTTACCCTTCTATGACAAATGAGGGTTGGTATTATGTTTCAGCAAACAACAAGAAGAACCAGTGAGCCCCAGAGAGTTTCTTCGAAGGAGAATACACAGAAGGAGACCCTGATGACAAACTACCAGCAGAAACTTGGAACATCTGGCACAACAAGAAAAACAAAATGGATAAACAGTTATTCTTTCCACCAAATACAGAACCTGAACTCACTTGGTGGCACAAATTTTGAGATGTGGCAGAATTAGGGGACTACATTTTCTTAGCACTCAAAGGACCCACTACCACTAGGTGGAATGAATACAAAGAACAACAACAGATCAAATTAGATCTAGCCTTTGATGACAAACCAAAACAAGGAGAAAGTTCAAAACAAGTAACAGAGTTGAAACAGGAAACAGTGGAGCCAAAACAGGAGCAAGGAATCAAAACAGGAATCAAAACAGGAACCTGAAACCAAACCAAAAAGGAATATGGCAGATGAAAAGGAGACATCTTCAAAAGGAATAAAAGGAATCTCCATTGAGAAATTCAAAGGACAACAATCCAAAGTGAGACATTTCATCTATGTGTTCAATGATACCTTCAATCTAGATGAAGAATGATTCACCACTAGCAAAAAGAAATCAAATACATTTTCCTACATTTAGGAGAGGAACTAGACAATTGGAAAGCCAACATCTGAGATGAATGAATTGGATGAAGCAATCACAGATAGAGGAAAGAAAAAGGAAGGAGGAGCAATGCTCTCTTGGGATGATTACAGCAGCTTCAAGAAATGGTTCTTAGCCAATTGGAGTGAATCAGACACTGCAGCTAGTACCCTGAATAATCTAGATAAAGTGAAAGTGGGTGGAGATATTGGTATCCCCACTTATATTCAGAAATTCCAATCACTTATCCAATCCACTGGAATTACTGGGTTTATGGCACAGTGAATCTATTTCTGTAAAGGACTTCCAGCATCAGTCACAGCAAAAATTATAGAAAATCCTGCAGTCATCAATATGGAAACAGCCTATGATGCTGTGGAGCAATTACACAACGCTTGGGAGACCCTGAAACTGATGAACCAATCCTCTGGATCAGGAAACATGGAGAAGTGTTTCAGATTTAACCAAAACTTGAGGAACTGGGCATCAGAACCAAAAGGAATTAATGCTGTGACTACAGGATGCCTTTCAGATGCCCAAAAGGAGGAATATCAGAAAGCTGGCAAGTGTTTCCAATGTGGTACCCAGGGACACATATCCAGGGATTGCCCAAACAAAAGGAATGCCCAGACAATGCCCTACAAACCATCCCCTCAGGATCATGCAATTAGAACTATAGAGGAAACAACCTTGAACAAATCAACCACCCAATGCATTAGGGGATTGTTGAAAGCACTCCCTGATGAGGAGCACAAAAACACCCTCCAGGAACTTAAAACCAAGGGTTTTTAAGGAGATGCCAGAAAGTGGTTGACACCTCCCATAAAGTTGAACAGTTAGCACTCGATTCTGTAATCATACAATCCAATAATGACAAACAGATTTCCATTACTGTGCAAACAAATGATAAACCTGCTGAAATATCCACTCTCATTGACTGTGGAGCAGAAGGAAACTTCATTGATGAACACATATTGAAAAACCTACCAAAGGAAGAATGTTACAATTTCTCAATTTCTTTATTTCCTTTGATTAGATAAGGACACAGCCACTGGAGGGTTAGGTCAGCAAGGGAAGGATGACTGAGTCATAGGAAGTCAGGAGGGAAGAGTCACATGAGTGACTCATGGGGAACATGAGGTGAATGGTATATAAGGGGGGGTTAGTAGGTAGTAGTACCATAGCCTTACAATTGTTTGTGTCATACCACACAGCAACTATTGCTCTTGTCTCTCTCTCCTCTCTCTTGCCTCAAACCTTGAGGTTGTGTGGAACTTTGTTCCAACATAATTGTAAGGCTTCATACCTCACTGTTTGACTCAATAGTGATGAGCATGCCCTGCTCATCATTACACAAGGTGAACACTTTCATTACCTTTTAGTTGCAGTACTTTACACTCCCCCTTTCTGTGTGGAATCCACAGATTCCTTGTGGATTCCGTGTGGAATGGGGTGTCATTACATTAAAATGTAATAAATGACTTGGCTTACATAAGCATTCCATGCGGAATCCACAAGGAATATGCATGGAGTGATTCCATGTGGAATCTATTACAACAAATAAATGTTTATGACTAACTACAAAACAGTCTGACTGGAGGAGCCTAGACCAAGTTTCATTTCATTTATACAGGTACATTTTGTTACAATAATCAGATCATTACAGTCAATTGTTTGTTACTATCAATCATCACAGCCAACTACCCACTACTATCACCATCACCACTACTCACTATCATTACTGTCAGATTCACTACTTTCAGTATAATTCTGCATGTTTTCCCAGTACTTTGCAGTGCCCCCCCTGTCCGAGTGGAATCCGTGTGGATTCCACATGAATTTTCACATAGACTCAATATTTGTAGTAGCATCACATTAGCATAATCAATCATGTAACATATCAACACTTTAGCCCTATAGCATATCTTCTGTACACATTCCCACATTCTATTCTATTCTCCCATGGTCAGAATAACTTCCTTTACTTATTTCCACACTGCCTTAATTTTCCCATGGTTACATCAACTTCTGGTATGCATTCCACACTATTGATTATCTGAACATTTGTATATGTACATCCCCACAAAAACTCAGACCCTCACACATTTTCCCACAGTCAGAACACTCAGTTTAGATACTGTTCTCACATGTCACACATTTTCCCACATTCCAAAAGATGAAAATCATGACATGCAATGGCTAACCACTTTTTCACATGGAGTATACCTTTCTGTATACATTCCCACACCATACCTCATTTTCCCACACTCAACTTAACCTCATTTATGCATTCCCACACTACATTTTCCACACATCTGAACATATAAGCACTTTTCCTTCCTCCATACCTCCCTTGGTCAGTATAACTTCCTGTGCATATTCTCACAGTCAGACCAACTTCCTGTTTGGAATCCCTACACTGTACTAATTTTCCCACAATCAAATTAAATTTTGTTCAAACTCAATTTTTATCTACTACATGATAACTCAATATTTATACAAGTCAGTGACACACCCACAGGATACTCAGTCCTCAGAATCACTATTCTCACTCTCAAACTCATCAACCCTAAATCTTTCCTGCCTCTTCAAAACCTGGACTGTATGAAAGTTCAACATTGTCATGACCTGCAATGAACGCTCAAATTTCTAAGTCATTTTCTATTTCTTTTCTTTGTATTTTCTATAGTTGGTAGCCAAACACTTAGCAAAGTCGGCGTCTATCTTATCTAGTCAGCGCTAAGATTAGATTAGATTAGATAACGGACTACCGGACCGATCACACAGCCACGCTTACTAATCCGCAGTCAATGCGCAGTCGTGGCTGTCCAGTATGACTCACATGGAACTATTCATAGCATAGGGTTCTACAGCCTTTAGGGTTGTAGGGGTTAAGCGCACAGACCATGTAGAAACGTATATAAACCATGCAATCTACACCCAGAGTCCTCAGTCAAGTTCTCTCGGGTTTCCCTCCTACCCTCACTCCCCTCTACTCTAAGTCTGCTGTTAGGGCCCTAAGTTGTCACGACAAGGGTAGTCCTGATACAAACCGCACAAGTTATACCAGTCGCAATGGCCACCAGCTCAGTTTCGCAAAAATCAATGCCAATGCAATACAGTCCGTCCGCGCCGCACTTCGTTTCCACACAGCTGCGACACCTGCCCCGCTATTTAGCAGAACTGGAAATATTATTCCGGGAAACAGATGTAACCAACGACGAAGATAAGAAAACCTATGCGCTCCGCTACCTGGAAGACACAGAATACGAGCTATGGGGATCCGTGGAAACCTTTCCCGCACCAGCGATGTATGAAGCTTTCAAAGCGTCGATCCAAAAATTATACAGTGGAGTTATCAGCAAATGGCAGTACATGCAGGATCATTTAGAGTGTTTAATCGAAGAAACCCTAAGGCTTGGCATTAAAACCGCAGAAAGCCTTTGCAGCTATTATCAGGGGTTTTTAGTAATCACAAAGTATCTCATTAGCCACGAGCGGTTATCTGTGCGCCAGCAAAGTGAGTATTTCTTCAAGGGATTCCAAGTGGACATAGCCACAGAAATGTATCGATGGATGCGGAGCCAATTCCCCAACATGCATCATGGTGACCCCTTTTCATTGGAACAAACATTAGCGGCGGCCCAAGAAGTCATCCAAGGTCAATCCTTCTACGACAAGCTCATCAATAAAACCACTGGCCCGTCGTACACCATCAAGTCCGAGTCCCCCGCACCGCCCCCACTCAAGTCGGAGTCACCCTCAGCCATGCAGTATGTCAAGCAAGAAGACATGGCTGCAATGTTTGAGAAACTAAGTCAAAGTATGGTGATGTCACTAATGCAGGTAATGACGGCCAACAATTGTGCGCCGCAAACTCACTCATACAGTCCACCAGGGACAGGCACTAATGCAACACCGCTAGGATCCCATGGATGCAACTTTTGCGGAGACGTTGCGCATTATATAAGCTGCTGCCCGGAAGTCGAGAGATACATGGCGAACGGGAAAATCGCAAAAAGCGTGGATGGTCGCGTCGTCGCGCCAACAGGCAGCTACATCCCGCGATACAACCAAGGAAACACGATAAAGGAGAACATAGACAAATATCACTGACGCATGGAGCCAACCCCGACAACAGCGAGCATCCGGCCCGCAATGTACTATACAGCATATAACAACAACACCGATATGCTCTCAACCACCACCCCCATCATGGCATACCACACAATGGTCAAGGACATGGAGGACGAAGAAGAACAGCTACAGCGCAGGCTAGTCGCGTTGCAAATGCGGAAGAAGACGGTATTGGACAGGGTAGAGATTCCGCAGCGCGCGAAGGGAAAAGAAGTAGTTTCCGCAGGAACTAGGGACACAGACAGACCGACGGAAATTGTATCGCCCAAAGTATCAAAGGAAACACCCACAACGCATCCATTTGCCGATGTCCGCGACACCAACTACCAACCGCCGTTGGATCGACCATACACCTTGCTGCCGAAACACCGCGACGCAACATACACAACCCTTTCACCGGTGCAAAACGAAAAATTGGTACAACATGTCTTCAAACACACGTTGCAAAGTCACGCAATGCATATGAGCTACGAGGAGCTTTTAGCAGTATCTCCGGATCTCCGTGCCAAGCTGCGTGAATATTTAACTCCGCGACGTATTCCGGTCCCGGTGCAAGCAACTCCCGCAACATTTGCGGATGCGCACCTATATGGCGCCAACACCGTGCGCAAAGTATACGCCATGCCAGACTTGGCAGAGGCCTTTTATAGCGTTGAAGGACCTGGCAAACCTCGCCTACGAGTCGCGAAGGAGTCACAACAAATCCACTGCGTACAAGGCCTGGTGGATGAACGCGCAGAGGTCAATTGCGTGGTGGACCCAGGATGCTCCATCATCTGCATGTCAGAAGCGGTTTGCAACCAGCTCGGGATCCTGTACAACCCAATGATTAAAATAGATATGGAGGCCGCAAACGGTGAAGTGGACACGTTGCTCGGAATTGCTAACAATATTCCGTTCCGCATAGGCAACATCGATTTATACTTCCAAGTCCATGTTATCTGCTCCCCCGCCTACGACATCTTGCTCGGCCGACCATTCAATGTATTAACGCACTTGATAGTACACAACTACAGCAACGAGGATCAGACCATCACCATCCATGACCCAAATAGCAACGCTGTAGTAACCATTCCGACGATGCCCCGCAGCCAACCAAAGTACCACATGCGCGAGAAAGAGCAGTCGGATTTTCAGCAGACCTCGAGGAATTGACGCAAACTCATGGAGAGGTAGCTTGTATACTAACGATGGACTCGCATAACCAGAAGCCATTAGGTATTCAAGCATATGCTGCAGTACCATCATTACCATCCACCCATCATGTAAATATTTCCAAGCCTGATACCAATAACAACTTGGCTCGTCTCTATCTTGGTGCCGCGCTAAGTTTACACAAAGTCGAAACCAACGCCTGCAACCCGCTCACACAAGCATATATAAACGCCACCATATCCCGCGATAATCATGCTACGACTTCAGCTACATGCCAACAGGCTTCTGCAGCACACACCCTGCGCACTGTAACAACCAACGCAAACCCGCGTCGCGACAACATTTCACCTGTCCTCCTATCCGCGCAAAAGAAGAAATACAAACCCGTCGCTAAGAAAGTAAAACCCGTCATCAGTCAGTTACCAAAGGAATTCAGAATCACTTGCGAAATCAAGGGCAATCCACTCGCCAACCTACCAAAGCTAAGCACGACGCCACCGGAATTTACGCCATTTGGGCGATACACAGAAGAACGAAAGAGAACACTGGAGCAAGAACACGGAAGCGAATTTCTATGGCCCGAAGAAACGAAACTGATGCACAAATTTATGGTAAAGCATGACCAGGCATTCGCCTGGGACGACAGCGAGCGAGGCAAGTTCAAAACAGAGTTCTTTCCGCCGGTAGATATTCCGACGGTACCGCATACACCTTGGGTACAACACAATATTCCAATTCCGCCAGGCTTATACGATCAAATATGCGAAATCATCCGAACCAAGATCGCAGCCGGAGTTTATGAACCCTCAAATTCCTCATACAGGTCTTGCTGGTTTTGCGCGCTGAAGAAGACCGGGAAGCTGCGGCTTGTACATTCACTGGAACCACTCTACGCGGTCACCATCCGACACTCTGGAGTCACGCCTATTCCAGAACACTTAGCGGAGAATTTCACAGGCCGCGCATGCGGCGCAATGTTGGACCTTTTTGTCAGATACGATGAGCGACCATTGGCCGAGGACTTGCGCGACTTAACCACCTTCCAGACACCCTTCGGAGCCATGCACCTAACCACTTTGCCTATGGGATGGACGAACTCGGTCCCGATCTTCCATGACGACGTCACTTGCATCCTACAACCGGAAATACCAGACCTCACAATTCCGTACATCAACGACGTACCAGTCAAAGGCCCACCCACGCGCTACGAACGAGACGACAGTACCTACGAGACAATACCGGACAACCTGGGAATCCGACGCTTCGTATGGGAGCACTTCCAAGGTCTCAACTGAGTGGTGCAACATATGAAGTACGCAGGCGGCACTTTCTCCGGAAAGAAACTAGTGTTATGTGCGCCCTCGATCACTGTGGTAGGACATTTATGCATGTACGAAGGACGTAAACCCGAGAAAGACCTACTTGCTGCAGTCAAGAACTGGGCCCCGTGCACATCTTTATCCAAAGTCCGCGCATTCCTAGGAACCATAGGAGTAGTGCGCATATTCATCAAGAACTTTGCCCACAAAGCAAGTCTGTTGGTAGCGCTGACCAGAAAGGACGAACCATTCACCTTCGGAAACGAGGAAAAAGCCACGCAAGAAGCTCTCAAACAAGCCCTTCTCACTTCGCCCGTGCTGCGACCCATCAACTACAAGTCTGACGCACCAGTAATCTTAGCCATGGATACCTCATGGATCGCCGTGGGGTTTTTCCTGTGTCAATGCGACCCTGACAAGCCATCGGTCCGGTACTACAACCGCTTCGGATCAATCACATTAAACGAGAGAGAAGCGCGCTTTTGCAGCCGAAGCTGGAAATTTACAGACTGTTCCGCGCGCTGAAAGCGCTCAAGCTCTATCTTATAGGAGTCTGGAACCTAATTGTGGAAGTCGACGCGCGTTACATCAAAGACATGCTTAAGAATCCGCATATTGCCCCATCAGCGTTGATCAACCGATGGATCTTGTCGATCCTCACCATCAGTCCTAGGATTTCCGAGCTCAGTCTAAGACTGGGCTTGGACTCTATTAGGACTGACCTCAGACTACGAGGCCGAATTTGGCTGGGTTTCCAGCCAAATTCACTTGCAAACCAAAAAAACTCGGACTCCGAACTGAGTCCTCGTATTCCGAGGACTGAGCTCGGAGTCCGAGCATCTTAGGGGGGCTAAGAGTAAAGTGCTCCAAACCTCGCAACCTGCCTCAATACTTCCGAGAAGTAGAACTACTGTTAGACTCCGCCCAGATCTTTGACGCGCAGCAACAAAAAGAACATACCAAGCACTACCTTGAATCACACAACTACAAAATATGGGATTCCTTGCCCGAGGCAAAGGCTCCGCATTCATACGAAAGCTTCAAGGAGGCAGTCGTCGCTTCATACCCCGGCGCCAAATCTTCTCGCAAGTACAACTTGATAGACGCCATTCGACTGAGCGACAAACAAAAGCAGAAAGGCATCAGTACCGCATCCGAGTTAGGAGAATACTATCGAGACTTCAGAGCGGTCACCACCTACTTAGTCGAGCACAACAAAATATCAGAAATGGAGCAACGCAGGATGTTCGTCAAGGGCTTCCCTACTGAGTTCCTTCGAAGGGTCGCTCATCAGCTGAGCACCAACCACCCCCACTATAGATCCTGATGATGGCTATGCCATGGGCAATGTCTATTGAGCCACCATGTTCTTGCTTCGAGGCTCTTTGTTCTTTCCAGAAGACATGTACGAACCACATTCCTCATATACACCGGTCTCCACCGCTCATACTTTGACGCCAGCGCCCTTGCAGCCCCAGCCAGCAGCCTCCATAGCTGGATCGACACCAATTAAGCAGGAAGATCTGTACAGCCTTTTTGGCAAATTCGCTCAGACCATAGCCAAAAGCGTCACCACTTCGATTTCGGGCGCACGTCCCACAGGAGCTATCCCTATGCCGCAACCGAACAACTTGACCCAAGGAAGTCAGCCCGCAGCTCAGCAGTACCGACGACCCCCCAGTGATGGCGACCTTTGTAATTTCTGTGGAGGCAATGGCCATTTCATTGCCAGTTGCGCCCAGGCTTCAGGAGGGTAAAGCAATCAAGAGGCCCGACGGACAACTTGCTCTCCCTAATGGTCTGTTGGTACCAAGAAACATCGAAGGGCAGTTCTTGAAGGATAGAATGGATGAGTGGTGGTGTAGACAGCTTGGTTCAGCAGCAGATAGACCGCCTGCTTCGACTCAATCTACTTCGACGACAGCAAGTACCTCCTCAATGTTCTTCAGCGTTGCTCCTTTGACAGGGCAAACTCGTACCAATACATTGCCAAAGGCATCCATGGCTGTGGTGACGCCAGACGAAGAAGATTTAGATACCTGTCTCGAAGTACTCCGACAACAAGTCCTCGCTCTACAGGAAAAACAAAAGAAGAGGAAGCTAGTTTTCGACCGCATTGAAATCCTGAAACGTCCAACCTCAGTAACGAAGCCCGCAGTCCCTTCGACGAGTGGCATACAGCCCTTGAGCGCCAGAGCAGCAGAGAAAGCACTGGAAAAGCAGTCGAATCCTCCACCTTTGAATGTGGCTAGCAGTAGTAGATTGTCAGAACACCCACCTGCCCCCACCTCGCAGCCAGGTCCATCCTCTACCACCCAGCCGAAGGCAGCATCAACTCAAGGAGTACCAGGAGGATCCTCTGAGCTTCTGACACATCCATTCGAGAAGGCAAAGGACACAAACTATCTTCCACCAGTAGAACAAAACTTCGCACAGCCCCAGAAGGCAAAAGAGAGAGACCCAGCATACATCACCACCGCGCCCATTCAAGATCTGAGGATAGCCGACATGGTCTACAAACGGACTTTGAAGGAGAATCATATTACCATCACCTTCAAAGAGCTACTTTCCCTGTCTCCAGACCTTCGATACCATGTTAGAGAGGCAGTGACCCCTAAGCGTCAGCGGCTGCTAGGGCGCTGGTACACTATGTTGGAGATGAAATGGAGCAGATCGAAGAAATCATTTCCCATCCAGCCCTTGAAGCCTTCAAGTGCGAGCCAGTACAAGTCAAGCCCAGTGTATATCAGGTCCCAGACTTAGCACAAGTCTTTTATTTGGCCCAGGGACCAGACAGACCAGTCAGGTTATTGGTAGCTAAGGAATCACATGCCCTTCGAGCCATCAAAATGGACATAGCCGACAAAGGTCTCGTCGAATGCATCCTCGACCCTGGAAGCATGATCATCTGTATGTCAGACGCAGTCAGCCATCAGATAGGCATCCCTTACAACCCAGGAATATCACTCGAGATGCAATCAGCCAATGGTACCCTCGATAAGACCCTCAGTCTTGCTCAGAACGTGCCATTCTCCATCGACGGAATTACCTTCCTGTTCCAAGTCCACGTAGTTCGGTCCCCAGCCTACAATATCCTCTTAGGACGCCCTTTCGACATCATAGCTCAGTCAGTTATCAAGAACTACACCAATGCAGAACAAACAGTCACCATCACAGACCCAGTTACAGCCAGACAGTGGACAGTACCGACCATCGAGCGTGGCCCGCCATTCTTTAACATGAGACAAAGAGAAAAGGCCATGATGGAAGGGGATTTTTGCTGCGCTTTGAGGATTTGATAGAGGATCAAGGAGAAGCTGCGTTGATCATAGAAGTTGATGAAAAAGAACAAAAACCATTGCACATTTCCGCCTACGCCCCCTTACCTGCACTTGACAACTACAATGCATCCTCAAACAAACAGTCACCCCTTTGAGACGCAATGTCTCGCTTGTTTCTCATTGCAGCATTACAAAATAGCCGCGTTGACCCTTTGATCCTCGACCCTCGCACTCGTTCGCTATTGTTGCAGCCCTCATTCCCCTTGATTCACAACACACCCAACAGCAAGGTGGCGTTAGTTTTTGCGCATAACGTTGCTGGCTGCACTGCAGAGGACTCCCTCGAAGAGAATTATGCTGAGCTCCCTGACTTAGTCGAGGACAGCGACTCCGGCAAGGAACCTTCAGATACACCGTATACACACTTCACAACTTCATTCGAGCCGCCTCAAACCTCCAATGGCGCCTCGACCCCTTTGCAGTATTTGGAAAGTGCTATAAGCTGGTGGTGCAGAAAGTCAAGCCAGTCATCGGCATGCTCCCGCGAGAATTTTGGATCGTCAGAAACATTACTGGAGACCCCCTTAGAGACATACCCGTTTTAGATCCTCAACCACCCTTGTTCGTGCCCGCAGGTCGATACACTCAGGAGCGAATGGAAGCACTCGATGCAGTACACAAGGACGGTTTCTTATGCCCTGAAGAGCAAAAGCTATTGCACCATTTCATGACATTACACCACAAAGCATTCGCTTGGACAGACGCTGAATGCGGATGCTTCAAAGAAGAATACTTTCCACCAATCGACATACCTATGATCCCCCATCACCCTTGGATCCAGAAAAATATCCCCATTCCGCCAGGCATATACAATGAAGTATGCAAGATGATTCAGACGAAGATACAGGCTGGAGTTTATGAGCCGTCAAACTCGTCCTATCGATCGCGGTGGTTTTGCGTAGCCAAGAAAGACGGATGCCTGCGCATCATTCATTCCCTTGAACCGCTAAACAAAGTCACCATCCAGCATTCGGGTGTCACACCAATTCCCGAGCACCTTGCAGAGAACTTTGCCTGTCGAGCCTGCGGAGCCATGCTGGACCTATTTGTGGGATATGACGAGTGATTAATCTCTCGAAGCTCGAGAGATCTTACAACGTTCCAGACACCCTTCGGAGCGCTTTGATTGGTCACCCTTCCTATGGGATGGACCAATTCTGTCCCCATCTTTCATGACAACGTAACCTACATCCTGCAGCTCGAGATCCCCAACTACACGATCCCTTATATCGACAACATTCCGGTTAAGGGTCCCGCTTCGAGGTACCAGCTAGAAGATGGGTCATATGAGACTATCCCTGAAAATGACAGAATACGATGCTTCATATGGGAGCATTTTCAGAACCTCAACAGGATCGTACAGCGGATGAAGTATGCGGGAGGGACATTCTCAGGCAAGAAGTTGGTTTTGTGTGCCAAAGAAATCACAGTCGTGGGCCACGTTTGCACTATCGAAGGACGAGTCCCAGACAACCAGAAGGTTGAAGCAATCCTTGCCTGGGGACCTTGCCAATCTCTGTCGGATGTTTGAGCATTCCTCGGCACCGTCGGCCTCTTCAGAATATACATCTGGCACTACTCTTTGAAGGCCCACCCCTTGACAATGCTCACGAAGAAAGGAGTTGAGTTTGAATTTGGAGAAGAACAGATTCAAGCGCAGAACGACTTGAAGAAAGCTGTCTTAGAGTCGCCTGCCATTCGACCCCTCAACTACCACTCATCAGCCCCAGTTATCCTAGCCGTTGACACTTCGCCGATTGCAATCGGGTTTTACCTCTGCCAGTGTGACGTAGGAGACCCGAAGAAGTGTTACTATAGTCGATTTGGTTCAATCACCCTCAACAAGAGGGAGTGTCAGTTCTCTCAGGCCAAGTTGGAGATATTCGGGCTCTACCGCGCCCTGCAAAAGTTCAAGCTCTACATTTTGGGAGTGAGAAATCTCATAGTCGAAGTGGATGCGCGGTATATCAAGGGGATGTTGCAGAACCCGGATATTGCACCTTCAGCCTTGGTCAATCGATGGATATTAGCCATCTTGTCATTTCATTTCAAGCTCGTACATGTCCCAGGTACCCACCACGGCCCAGACGGATTGTCTTGAAGACCCCGGCAGCCAGACGATGAAGCCATTGACGAAGAAGCAGAAGACAAGGTCTTCAATGATTGGATCAACAACTTGTACAGTTTCATGCACATTATCAACCCCTCGCCTTTTATGGCGTCCCTCTTGAAGTCAACAGCATGCACATCACTCAGTAGAACAGTCAACACTTATAGCCCGGTCGCAGACACTGTGCTCAGAGCATTTGCGCTCGCCAGCAACAACAAACCGATCAGCTACACTAGAATACCCAGGACAGTTGCTGCACAGAAAGAAGACGCCCGATTACCCTTCGTTCGACAGTTCCTTCAGGACCTGAAGCGACCCATAGAAATGACTGACAAAGAATACCAGTCGTTCATGCGGTACTGCCTTCAGTTCTTCTGGCAGCACAGAAAGTTGTGGAGAAAGGACACAAACAGTTTACACAAAGTTGTTGTGGACCAGTTCCATCACGTTCAAGTACTTAAGGAATGCCATGATGATGTCAGACATAAGGGCTTCAACACTACTCAAGCCCTCATCTTAGAGCGTTTTTGGTGGCCACACGTTCACAAGGACATCAAGTGGTACCTCCAGACTTGTCACCTGTGTCAGGAGCATCAACTTCGTCTTGTTCGAATCCCACCCACCATTGCCCAGCCAGCCCCCCTCTTCTCAAAAGTCTATATTGACATCATGCACCTACCTCCCTCGAAGGGATACCACTACTTGATTCAAGCACGATGTTCGCTCTCTCACTACCCAGAGTACCGCGCCCTGCGCACCCAGACAGCCGAAGCCATTGGTTCTTGGCTCTTTGAAGACCTCTTATGTCGATGGGGAGCACTAGTAGAGATTGTGTCCAACAATGGTTCCTCGATTGTCAGCATGTGCACCTACCTGTCCAAGTAGTACAAGATCAATCACATCCAAATCTCAGGTTATAACTCACAAGCCAATGGGATTGTCGAGCACGCACACTTCGACGTCAGACAGTTGTTGTACAAAGCCTGTAGCGGAGATCAGTCGAAGTGGGCTAGGTCCCTACACACCGTCTTTTGGGCCAAGCGAGTCACTGTTCGTCGACAAATGGGCGTCTCCCCGTACTTCGCTGTCACCGGCACACACCCTTTGCTTCCTTTGGATATTGTCGAAGCCACTTACCTATTGCCGCCTCCGAAAGCCTTCTTGTCAACCACAGATCTCATTGCCCGACAAGCGACCGAGCTGCAGAAACACAGGGAGCAAGTGGAGGCCCTTTGCAACAAGGTCTTCGAGGCTCAAATTAAGGCAGCTAGGCGTTTCGAGTCGGACTATCACCGAAGCATCAAAGACTATTTGTTTCAACTCAGGGACCTAGTCCTCGTCCACAATACCGCCATCAAGAAATCATTAAATCGAAAGATGCGAGCCCGCTATAACGGTCCCTATGTCGTCCTTGTCCGAAACCGCGGAGGAGCCTATGTTGTGTGCGAATTAGACGGTTCCGTCCTCAACAGGCCTGTGGCCGCATTCAGAGTCGTTCCCTACTTTGCTCAAATGGAAATAGAAGTCCCTCACAATGTGCTGGACGTCCATTTACAACATCTCCACCAGATGCAGGCCTCGACGAGCCTAGGAGATGATGATGAAGAAGTTGCTCAAACGCCAGAGGCAGCAGACGAAGAAGATCCAGGAGTAGGTGACCCCAGTGAGAGTGATGAAGACAGAGGAGAGAGGTTTGATGAAGACTATTGAAAATCACGAAGCACAACCTCGCACGAAGCCCTGAAAACCACTTTTCAACAAGGTGGACTGATTCTCTTTTCTTTCCCGTGTTCCTTTTCTCTTGTTTTGTTGTCTTCTCTTCTGTTTTGAACTAGGACTAGTAGCTTCAACAACGTTCACCTCACAACTCTCCCTTGTGTTCTTAATCTTTCTCTTCTCGGACATATGCTTTGGACAGAGAGACCATTTATTTTTCATTGCGCAATAACTACATTATACTTAACAAAATTTTCGAACACCAACAAAAATATTCGAGCAGCAACAAGACCAACATTCGAGCAGCAACTGGCAAGACCCCTAGGCAGCCTTTGCCTTCCCTTTGCCTTCTGTTCGTCCTGTCTCGTTCGCCTCGGGCTCTTCGAGATCTGCCGCTGTCAGCCACGTACGACCATGAAACATTCTGCGACTTACCAGACTCCCCGAATTCGATTGCAATAATATCTTGTTTGCGCCATTGCTCTTCGGCCTTCTCCTTGCGCGCTAGCTCGTGTTCGAGCTTGTTGAAGGTACTATTGTATTTTAAATAGGTGGAAAGGCGTTCGGATTGAAGACCAGGACCCCCAGCGCATCATGCGATGGTCCCGCCGAGGTCTGCTCCACGTGCCCCTTTGGCGGTCGCACCACCGGCTTGCCCCTCGGTTGTATTTTCGTGGGCACCTTCGTCGTCGCTACGCTTGTGGGCCCTTGCTTTGGGGCCCGGCGCGCTCTCTTCGGCGCTCCTGCCTCGTTGCCGCTCGCTGCTCGTTCTCATTTTGTTGCTGCCGGAGCTGCCAGGATAGTCGCGGCCTCCTCATGTTCTACCTCCATCGCGCTGAAGTTGCACACGATCCTCGACACCTTGCACCGAAGGCACTTGTCATGCCACGGCTCATCTGTGTTCGCCTCAAGGCACCGCTTGTCGAGAATGCAGAATGTCTTAGATTGCGCCTTTTGGCACGGGCCGCACTACACTTGGATTAGCTACACCATTCGACCTCGTAATGGTTCGCCGCTGACCTTGTTCGCTTGCGGTTGGCAGCGGCCGGCCTCCTCTAATGCCGGGTCGTTCCCCATATACTTCGTTTTGAACTCCGTTGGGTCCATAACCGGTAGCCTGCCTTGGGGACCGCAGTCCACCCCTGCTTCCGCTTTGATCGTCGCCTGCGCTGCGACCGTCGTATCGTCCGCCGCTGATGATGCGCTATACGATGGGCAAAACCCAAAACCAAACCTCTCTTGTGCGCGAGCACACCTTCAGTGAAGACAACGTCTTCGATTGCAGCCAGTCGAATGATGGGCCTCGAGCCCGAGACCGTTGAAGCAGTTCGTTCGGTGAAGTAGTAACGTGTCAGTCACGGTCGCCAGCGTGCCCGCCGCGTAGGTCACCGCTGTGGTGTGTCAGTCAGAAGTTAGCAAGAAGCTTAGGACTTACTCCAGTCGCTCGAGTTGTCTTCGCCGCCGGCAGAGCCGCACGGCCACCTCGGTCGGGCCTCCATTTCACAGAGTCACAGCCTCCTGCGCTCGTTGGACCAGTATCCAGCAAGCGTCGAACTGCTTACCACGACTGCGCTAGTCTTTACCGTCGCGCCAGGTTCGAAGTCACGCCTCGTCGGCGCAGAAAGTCGCAGCACTGAGGAGACAGACGTTGCTACAGTCGTTCGGCCTGATCGTAGAGCGAGTAGCCATGCAGCAGCAGCGGTGATGGCTCCACACGTAAGGCACGCTTAGGAGTTCCGATTAACCGTCGCAAAGGATCTTCTGCGATGTTGCACAGCTCGGCGTCTTGGCCTAGACAGGACTCGAGTGCACTGGAGAGTCTTGCAAGATTGCTCACAGCTTCCAGCGCGTCGGACCGTCATCGAAGCCGTGGCTCGCATTCACGGAAGTCAGCCCTGTGACGGCGCCGTTGCGCCAGTTCACCGTCTAGCAAGGCGTCGAAGTCTGTTCACGTGTAGCGTAAGCATCCGTCATGGACGTCGCAGTGCCAGCACTGATTCAGCGAAGGTCACCTAGCGTAGCCGCCGTCTGGTCTCGAAAGTCTCGATCCTAGTGGAAGAGAAGTCCAGATTGCCTGTGCACAGGGTTGCTCGACGGTCTATCCAGGCGAGTACTTTGATCATGACGCTCAGCCGAGTCCTGGCAGCATCCAACCTCTGGTCGACAGACTGATGACGAGTCCCTTGTCACGTGCCGGAACAATCAAGACTAGTGACACAGAATCGTGGATGTCGCCTCGGTACTACAGCCAATTAGACACGAAGCCATCAACCTAAGTCAAGATCCGCTGCAGCGAAGTCCGATATGCCACAGTACAGCAACGAAGTCGAAGCCGCTCGAGACCAGAGGGCCTTGACCGGTTTCGTCTTAGCGATACTGAATCCCCGATCCCTAGAAGCTGTTGCGTAGGTACATCACAATGACCTCAGTTCAGTGCACTAGGGACCATATGCAAATCGGGAAATGTGCCTGATGCCCTGCCCGACATAGTTGGCGATGAGTGCTCGATCCATTGCTGGAGAGGGTGGGATTTCATATGTTGCAAGTGGCGCACGTGATCCTTTTTGCGTGTTATACATTCCTGCCACCATAATCCGTGTAGTAGTCGATCATGCTCCTGTGCGAATGACTGTTTGTTGTGTTGAGTTCATTTTGGGTATGTCTGTAATTACGTGATTGTCACAAACGCCCAATCCTGGAGATGGATTTAATTGGTGGGGCGCGTTGGGTGTCGATAACTTCGATGATCATGCGTCCAAAGTTGTCGAGCAACGTAGCATCTTTAATTTCTTGGGCTAGATCTGTAGCTATGAGGCGAATGAATTTGTTGTTTGGTAACATTGTTACATCGTCTTGAGCATCTTCGCCTTTCATATGATCAGGTCAACGAGAAAGGGCATCCGCTTCGAACATTTTAGTGCCAGGTACATGTTCGATTTTTAAGTCGAATTCTGAGAGCATCATGGACCATCGTGCTTGTCGAGGAGTTAATCGTTGGGGTGACCGATAAAATAAAAGATTTTTATGATCGCAGTGAACTACTATGGAATGTGGCGATCCGTGAAGTAAATGTCGCCATGCCTGTAGTCCTTTAATGATTGCTAGTAGTTCTCGATTGTAAATCTGGTAATTCTGTTCTGTAAGTGTCAAGGCATGCGAAATAAATCCACATGGATGAAGTATTCCAGTTGCATCTGCCTGTTTAAGCACTGCTCCAGTAGCTTTGTTCGAAGCGTCCGTCTGAAGAATAAATGGTCGAGTGGGGTCGGGCATGCGTAAAACGGGCATGGAGGAGAACTTGGTCTTGAGCTCTTCGAACGCTGTCTGACAAGTGGTCGTCCAATCGAAGAGTAGACCTTTCTTTGTTAGATCTGTCAATGGTTTTGCTATGGCGGCAAAGTTGCCGATGAATCTTCGATAAAAGTTTCCGAATCCAAGGAAGGACCTGACTTGTTTAACCGTCGTTGGTGTTGGCCAGTCGCAAATTCCTGCAAGTTTAACAGGATCCATTCGAATGTGTCCGGGTGTGATGATCATTCCAAGAAATTCGACTTCTTGAACGCAAAATTTGCATTTCTCTAGTTTCAAGAATAAGTCGTTTTCCTGTAGGCGATTCAAAACGCGTTCTGTGCGCTCTCGCATTTCTTCTTTCGTTTTTGCGCAGATCAAGATATCATCCATGTAGATGATAAGCCATCCTTCGTTTATCATATCCTGGAAATATTCGTTCATCATCATTTGGAACGTGGACGGAGAGTTGCAAAGACCAAAGAACATGACTGTTGGTTCATATAATCCTCGATTGGTTATAAACGCCGCTTTCCATTCATCACCCTCTTTGATTCAAACGTTGTTGTATCCCCAACGTAGGTCGAGCTTGGTAAAGTAATTCGCGCCTTCGAGCTTTGTCATTAAATCAGAGACTAAGGGTAATGGGTAGGCATTTTTAATCGTCCATTCATTCAGGTACCGGTAATCCTGGCAAGGTCAAAGAGCGCCGCTTTCCTTCTTTGAGACGAAGAAAAATGGTGATGCTTGTGGTGATTTAGATGGCCGAATGTATCCTTTATCGAGTTGTTCCTTGATCCATTCATCGAGGGTCGACTGTTCTTTTAGTGATAACGGGTAGATTTTGTTAACTTTTGGCGTGAATCCTGTTTTAAGTTCGATCGCATGATCCCACGGGCGAGAGGACGGGAAACGTTCTGACGCTTTCTTCTCGAAGGTGGCGTGCCAGGGCGTATATTCGGAAGGTAGCACTATTGGCGCTTTGTCTCTCTTTGCCTGATGTTCGAGTGCTTGTGATGCCGAAGTTTTTACTCTGATCCAGTATTCGTCTTCTCCCCATTGTCGATTGTCTAATGCCATGCGCCAAATAGGTTTGGTGTCTTCTGAATCATCATCCATTTGGAGGGTTCTCTTTCGCCAATCGATCCTAGGATTATGCTGTTCTAACCACGGTATTCCGAAGATTACTGCTTGATCTCCGAGATTAGTGATCCATAACCAGTTTTTGTATGTTTTTCCTTCGATAGAATAGGTAAGGTAGGTGCGATGGGTGATCAATCCGTTCTGATTGATAGTTCCGTCAGCGTTCTTGACTCTAATTGGTTGTTTCAGTATTTCTTTTGGTAGATCGTTCGATATTCGTTCATCAATGAAGTTTCCTTCTGCTCCACAATCGATGAGAGCAGATATTTCAGCGGGTTTATGCGTTGTTTGCACAGTGATAGAAATTCGTTTGTTATTATTCGAATTTACAATTACAGAGTCGAGTGCTAACTGTTCAATGGTACTGGAGGCGTCAACCGCTTTCTGGCGTCTCCTTCTTAAAAACCCTCTGATTCGAGCTCCTGGAGGGTTGTTTCGCGTTCTTCTTCTGGAAGATCCTTCAACAGTGCCCTGATGCGTTGGGCAGCTGATTCGTTCGAGGTCGTTTCCTCTATTGCTCTGATCGAGCGATTCTGTGGGGAGGAGGACTTGTAGGACGACGTTTGGGTATTCCCCTTGTTTGGGCAGTCCCTGGATATGTGTCCCTGTGTTCCACATCTGAAACATTTGCCGGTTTTTCGGTATTCCTCCTTTTGGGCATCTGAAAGATGTCCTGTGCTCACAGCATTAATTCCCCTTGATCCAGATGCAGAGGGCTTCGTGTTTCGGTTGAATTTGAAACGTCCCTTTGTGTCTCCTGATCCAGATGGTCGGTTCATTAATTTCATGGTCTCCCAAGCATTGTGCAGGCGTTCTGCAGCATTATAAGCTGTTTCCATGCTGACGACTGCAGGGTTTTCGATGATCTTTGCTGCTACTGATGTAGGGAGTCCTTTACAGAAGTAAATGCGCTGTGCCATGAACCCTGTAATTCCGGTGGAGTGTATGAGCGATCGGAATTTCTGAATATAGGCAGGGATGTCAATATCTCCGCCCACTTTGACTTTATCTAGATCATTCAGGGTCCTCGCTGCGCTGTCAGATTCTCCCCAGTCGCTCAAGAATCGTCGTCTGAAGCTGGGGTAGTTTTCCCAAGAAAGTGTGTATGCGCTTTCTGCTGTTTTTCCTTTGGTCGCTTCTGCTGCTTCCAATTCTCCTCGAAGATTGGCTTTCCAATCGTCTAGTTCTTCCCCTAGGTGAAGGAGAACATACTTGATTCGCTTTTTCGATGTTTCGAAGCGCCCTTCATCTAGATCGAATACATCATCAAATGTGTTGATGAAATGTTTCGCTTTAGAGCGCTGTCCTTTGAATTCCTTAATGGAGATTCCCTTTATTCCTTTCAGGGCTTCTTCTTTGTTGGTTGACATGTCTTTCTGTTTCGGTTCTGGTGTTTCAGGTTTCGGGTCCTGTGTTCCGGGTTCGTGTTTCGATTCTGTGCCTTGTTTCGAGCTTTCTCCTTGTTTCGATCCGTTTCCAAATAGATCTATTTCGATCTGCTGCTGTTCTCTGTATTCGTTCCACTTGGTAATTATCTCCTTATCGAGTGCAAGGAATGTGTAATCTCCGAGTTCTTCATTGACTCGAAACTCGTGCCACCAAGTAAGTTCTGGTTCGGTGTTTGGAGGTAGGAACAGTTGATTGTCTTCGTCGTTTTCTTCGTTGTACCAGTGAATCCAAATTTCCCCCTGGTAGTTCGTTGTTGTGTTTTCCTTCCTGGTATTCTCCTTCGAAGAGCTCTTCTGGAACCGGTAGGTTCTTTCTCTTTGTTCCTGAAACGTAGCACCAGACCTTGTGTGTTGTAGAAAAGTATACTTCTCTTCGATTAAGGTAGTACTTCTGTCTGAAGCAAACAGAGTTGTTCGGGGGTCTGATCTGGGAGTTCCTGGTATCAATGATGTCTGGCTAGTGACGATGCACTGAGCGGTTCCTGAGTTCCAACTTGTGTTACGGACGATGCCCTTGTCGTGGTTCGTTCTAAGTCAACAGTGACAAGCAGAGTCTCGGTCCGCTCCCAGCCACTGGACAAAGAGTTCAGACGCTAAGTCAAACGATGACGAAGGTCTTGAGAGCGACGAGAGAAGAGAGCGTCGAAGTCAATCGAAGTTGAGAGCAAAACTCGTCTAAGTTGGAACTAGAGTTACTCGACTGTACATGGGGTTTATATACGTTTGGAGAACAAAGGAAACTATAAGAGGAATGAAACGCTAACTACCTAAGAAAGGAAACATGAAGGTAGCTATAGAAAGGAGATAGTGTCCAGGCAATACGATGCGCAGTATAAGGAGAGATGATGGATATGAAACGTTATATGAAACAAGAGAGATGAAACAAGAAGGAACTGTAACAATATGCTTGTATGTTGACAGTGAGACCTCCGACGGTCATGCTAAGGTTCTTGGTGATGCCTAGTGTCCAACTTGATGAACCGTTTGCCGTCTCCATCATGATCCTCCTTGACGGTATATATTCGGTTCTGGTGCGCTCCCACTTGTCTTTCCTGATGACTATTATTTCGGACCCGTTGTCCACGACGCATTCGCACTGCACTTTCCCTCCCAGTGTTCCGTCTACGGCGCGTAGACTCTCAATGGGTTTGGTGGTTGCCATCAGAACTTTCGATTGGACCTTCCGTGTCGTCTGGCTTGGCGTTGATGCGCTATACGACGGGCAAAACCCAAAACCAAACCTCTCTTGTGCGCGAGCACACCTTCAGTGAAGGACCGAAGTGTTATTCGAAGCAGGGTCGAGGCAGGGGGAAGGGAGAAACACACGTCTCGAACAGCTGTGGGCGAGTCCTAGGAGGTTCTCAGACTTGGCCGACTGTTTCGAATCCAAATGGTGTTGGGGATGTTGTAAACGAAGTGAGTACCGGTCAGGGTTGGTGATCCCGAGGTGACAGGGTCGGGTCGAAGGTGACCGAACGTTATCGAGTGTGGTAAGGAGAATGGTTGTGGCTGATGAGGAACACGAGGCGGAGACGAAGCGGAATCTTGAGGCGAGGGCGAGGCGAACGCGAGCTGAGTCAAGGACAATACCAAGAGCCTGGACAAAACTCAGAAGAGGCCAAACTCGCACCGAGACTCGGAGGGGAGGGAAGCAAAGTCAAGACTTCTTCTCTACTTTTCGACTACTACATGCACAGGCTTATATATCTATCAATATGTCATATGGGGGAAACTCGAAACTCAGTCCAATATCTGTGATTTTGTAAGGTCCGCTCGACTACCATCTTCTCGAACCACAATCGAAGCACAACGATGGGAACAGGTCCATGACAATGGAAACGCACATGTGCACCAGGCACCAACCGGGAATACTTCTCCACCGACATCGCCGACGTTCGCAACGCCCAACAAGTGCTCCACGGATCTTCGGGTATCTCGGTCGAAGTTGCTTGTTACTGGATAGTGACGCACTGCCCGCGTTGCGATGCCTTCGTGGATTCTAGGCTTCATACTCGTGACAAAGCAGGTCCTCGAGTTGGGGATGGTTTGTCAAGTCCGCTGGAAGTCGTGCTACGTGCCAAGTCGAATAATACGGCATCAACTGGTGCGCTGGAATGAGCCTCGAATGTAGCACGCCTTCTCGATTGATGACCGCGTATCATCCAAGGGTTCGTCCGACAATGATTAGTGGTCCTCCAGATTCTATCTCCCTTCGGTAGCCTTCCTGCACCGCGACTGTGATAATCCTCCACACAACCTGACCGACGACGAACGTGGCGCTCCCTGCAGAGGCGAGCTCTTCTAATCGAACGGAGCTATTGATTAGTTCGAGGTGGAACCGGCTTCGACTGTATGGGTCCCTGGGCGCACGCAAGGCAGATGCCTCGTCCGGGTCGTGAAACATGGGTTCTAAGCCTCCTCGAGCACTGATCTGACATGTCAACATGGTTCGCCTCTCCTCTGTCACCGTCCTCGAGTCTCCGAATTGCATTCCTATCGAGTCCAGGATGGATATACTGGCGCGCTCGGATGCTGGTAGCCGCAAGAAGGCTGCTCCTGGGGTAAGCGAGACGAAGTTGTCGTGCGTTGGCGGTTCGACTGGGCTCGGAGGGGCATCTACCATGGAAGAGTCCGGATCTACTGTTGGAGGTTCGGCGCGATCGGATATCCTTGCTGCGAGCGATGAATGAGCTGGTGCTGAGAGTCATTCGATCAGTGTTAATGACTGTATGGTCGAGGGGGTTCCGTTCATCCTTGGTCGAGTCATGTATGCTTCGGCTGATTGTCGTGAGCGTCCCTGGGGCCACGAGAGGGTGAGCGCCTTGTCCTTATGTCGGGCGGGCACTAGGCACCCATTTTCGCCGAATTTGCAATATGGTGGGGCCCTAGTGACTGAACTGAGGTCATCGTGATGTAGCCGGGTAGCGCGGAACAGGGACTGTCTAGGGATCGGGGGAGGTTTCAGGTATCCGCTAAGACCGAGGAGACCGGATCGAAGGCCCCTTCTGGTCTCGAGGGCTTCGACCTTCGTTCGCTGGGGTACTGCTGGCACTACGGACTTCGACTGCAGGCGGGATGCTTCGACTAGGTTGGGATGGCTTCGTGTAGGGCTGAATTGGGCTAGTGCAGGTACTGGCGCGTCCCAGGCGTATCAGCGTCAGTGGCTGATATTTCGTTGGTGGATGCAGAGTCCACACGTTTGGCGGTAACCAGTTGACGCAAGTCTTTCTGGACGGCCAGCGAGAGTGCCACGATGTCTTTAGCGGTTAGGGTTATCGGTAGGCTGAGGAGGTGGTCCACGATTCGGGTCGATGCTGATGCATCATCAATTGGCGATCGGAACTTAAATGTAGGTGCCTCCTTGTCTTTTCCTTTATATGAGGTCGAAGCGGTAGGAGGCGTCGGAGGGGAAGTTTGCTTAGATTTTGGTACAGCAGTAGTGGATTTTGGAGTGGCGGCGTAGGAACCAGTGGTATCAGTGTCATCGGCGACTTCTAACATGTTGGTTGATGCTACTCGTGTATCAGGAGGCGTGGGCGCCTTGTTGTCCTTGTGCCATTTATCGATTCTTTCCTTGAACCATTGTCCGTAATACCTGTATGGTGCTATATTTGGCTCATCTCCGTTTGGTAGCTGGATCCTGCCGTTGACGATTCTTATCTTCCCTTCCCTGACATATTCTTCTCGCATGCGACACCACGGAGTTCGGTGGTCTGTACTTCCGCAGAAGATACATCCATCGAATGTTCGGGCTGGCAGCGGCTGGGACGAGGTTTGGGCGCGGGGCGGCGTTGGCGGAGGTGGAGGTGCGGCGGTTGGCGGGCGTGGCGATGTGGCTGCAAGGAGGGCTATCACGGGCCTTGAGCTGATGACAAATTGGGCGGCGTTGTTCATTTCTTTGAGGTTGTATCCCTCGTCGGGTCGAACATCTGGGCATTTGATTGTCAACCGAGTTGTAATATCTGGCCTGACCTCATCCGGAAGCGCGGACATGTACATAATGCTTGCCTCGCGGCGAGTCATGTGGTGCTTGGTTATGAGATAATTAGCTGTTGCAGCGAAATCGCGGTGATACTCAGCGAGTTGGGTTTCGGTGGTGACTCCCATACTCTGGTACTTATCGATGATTGCTTTGAGCGCCGCGATGGTGTGCCGGCGGTCAGGTTGTGCTTCTGGATAGATGTCGCGGATCGCCGCTTTAAATGCGTCCCATGATCCGGTTGTAAGGGCATCCTTTGTCGAGGTCCAGGTGTCGGATGACTTCTCGTCCGTGTAGTAGATTGCCCATTTAATTAGTTCTGTGTCGCCGGATCGCTGTCGGTCGTCGCAGATCATCTCGATATCTTCGAGATACCTTTCAAGGCCGCTGGCGGTGCCTTGGAAGCGTGGAGCCTCCTTGCTGGTTCTGATTGGCATGCGTGTGCTGCGTGGGGTTTCGTCCGCCATGCTGCTCGATCTAGATCAAATATAGCAGTTCCAAGCCGATCGCCTGGTTCCGAATTGTTCGGGGTTGGTGTGCCGAGTGGTGAAGGATGTGGAGGTGTAAGTAACCAGTCAAGGTTGTGAAAGGAGGTATGGGCTGGCGAAACGTCTTGTAGGGGTAGCGGAAACGTTCCTGGCAGGAGATGTCCGTCGTCGTCAGTGGAACTAGATGTTTCTTGGTCGGACGCTGCAGGCTGTAGCGCCATCGCTTCTGATTCTGTTTTGGGAACCTGCAGAGGTGGTGTGGGAGGCTTCCGAGTTGCCCACGGCGGTAGAGGACGGTTGAGTTGGCGAGGCGTAGACGGCCCTTCCTGTTGGTCGGTGGGCTTTGGTCAGCGCCGAGGTCCTAGTTGGGCTGGGAACTTATCGGAAGCTTTCTGTGCAGCGGGACGGTTGGAACGAATGACTTATCGACAGACCTAAGAGCCCCTCGTGGTGGGCTCCAGTTGTAACAATTAAAGTGAGGCCGACGTGGAACGGCGTTCGGCCAAAGGGGCTTCAGAGGTCCGTCGGCGACTTCTGGACGACTAAGACAGCGCCAGTAATGAGAAGAAAATGAGTGGAACGGTGACTACGTCGCCGAGCGAAGGTGCACACGAAGATCGAGTAGAGAAAGGGAGTGGTATTAACTGTCCTCTACTACATACACGCATTCCTTATATACTTTCGAACATGAGGCTTACCTGTGGCGATGCTTCGTCACCGAGTCTGTTGGTCCGTGCGCGTCCTGTTCCTCCTCCTGCATTGGATTTATCGTTGAGTCGGCGGGGGCGGCCCTTATGATGCGGTTCGTAGCGAAGGTTCGTGGCTCGGCGTTGTCCGTTCCTGATCTCGGATATCGGTCCGCTTCGGCTGTTGGTCTCAACGTAGCCGGAACCGGCATGTTACACCGTTCTGCAAAATCAAATAGTATAGGGTCTTCTCGGCGGAGGGCCGCTTTGGTGTATACGTCGTTGGTGTGGTTTAAAGGTCTGTTGGGCGATGGGAGGTAGGGTGACATTGCGTCTGGGTAGTATGGTAACTCTTCTGGATCGAATGTAAGATCCATATATTTCGGGAGATAGTGTAATCGGGCATTGAATGGGATTTCAACATGTCCCTGCGGGTGCATCGCATGTCCGTTAGAAAGTCTGGGAGTCTTGTAGGCAATTAATCAGGTTGCTAGGGTTCGAACGAAGTTGACTAATCGAGGTGGTCCTAAAGTGTTGATCGGAGGATAAGGAATGGGAAACGTAATGATTCGTCCTTTGAAGCTTTCGTATGGTTTCGGAGAATATCGTCCTTGAGTGGAACAATATTTGTTAGTGTATCTGATGTTTTGTTTGAGAGTTTGGCGGTTGCGATAGCGAGACATGGGGTTTCATAGCTGTCTTCTGAGCTTATATGCTTTTAACACGTCCACAGCATTGCTTAGATTGCGCTCGGTTCCCAGGAGTTGTCATTCGGACCGTATCCTTCCATCTAACCAGATATTGATATCCTGCTCCGCGTTTTCGATGTGTGAGAATTGCTTCCACCTCAAACTCTTCTTGTCCGTTTACGAGATCAGGGGGTGGAGTAGTATAATTCGGTCCATGCGTTTCAGTTTCTCTATATGGCATAAGGAGTGACGTGTGAAAGACTGGGTGAATGCGCCATTGTTTCGGTAACTTGAGCCTATACGTTACTGGTCCTAGGACTTGTTCAACTACAAAGGGTCCTTCTCGTTTGGGCGCCAGTTTCCTAGATTGATATGGTATATTGAGGTTTCTATTTTCGAGCCATACTTTATCTCCTTGTACGAATTTGATTGCTTTGTCCCTGACTCGTCGCGCGACCATCTGTCTTGCTAGTTCGTGTGCAGCTAGTGCTTCTTCTCTAGCTTTTCGTAGTAGCTGTAGGCGTTCCTCAGCAGCAGGTGTTGTCATTTTTTGTACAGCGGTTGGTAATGCGACGGGTTTGTTCCATACATGAGTTGAAATGGGGAGGCTCTAACTGAGTCATGATGTCGATTGTTATGAGCAAATTCGGCGATTGGAGTAGTTGTTTCCATCTATGGGGTTCGTTTGCGCAAATATTCGAAGGTATACTTCTAGTTCTTGATTAACGCGTTCTGTTTCTCCATCAGTCTGTGGATGATAGCTGTGCTCATTCTGTGATCGATCCCTAGCGTCTTTCTGATTTCCTGGAAGACTTTAGCCGAAAATTGTGGTCCTCGATCCGAGATGAGGATATCAGGTAGTCCAAAGCGTTTGAATATCTCTGAAATGTAAAGATCGGCTGTTCCTAAGCGTCGATGGTTTTCTTGCAAGGAGTAAGAATTACCCCCTTCGTAAGACCATGGTCCACCGTGACCAGAATCGAATCATATCCGTCAGCAATAGGAAGATCTGTAATGAAATCTAATGTGACTTGTTGAAAAGGGCGAGTCGCTTTGGATCCAATAGGTAGAAGAGCCGGCGTGTTCGGGTGAGTATTCACTTTCATCTGTTGGCAAGTGGCGCAACCTGTAATCCATTCTTTGACATGTCTATACATTCCTGGCCACCAGTAATCGCGTTGGAGAAGTTCAAGGTTTTCATGCGCCTGGGTGTCCAGAGGTGAGCGATTCATGAATGTCTTGACGATCTGTGTCCTGAGTGTTCCGTTATCCGGGATGTATGCTCTATCAATGTATCGAATGATTCCATCAACAAACGCCCAGTCTTGGAGTTTGGATTTAATCGGTGGAGCGCGTTGAGTTTCGATTACTTCAATGATTGTACGTCCAAAGCTGTCAAGTGATGTAGCCATCCTTATTTCTTGGGCGAGATCTGTGGCGATGAGACGAATGAACTTGTTGTCTGGTAACATTGTCACATCGTCTTGAGCATCCTCGCCTTTCATATGATCAGGTCGGCGAGATAGAGCGTCTGCTTCGAACATCTTGGTGCCAGGTACATGTTCGATTTTCAATTCAAATTCCGAGAGCATCATGGACCATCGTGCTTGCGAGGAGTTAATCGTTGGGGTGACCGATAGAATAGGAGATTTTTGTGATCGCAATGACTATTATAGGATGTGGCGACCCATGAAGTAAATGCGCCATGCCTGCAGTCCTTTAATTATTGCTAGTAGTTCTCGATCGTAAATCTGGTAATTCTGTTCTGTAAGCGTCAAGGCATGCGAAATAAATCCACATGGGTGAAGCGTCCCGGTTGTATCTGCTTGTTTAAGCACTGCTCCAGTAGCTTTGTTCGAGGCATCTGTCTGGAGAATGAACGGTCGAGTGGGGTCGGGCATGCATAAAACGGGCATGGAGGAGAACTTGTTTTTGAGCTCTCAAACGCTATTTGACAAGTGGTCGTCCAATTAAAGAGTAAACCTTTCTTTGTTAGATCTGTCAATGGTTTCGCTGTGGCGGCGAAGTTGCCAATAAATCTCCGATAGAAGTTTCCGAATCCAAGGAAGGATCTGACTTGTTTAACCGTTGTTGGTGTCGGCCAGTCACGAATTCCTGCAAGTTTAACAGGATCCATTTGAATATGTCCGGGTGTAATGATCATGCCAAGAAATTCGACTTCTTGAACGCAAAATTTGCATTTCTCGAGTTTCAAGAATAAGTCATTTTCCTGTAGGCGGTTCAAAACGCGTTCCGTACGCTCTCGCATTTCTTCTTTTGTTTTTGCGCAGATCAAGATGTCATCCATATAAATGATGAGCCATCCTTCGTTTATCATATCCTGGAAGTACTCGTTCATCATCATTTGGAACGTTGATGGGGATTGCAAAGACCAAAGAACATGACTGTTGGTTCGTACAATCCTCGATTGGTTATGAACGCTGCTTTCCATTCGTCACCTTCTTTGATTCGGACGTTGTTGTATCCCCAGCGCAGATCAAGTTTGGTAAAGTAATTTGCGCCTTCCAGTTTCGTCATTAAATCGGAGACTAAGGGTAATGGGTAGGCATTCTTAATCGTCCATTCATTCAGGTATCGTAATCCTGGCAAGGTCGAAGTGCGCCGCTTTCCTTTTTAGAAACAAAGAAAAATGGCGATGCTTGTGGTGATTTAGACGGTCGAATGTATCCTTTATCGAGTTGTTCCTTAATCCATTCATCGAGGGTTGACTGTTCTTTAGTGATAACGGGTAGATTTTGTTGACTTTTGGCGTGAATCCTGTTTTGAGTTCGATTGCATGATCCCATGGGCGAGAAGATGGAAAACGCTCTGACGCTTTCTTCTCAAAGGTGGCGTGCCAGGGTGTGTATTCGGAAGGTAGAACTATTGGCGCTTCGTCTCTTTTTGCTTGATGTTCAAGTGCCTGTGATGCTGATGTTTTCACCCTGATCCAATATTCGTCTTCTCCCCATTGTCGGTTGTCCAATGCCATGCGCCAGATAGGTTTGGTGTCTTCTGAATCATCGTCCATTTGGAGGGTTTTCTTTCGCCAATCAATCGTAGGGTTATGTTGTTCTAACCATGGTATTCCAAAGATTATCGCCTGATCTCCTAGATTGGTGATCCATAACCAGTTTTGTATGTCTTCCCTTCAATAGAGTAGGTGAGACAAGTGCGATGAGTGATTAATCCGTTCTGATTGATTGTCCATCAGCGTTCTTGACTCTAATCGGTTGTTTTAAGGTTCTTTAGGTAGATCTTTCGATATTCGTTCATCAATGAAGTTTCCTTCTGCTCCACAATCGATGAGAGCAGATATTTCAGCGGGTTTATGGTTCGTTTGCACAGTAATGGAAATTCGTTTGTTATTATTGAATTTACAATTACAGAGTCGAGTGCTAACTGTTCAATGGTACTGGAGGCGTCAACCGCTTTCTGGCGTCTCCTTCTTAAAAACCCTCGGATTCGAGCTCCTGGAGGGTTTTTCGCGTTCTTCTTCTGGAAGATCCTTCAACAGCGCCCTGATGCGTTGGGCAGCTGATTCGTTCGAGGTCGTTTCCTCTATTGCTCTGATGAGCGATTCTGTGGGAGGAGGACTTGTAGGACGACGTTTGGGTATTCCCTTGTTTGGGCAGTCCCTGGATATGTGTCCCTGTGTTCCACATCTGAAACACTTGCCGGTTTTTCGGTATTCCTCCTTTTGGGCATCTGAAAGACGTCCTGTGCTCACAGCATTAATTCCCCTTGATCCAGATGCAGAGGGCTTCGTGTTTCGGTTGAATTTGAAACGTCCCTTTGTGTCTCCTGATCCAGATGGTCGGTTCATTAATTTCATGGTCTCCCAAGCATTGTGCAGGCGTTCTGCAGCATTATAAGCTGTTTCCATGCTGACGACTGCAGGGTTTTCGATGATCTTTGCTGCTACTGATGTAGGGAGTCCTTTACAGAAGTAAATGCGCTGTGCCATGAACCCTGTAATTCCGGTGGAGTGTATGAGCGATCGGAATTTCTGAATATAGGCAGGGATGTCGATATCTCCGCCCACTTTGACTTTATCTAGATCATTCAGGGTCCTGGCTGCGCTGTCAGATTCTCCCCAGTCGCTCAAGAATCGTCGTCTGAAGCTGGGGTAATTTTCCCAAGAAAGTGTGTATGCGCTTTCTGCTGTTTTTCCTTTGGTCGCTTCTGCTGCTTCCAATTCTCCTCGAAGATTGGCTTTCCAATCGTCTAGTTCTTCCCCTAGGTGAAGGAGAACATACTTGATTCGTTTTTCGATGTTTCGAAGCGCCCTTCATCTAGATCAAATACATCATCAAATGTGTTGATGAAATGTTTCGCTTTAGAGCGCTGTCCTTTGAATTCCTTAATGGAGATTCCTTTATCCTTTCGGGGCTTCTTCTTGTCGTTTGACATGTCTTCTGTTTCGGTTCTGGTGTTTCAGGTTTCGGGTCCTGTGTTCCGGGTTCGTGTTTCGATTCTGTGCCTGTTTCGAGCTTTCTCCTTGTTTCGATTCGTCCCAAAGGCTAGATCTATCTCGATCTGTTGTTGTTCTTTGTATTCGTTCCACTTGGCTAGTGTCTCCTCTTCTAACGCAAGGAAGGTGAAATCTCCGAGTTCTTCATTGACTCGAAACTCGTGCCACCAAGTGAGTTCAGGTTCGGTGTTTGGGGCTAGGAATAACTGATTGTTTTCCTCGTTTACTTCGTTATACCAGTGAATCCAAATTTCTCCTGGTAATTCTTTGTTGGGTCTCCTTCCTGGTATTCTCCTTCGAAGAGTTCGTCTGAGACCGGTAGGTTCTTTCTCTTTGTTCCTGAAACGTAGCACCAGACTTGTGTGTTGTAGAAAAGTAGACTTCTCTTCGATTAAGGTAGTACTTCTGTCTGTAACGAACAGAGTCGTTCGGGGTCTGATCTGGGAGTTTCTAGTATCAATGATGTCTGGCTAGTGACGATGCACTGAGCGGTTCCTGAGTTCCAACTTGTGTTACGGACGATGCCCTCGTCGTGGTTCGTTCTAAGTCAACAGTGACAAGCAGAGTCTCGGTCCGCTCCCAGCCACTGGACAAAGAGTTCAGACGCTAAGTCAAACGATGACAAAGGTCTTGAGAACGATGAGAGAGAAGAGTATTCAAGTTGATCGTTGTTGAGAGCAAAACTCGTCTAAGTTGGAACTAGAGTTTACTCTACTGTACATGAGGTTTATATACGTTTGGAGAACAAAGGAAACCATAAGAGGAATGAAACGCTAACTACCTAAGAAAGGAAATGTGAAGGTAGTTATGAAAGGAGATAGCGTCCAGACAATTCGATGTGCAGTATAAGGAGAAATGATGGATACGAAACGCTTATATGAAACAGGAAGATGAGACGAGGAAGGAACTGTAACAGCATGATCCCAAGGCTTTCTAACCGGCATTCTTTCTGACGCAGTTTTTTCGAACAAGTGTATGTACTTGTGATACTGCGATGGTACTAGATCTTTAGGCTCTGCCTTTTTTAGTTCCCTAATCCATCTAGGATCGGTTGATTTATTTTTTAAAGGAAGAAACTTGTATTTCTTTCCTTCCTTGTATAATGTCAGATGTTTCCATTGATCAAGGAAATCCAAATCCGATTCTTCCCTTTCCTTTTGTTCCAACCAATGCGCAAAGTCCAACTCGCGTTCTTTTTCCCAAATATACATGTTGGACTCCCAATGCTCTGCCGCTTTGGTTTTCTTTTGCCTTTCTGTCGTCCATTCTTTTTGTTTATGTCCACATGATCATGGGCAACAGGTCAACTTTATTTCTCCGGTGGTCCAGTTGATGTCCGGATTATGCTTTCGTAACCAAGTGGAACCCATGATTACATTAATTTTTCCTAACTCGCAAATTTCAAAGGTTGCTCGTTCTTGATGTCCTTGATAACTCATAATTAAATCAACTTCATGAGTAATCATACCACCTTCGTTGTTAGATCCATTGACGTTTCTAACTTGAATTGGATGGTCCAAAGGGATTAACTTAAAACCTTTGTCAGCAGCGAATTTAGAATTCATAAACAAACCTGTTGCTCCTGAATCAAGCAACGCGGTTTCTGTTGTATGGTCGTGTGTGTCTAGTGTTTCTAGACCGATTTCCATTAGTATTTCGTCCTTCTGACCAATAGAACGAACTAAAAATTCTTTTTGTCCCTTTTTAAATATTCTTTTTTTGGTTAAGGAAGAATTAAGCACAGGTCTAACCGCCCTGCCGCACTCCTGTGCTTTGGCACCAGAGACCGCTTCCTGCGGAGTGGTCCCAGAGACTGTTGAAGTCTCCGAGTCCACTATGGTACCTACCGAGCCGTCTTCATTACCTAAAAGAGAATATCTATTTTGAGAGTTCAGTATGGGACCTACTGACTCTCGTCTTCTTTTAACTCTTCACCTTTTGTGAAGTATTCCTTCATTTCGTCGAAGGACATGGTTTGGATGTCCAAACCTGAATGGCAATTTCTTGCAATGTGCCCGATTCTTCCACATTTGTAGCAACGCATCAGGGGGCGTTGTGTCCTATCGACGTCCATGGGCGTTCGGATCTTGTGGCCAAGGTGCCATATTACTACTCGAGGAGGCTCCAGCTCCCGATCGGTTCTGGTTTGCTGATCCCGCATTAAATTTCCAACAGGGTTTGGGCTGGCCAGTTCCTACCGGCTTCGCCATGTCCGGGCCTTTGGATCCTTCACTCCTCTTAGCGGAGTTACTGTTCCTCGAGGAGTAATATTGCTCCTCAGCTTTCACTTGTCTCCATTGTCGGTCAAGACGGACCGATCTCCTGTACCATTCGTTGATGGTTTCCGGTACTTCATCAGCCTCCATTATCCTTTTTCGGAGACTGGCATTCAAACTTCTTTTGAACTCTTCGATAAGAGCTCATCCTTTGTAACCCATTCCTTGGGGCTACCTTTTTAAACTTTTGTATGTGTTCCTCACATGTGTGTGCGCCCTGTGATATTGTGTGCAATTCTGATATCTTTGATGACTGTTCATCTGTGTCACCAAAGTCCCTTCAGATCTGCTGAAATAATCGTTCCACTGTATCCGGAACTGATTGATGGTCTTCAGCGATCAAATCCAATAGATTGTCTTGCCAATCAACTGCGAAACCATCTGACATATATGACAAGACCAGCAAGATCTTGTCCTCTTCATCGGTGTTTGCCATTTTCAGCTGTAGATACAGCCAACAGGCATTGATAAAATTTGTGACCTCGGACATCTTGCCCGAGAACACTGGTGGCTTGGCGACATCTATTTTTGATCCGCCGTTCCCACCTGTTGGTGCAGGAATATTGAATACCGTCCCTTCCAGTATATTGATGATTGGGGCCGGTGTGGCTGGTGGAGCTAATGCTGCCTGCTGTGCTGCGGTGGCATTGTTTGCTTGGAGTAATTGCAGTTGTTCCTGCAATTGTTGGATGGTATTTTCTTGATTATTTAGAATCTCCAACAACTGTGCGGACGTCAGATCTTGTTCGTGATCTGCCATCGTGGGATAAGCTGGTGGTGGTGTAAATGGGGATAGAGATCTCGAGGGCTGTGATGCCAATGGAGATCTAAAAGGTGGTGGTGGTGGTGAGAAAGGTGGTGCGACTTCTCCAATGAAATCTGCGTCGGAGTTGAAAAGGTTATCGATATGGATGGTCACGGGATTTGGATGTAGGATCTGGAACGGTGCTGGTTCCCACTGATGTGGTTCTTTGGTGAGCAAAGGGGTGGATGATGATGATGATGATCCCAATTCTGATGATGATGAAAAGGGATCGCCCTGCTCAGGTTGGAAACTGTTATCATTTGGATCAAGATCTCCGAATACTTCGTCCCAAAAGTTATCTATTTTGTCTTCTGTAAGACCGTGTCGCCTAAGAATAGCCCGTAGATCCGAATCTTCAATTGTATGTAAAGTGAGGAAGGGGTTAACCTGTCACTTTGTTTGGGATGTGCAGTCAGGGTCCTCAACCCTCACCCTGCAGCACAATATAGGTACGTTATCTAAGGATTCTGGTATTCAAATTTGAAACTATACTAGTCTGGGGCCGAACAGTTGTCCAGACAGCACTATACTCCTAATGCATACGGCCTTTCTCAGAAGCGTGTGACCAAGCGGCAGCTACTTCCAAGGACTACTAAAGATGGTAACTAGGTATATACAGTATAGCCTTCAAGGGCCTAGACCAGGGCAATTTAACACGCGCAGGGGCTGGTGAGGCTGGTCCTATGATACGAGTGACGTAATGTGTCACTAAGTCGGCACTGGTATCCTGTGCACAGGTGACCCTATAAACTGGGTTAGGTTCTTCGGTTTGCGTAGACCAGGAACGTAAGATGAGGCTTTTATAGATGCCCCCAAAGAACTATAGTGTGATGGTTTTATTGTCCGACAACAAATAAACGCTTTAGACTCGGCGGACAAGTGTAGAGAGCCCCCTGATATCAAGCCCCTTAGCCCAAGGGTCCGGGCGCGAGCGTGATGCTCTAGTTACAAGCATTGGGGCAGTAAGCGATGTGTAGCAGTTGAGTTCTACTATCAGGACTACCCTCGCCGTGACAGCTTAGGGCCCCAACAATAGACTTAGGGAGTAGAGAAGATGAGGGTAGGAGAGAAACCCGAGAGAACTCAACTGAGGACTCTGGGGTGCTACTGGCACAGTTTATATACATTACAGGATGGTCTGTGCGCTAACCCCTACAACCCTAAAGGCTGTGGAACCCTACGCTAACAATAGTCCTGTATGAGTCAGACTGCATAGCCATGACTGTGCATTGACTGCGGATTAGTCATCGGATATGAGTCATTGGTCCGGTAGTCCGTAATCTAATCTAATCGTTATCTAATCGAATCTAATCTTAGCGCTGACTAGATAAGATAGATGCCAACTTAGCTAAGTGTTAGGCTACTACATATGAAAAATACAAAGGAAAATGAATATAAAATGACTTAGAATTGGAGTGTTCGATATGAGTCATGACAGTGGGTGTTGCAGATCTCTCCTGATGTCATCCTCATATCTCCTGTTCTGCTCATAAATATCAGCTTCTTGTTGTTGTTGCTCATTGGCAGGCAAAGCCAGTGCCTGAGCAATGGCCTCATCCAGCCTTTGCCAATCCTCAGCATCTAACTCATCCAAATCCAAATCATCCACATCAGGATCCAGCTCTCTATCATGCTCTTGTCTCCACTGGTTGTGAATCTGATTTCTTCTTTGAGCATTATTTCCACCTGCAATGTCATCTATGTACTCCAGACCCAGAGCATCATGCAAAAGCTCCTCATGCTCCTGCTGTCTCTGGGCTTGTGAAGCTAATTCCCTTTCATTTTCAGCTTGCCTTTGCAGCTCATCCAATTGCCTTTGAATTTCAGCCTGTCTCTCTAACTCAGCCAACTCTCTCTGTCTCTGCTGTTCCTGAACCTCCTGCAATTGCAAAAGCTGTTGCTGTCCAGCTTGGAGATCTCTTTGGGCCTCAAAAGCCAACAATCTCCTCTGAATTTCAGCCTGTCTCTCCACCTCAGCCAACTCCCTCCATCTCTGCTCATTATCCAACATAGCCAGCTGCTCCTGTAATTGTTGGTAAAGTGCAGCCTGCCTTTGTCTAGCCTGCTCAGCCTCTAAAGCTTGGACTCTAAGTCTCTCTTGCAGCTGGGCACCTAAAACAGCCTGTCTGTGGTTTTCTGCATGCTCTCTGTGAGCAATCTGTCCTCTGTTGACATTATTTAGATTTGGGTTGGCCTGAGGCCCAGACAAAACAGATCTTGGTGCAGCTCTGCCTCTGCCTCTGCCTCTGCCTCTGCCTCTGCCTCTTCTAGCTGGCTCAGGGATGGGAGGCAAGTTAGCAGCCATGTCCCTCCACCTAAGTATGGGACTACTTTGAATCCCAGCAATATCAACAGGGGCTGTTCCAGCAGCCATACCTCCAAATAATCCTTGGTTTCCCATCACAGGCATAGGATGTTGCCTAGGAGCATTGATAATATAGTCAGGTATCTGCACTTGTGGAATCTGTGCAGCTAAAACCAATCCAAAGTTGAGCTGCTCAATGCCCTGAGGTAAAAATGGCTGTCTGTGAAGCCTAGCCTGCCTTCTACGATCATCTGGATCTGTCATGTTCTCAATCTGATGCATCCTAGATGCAGCCCATGTATTTTGATGTTCATCTTCAGGAGTAGTAGGCCTAGACCTATATACATACAGCCACATGATGTACACAGAGTAAATTCAAAGAAAGCTCTTACATAGTTATAGAATAAGTGACTGATAATGAAAAGGAGATCTTCTGTCAATGATTTGAATTCATTTTCATAATCATCATTACTCACTTGCTTGACTTTCAAATCAAAAAATTGCCAAGGTTGTTTGTGTAGGTATATAAGTGACTGGAGGGTCAAATGACATTTGATTTGGATTGATTTTGGTGATAATGACTCACTTGCTTGACTTCAAGAATATCAAGGTTGAGACTGGAGAATCAAAAGAGATTTATCAATGATGATCTGGATTTATTTTCATGGGAATGACTCACTTGCTCAGTCAGGGAAGAAAATTGATTTGAGAATAATGTCAAAACTGAGTCAAAATCAACCCAATATGTTTACTAAAGCCTTATCAGTTCCATCTGTTATGAAAACAGCAAATTAAACACACTTGGATCCAAAATATGTAATTACTATGCCCAGAAAAATTAGTTGAGGGTTCTCCAAGGCATCGAAAAGGTTGCTCACATGTATTTTGATTTTTCGTGATTTTTCGCGATTTTTAAACAGCTCAAATGGCAAGCTAAGGCCTTATCAGCCTAATCATAATCCTTATCTGCAGATTTGTCATACCTGTTCACTGGGGTTCTGTGTGGAGACCATATAACAGTCATACAGATGTCTACAAATGTCTACAAATTTCCTTACAATTTATTTGAAAATTTTCAGTAGTGTGTGTGAGTGGAGGGAAAGGCAGAAAGGCAGTTTGATGAAAATCTGATCTCTTATGCAAGCTCAGGTTGTTGTTTGTGCCAAAGGTTGCTTACCAATGCTTAGTCATGCTTAGTCAAATTAACAGCTGGTGGTTTAGTCAGCCTTTGTCAGCCTTTGTCAGCCTTTGTCAGCCTTGTCAGCCTTAGTCAGTGGTTAGTCAGCCTGTACCTTTCCCGCTGTTTATCCCCTTCTATATAGACAAGCTTCTGGGGCCTCACCTTTGGTGCATCCTCATGTTGCTTGAACTGCAACTGTCATCTCACCCCTTCAGCTTGCCAGGGGCTGCAAGCCCCCAGACCCCTGTAAATCCCAGTTCTGAGTTGTATGCTTTATCCCACTGAACAGTTGTACAAGCTTCAGGGGGCCCCACCTTTGGCGCATCCTCGTGTTGCTTGAACTGTGACTGTTGTCTCGCCCCTTCAGCTTGCCGGGGGCTGCAAGCCCCTGGACCCCCGTAAATCCCAGTTCAGAGTTGTATGCTTTATATTATCTAGCTTCTTATCATATGCCCTATCAGGCAGGGTATCCCAGTCAGAGTTGCATCCTTAATCCCAGTTTCAGAGTATTATCCTTGATCCCAGTTTCAGAGTATTGCAACTTGGAAAGATTGGATGCTCACCTTGCAGTTCTTTCCTCATCCAGAAGCAGCAAATGTCAGCATCCAATCTTTCCAAGTCATTATTTTAGTCACAATTTTATGCATTATCCTAGTCAGAATTGAATGCTTTATCACACCTCAGAGTTGTATGCTCTGTCCCTATTTCTTAGTATTGCACATGTGAGTGGGAGATTGTATTTGGTGATGTGTGTTTTGCCATGTGAGTTGTTAGCCATGAATGTGGGTGGTTGGGTGTGGGTGTCAGCTATATGAGTTGACTCATTGACCATGTGTGCTGGTCATGTGAGTTGTTGGCAATGTGAGTTGACATCCATGTTTAGCCATGTGTGATTGGCCCTGTGAGTTGTTGGCCATGTTTGGCCATGTGTGATTGGTTATATGAGTTGTTGGCCATGTTTGGTTATGTTTGCTTGGCCATGTGGGTGGTTGGCTATGTTTGGCTATGTGTGGTTAGTTATGTGAGTTGTTGGCCATGTTTGGCTATGTGTGATTGGTTATATGAGTTGTTGGCCATGTTTGGTTATGTTTGCTTGGCCATGCAGGTGGTTGGGTATGTGAGTTGCCAGCCATGTTTGATCATGTGTGTTTGGCCCTGTGAGTAATTGGCCATGTTTGGGCATTTCTGCATGCCCTGTGACATGTGTGTGTGAGTTGTGAGTTGTGACATGCATGTGAGCTCCAAGTCCCCTGTGACAGGTGTGAGAGTTCTGAGTTACCCTGTGACAGGTGTGAGTTCCCTGTGGTAGTGGTGTGTGACAGGTGTGACAGGTGTGGGAGTTCCTGTGACTGGCCCAAGTGCCCTGCGAGTTGCCCTGTGACTGGTGTGACTGGTGGTGAGCATCCTGTGAGTGGTGTGTGAGATCTGAGTTCCCTGTGAGTTCCCTGTGACTGGTGTGAGTGCCCTGTGACCTGTGTGTAAGTTCCAAGTGCCCCGTGAGTTGCTCTGTGACTGAGTGGTGTGGGTGCCCTGTGACTGGTGTGTGAGTTCCAAGTACCCTGTAAGTTGCTCTGTGACTGGTGTGACTTCCCTGTGACTGGTGTTGGTGCCCTGTGACTGTCTGAGTGGTGTGAGTACCTTGTGACTGGTGTGAGTGCCCTGTGACTGGTGTGTGAATTTGTGACTGGTGGACTGACATGGACTGACAGGCATATAGGAAGGGGACAAAGATTGCTTACCAATGCTTAGTCATTTTAGTCAGCGCTGACCAATCTTACAGCAGCCTTAGGTCAGCATTTGGTCACCATTACCACACACTTACCACATGATTTGTCAGCGCTTTGTCAGCAGTGCCTGGTACCTTTTTGTCCCCTTCTTTATAGACAAGCTTCTGGGGGCCCCACCTTTGGCACATCCTCACATTGCTCAAACTGCGACTGTTGTCTTGCCCCTTCAGCTTGCCAGGGGCTGCAAGCCCCCCAGACCCCCGTAAATCCCAGCTCTGAGTTGTATGCTTTATCCAAGTCCACAGTTGTATGCTTTATCCCACTGAATCTTATTTAACCTTGCTATCTAGCTTCTTATCATATGCCCTATCAGGCAGGGTATCCCAGTCAGAGTTGCATGCTTAACTCCAGTTTCAGAGCATTATCCTTGATCCCAGTTTCAGATTATTGCAACTTGGAAAGATTGGATGCTCACTTTCCTCATCCAGAAGCAGCAAATGTCAGCATCCAATCTTTCCAAGTTGTTATCCCAGTGTTACAATTTCTCATTTTCTTTATTTTCTTTGATTAGATAATGACACAGCCACTGGAGGGTTAGGTCAGCAAGGCAAGGATGGCTGAGTCATCGGAAGCCAGGAGGGAAGAGTCACATGATTGACTCATGGAAGGCATGAGGTGAAAGGTATATAAGGAGGGGTTAGTAGGTAGTGTACCTTAGCCTTACAATTGTTTGTGTTGTACCACACAGCAACTAAGAGCCCTCTTCTCTCTCTCTCTAAACCTTGAGGTTGTGTTGAATGACGTTCTAACATAATCGTAAGGCTCTACACCTCACTGTTTGACTCAACAATGATGAGCATGCCTTGCTCATCATTGCACAAGGCAAACCCTCTCATCACACTTTCATTGACATCACCCACACTCTGGGTGACATCGACTTGATTCATCTTTGGCGACAAACGGCTGTGTCGGTGGAGTATGCTCTTTGGCTGTAGAGGCAGTGACAGCAAACCACACAGTGCGGCGATTGAAAAACGAGGTCTAGATGACAAAACAGACAGGAGGAACCTTCATCTCTACATGGTGTAGGTGCACCAGTACGGACCGAGCCTGTTTGCTGTTGGCTGACAATGAAGACAACTTCTTTGGTGTGTTGTATATCAAGGGTGTACAGTCTAGAGATACCAATCACATATTGGTTCTATTGAACTGAGCACGAGGACACTCTAGTGAAGTCCCGGGTACCACACCTCTGAAGTCATTACCATCAGACAACTCCCCTTTGTTGACATCATCTCAACTGAGATTGTCATTCATACAGCTGAGTGAACGGATTGCTGTCTACTGTGCTGAGACATAGAAGCAATTGAATATTTTTGTTACAGATTGAAACACATGCCTAACACGAGGCATTCCACGGATCCCTTACAAAAGCGGATCTTATCATCATCATTATCTTATCCGACATCCGTTCCACTTGTCACAATGGAACAAACATTCAGATATGTATTGCCGTTTGCCAACATGACATTGGCTGAGATTGGAGTTGCCTTTGAGGCAGAATGGGCACAAGGGTGTGCAATTATAAAGAAAGTTCAGAAGCAGGTCACCACTGTGGTGGATAGGCGACAGCGAGATGCCCATGTCAGGGCATATCATTGTTGGCTCAAGGAGCAACAAAGAGAGAAATGGAGGCTGCAGCGTGAGGTGGAATGACTCAAGGAGGTGTCAATCCACAAACAAGAGGAAGCATGGCAGGCGCTGATGCAGGAGAAGTGTGAGAAGCTGCGTTGTCAACAGTGGCTTGAGGAGGCTGAGCATCAAGAGGCGCTTAACTACCAGACGCTGGTAGATTTACTCAACACCATGGAGTCGGGCTCCATAATCCGAGAGGCACTGTTTGACACGCCGTCAAACATTCAACTACTGACGCATGGATGGAATGTCATCACACTGAAACATGAGGGTTTGGTTCTGTCCGCAAAGGAACAGAATCAATTAATGCACATGCTCAACAGCAACATCATGAAGCCACAGCAGTATAAAACAAATTTGAGCTCACCACAGTACTTGCCTTATGATAAGACAAAGTGGGTCTACACAATTCACAAAGTGGAACCAGTCACACCTAAAGACTATAAGGGACTGGGAATGCTTAACCAAAAAACATTGAGCTTGGATTACTTTTTACCTGTGTGTGGTGAAGAGACATTGAAGGAACAGACGCGGCGAATTAGGAAGTGGGCAGACAAGGTTGAGGCCAAGTTACCTGGCAAACCAGGTCATTATAAATGAATGGCATCTGAACCATGACAACAGAAAGGGTACTGCTACATGTACCTTTTCGAACCAAAGTACTATGCCAAGTATCAATTGCCAAGTTACCCGACCTGGCAGAGGTTGCGTCATGGGCCCATATCCTAAGGAAACCTTATGTCAGATTCGCGTTAAAGAATGGAGACAAGGATGGTGTTTATCACATCTATCCAGGTGACGAAATTCTACTCGAAGAAAACCGAACAATATGAGTGGAATCGACGTACAATTGGGAAGATGTGGATAAATTTGCGGAAGATTACTGGTGGAAGAAGATCACTCTTGGTGTGGCCAAGAATGACAAGGAGGTTGTATACCCATGATGGACCTATGCGCAGGCAGTTCAATCAAATCACTTTCAGGGAGCTGGTAGATGAGTCACGTGCCAGTTCACAACAAATTGGTTTGGTGAACCATTGGGTGATTGGTTCAATGAGGAACTAAAGGAGGAAATGCGAATGAGGTTGGAGATGGTTCATCCACCCAGTTATATTGATATTACGAAATGGAACCAACAGGTACAGCACACCAGCAAAAAGGTGCTGCCACCAAGAGGATTCAGTATGTACAGACCGGAGACACCTGGACTATGTTATCTTTGGTTGTTTAAAAAACAGTACTGGAGCGCATTCGCATGGCTGAGAAATCCATCGTGGGGGGAAATAGCAGCATATGAGAAGGACATGAGAGATCCTGACGCCATGGCAAAAGTAACCTTCAATGCAAGGGAGGCGAAATTCCATGTGGAACAGAGCACATGGGGAGTAGGAGTGGATGAAATTTTGGAGAAGTATGGAGGGACCAATTTGGTCCAACAACATTACTTGGTCGGGTTTGATATTACAAACACGATCATACAGGCGATGGTAGGGCTCATCACAGTAGCCATAGGCATTTTTGGACATGCAGCAAGCGTAACCGCATGGAACGCACACACACTGGTTGAACAGGTGGAACAAGGGATAGCATTAGCAGATGTAATTAATCAATTAAACACTGCTCTCCATCCACTGCGTGATCCTGTTCCAACATTGAAAATGGAGATGCCAGAGGCATATGAGGGAGACCCAAAAGAAATTGTGGCATGGCTCAGATCGATGGAAAACTACTTCGATCTAGTAAGAGTGAAAGATCCTAAGCAAAGGATGATGATCACATTACAAAGGTGCAGGAAGGGAGCGGATAATCGTGCTGGCAACTGGGCTGCAGCAAAAATGACAGAACAGGCAGAGTTTGAGGCGGAGATAGCAAGGAAGAACCCACTACCAGACATGATAGCACTGGTAGCACAGTTAGGAAGGACAGTCATGTACGAAGAGTGCAGAAATGGAATTAGAGCAGAGAATGGGACATGGGCAATGGAACCATTTCAAAATCCACCACCATTCAATCATTGGGAGGACATAAAAGCAAAAATGAAGGACTTCTTCCTGACAACCAAAACATGACACACAAAATTAGCATGCTCAAGCAAGGTTCTCAAAAAGTTGAGGACTACATCATTGAGTTCAGAAGCGTAGCAATGCTCACAGGATATAACAGAATTGCCTTGGTCACGCACTTCCGTCAAGGCCTTAACCCAGCGTTGGGACAACAAGTTGTGGAAATTGGAATGTTGGACGGGGCATGGAGTATTGATGGATCTCAAATGGGGGATCTACAGCGGTGGTATGATAGGGCGTTGGCAATCAAGAAGAGCTGGAGGGATGCTCAACAGCTGTACCCAAAGACAGCAACAACACAGAGTGGAAGTAGGCCAGCACAGAATATGCAGAATAGGCAAAACAAGCCATGGCAGCAGAATCGACCAGTTCCAAACCAAAACTCACCAGTGACGGCATCTACATCAAAAGATCCAAATGCAATGGATGTAGACCATTGACAAGCATCGATTACCTGCTACAACTGCAGCAAAGTTGGACATATGAAGCGGGATTGCAGGGCACTGCCAAAGGACAAAGGGAAGCAGGTGGAAAAGAGATGGAATTCGGCAAGGGAGTACGTCAGGGATCTGACAGAGGAAGAGAAGAAAGAAGTAGCGGAGGAGTTGGGTTTTCAGACCAACTTGTGAATAAGCATTTCGATTCACAAGTTACAGACATTGTAAAATATGAAGATTCACATGTAAAATTACCTGAGATTTTATATGAATGTTGTTCACTGGTACATTGTCTAAGAAACGCACCCATAAGTGCAACTAAACAAAGACTGACTACATGGTCAGGTCCTTGGATGGTAAGACATATTTGGGATCAACCAATGGAAGTAGCCATCAAAGATGTTAAAACATGGGTTAAAAAAAGCCGAGAGGAAGAAGTGGACAAGACACTGATTCAGGAACTAAATCAGATGTCAGAAAAGAATGCATTGTGGTATTTAAACCACATGAAAACGAAACCATGTCTTGTTAGAACAACAGGACAAAGACAGATGGATGTAGGAGTCATTGTACAGACCAAGGACTCTTTACAAAACTTCGAAATAAAGGCATTAATTGACTCAGGATGTACAGCATCATGTGTAAATAAGACATTTATTGAACAAAATGGAATAAACACACGAAGGTTACCAAAATCTATCCCAGTCTTTAATGCAGATGGAACATGCAATGCGGGGGGAGACCTGGAAGAAATGGTAGAGTTAAAGTTAAGAATTGGGGATCATTGGGAATCTCTGGAATTTGGAGTATCCGCATTGGGCAAAATGGATATGTTCCTAGGACATGATTGGTTAAAATATCATTATCCAGAAATTAACTGGAAGAACCAATCAATAAACTTTTCATGGTGTCCAGGATCTTGCTGGAAAGGATCAACGGTAAATGAACCAGAAGAGGAAATTGACCAGAACAAATGGGAGGAAGGAGATTGCTTACTAGCAGTTCATATTGGACAAGAGGAATTACAACTTCGGGCTTTTCAATCTAAAGCCACGGAAATCGCCTCTCAAAATAAAATTAAGCATTCATTGGAAGAGATTGTACCATTTCACTACCTGCCACATTGTAAAGTCTTTGAAAAGACCACTTGATGAGTTACCACCACCACAACCTTGGGATAGTGCAATTGAATTAGTACCAGGATCAAACCCTTTAGATTGCAAGATCTATCCATTAAATCAAGAAGAACAGAAAGTTCTCAAAGACTTCCTCACGGAAAAACCTGGAGAGTGGACGGATAAGGCCCAGTAAATCTCCAATGGTGTCACCATTCTTTTTTGTTAAGAAAAAAGATGGTTCTTTATGACCAGTACAGGATTATTGTAAACTCAATGAAATGACCATTAAAATTTGTTATCCATTACCTTTGATATCAGAATTGATAGATAAGTTGAGCAATGCAATGATTTTTTCAAAAATGGACATCTGTTGGGGATATAATAATATCCGTATTAAGGACAGGGATGAATGGAAAGCAGCTTTCCATACGAATAGAGGCCTTTTTGAACCGCTTGTTATGTTTTTTGGTTTAACAAATTCACCTGCTACATTCCAAACCATGATGAATGACTTGTTCCGGGAGGAACTCGCTGAAGGATGGGTGGTTATTTACATGGATGACATGTTGGTGTTCTCTCAATCAAAAGAACAACATGAAAAACATGTAAATCGAATTTTAGCAAAGCTGGAGGAAAATCAATTATCATTGAAACCTGAAAAATGTTACTTTGATAAAACGGAAATTGAATTCTTGGGTATGATCATTACCAAAGATTCAGTACAAATGGATCCAGCAAAGGTAAAGGTGGTAAAAGAATGGCCAGAGCCAAAAAACAAGCGAGAAGTACAACAATTCTTAGGATTTGTCAACTTCTATCAGCGGTTTGTGAAAGGATTTGCAAAAGATGCAAAACCTTTGATGGAGCTGATGGGAAAAAAGGATTGGGAATGGGGACCTTGACAAGTGGAAGCAATGAGGAGACTGAAAGAAAGAATAGCAGAGGAAGCAGTATTGGCAATACTGGATGAAGGCGGACAGTTTCGAATTGAAACTGATGCATCGGATTTCGCTTTAGGATCAATATTATCTCAACAACAGAATGGGATATGGAGACCAGTAGCATTTATTTCCAGAGCTTTGAATGAAGCTGAAAGAAATTATGAAATATACAATAAAGAAATGGCTATCATGCATTCTTTATATGAATGGTCGCAATATCTAAAAGGGGCAAAAGAGATAATAGAGATCTTAACTGATCATCAAAATTTGACATATTTCTGTAAACCCCAGAACTTAAATTGCAGACAGGCATGATGGGTTATGGACCTACAGGAATACAATTTTGTGATTAAACATAGATCGGGAAAGTCCAATTCGAAGGCAGATTTATTGTCCAGGAGAGCGGGTTATGAAAGAGGGGAAAGAGATAATGAAGATGTAATATTACTAAAGGAAGGATGTATATACCAGCAGTAATTAGACTAAGGGAGGAGGTGATCCAAATACACCATGATCACAACACTTTACACTCCCCCACACTTCCCACTGGACTCCTGAGGACTCCAGAGGAGTCCCTATGGATTCCTTGCATTTTGGATAAAAACATAAGAGTGGACATCAGGAGTCCTCCTAGAGTTCCTGCTCACTCCCTGCTCACTCCCTGCTCACTCCTTGAGGCACAGAAATGACTTGATACATAGAGTTTACAAGGAGTTCACAAGGAGTCTACAAGGAGTCTGTGCAATATTCAGGCCCCTGTAAGATAATTGCCCAGTATCTATGAGTAAAAAACAAGTGTTATTGTAATACACTAAAGTACATATTGTCTATATGATATCACCACCACCATCTTCATCAGCACTACCAGCACCAATATCATCATTACCCCAGCCTTTCTCTGTAATGACTGTCTATGAATCACATGCTTTGTATGGTAAGAGAGCATAGTGTGTAAAAACCAGTTGAAATTTCCAGAAGTCATTCTCTTCAGTATTTGTTCAAATCCTCCCAGCCAGGCATTCAATTGCTCACATGCCTGTGTGTTAAATGCACGCTTATAATATAGTTGTCCTTGAGCATTCTGCCCTGCAATAACTAAGTTGGGTGCAGAGCCATCTTCAGGAGCAGGATTACACCAGGTTCGTCACAAATTATCATTGGCCTTATGGTTGATGTAGTGATATGAATCAACAATGAACCTTGTTGTGTTTTTCCATTCCTGCCAACTGCCATTTGCAACACAAGAGTGAAGAACCATACAAGCTTTGTCAATGCACACATAATCAGGCCTAGATTCTGCAGTGGGATAAACACTCTGCAAGAATTGCAAGATATTTGCAGGGGATTCTGATTTTGCAAACTTGGCCAAACTATGACAACTCCACATGGTGCACATATGGTTTCAACACAGTAGAACCTTGGTGGAGTGAAATGTTTGTTTCTTTGCCTAATTTCATTCTCACTGTCATGTGGCTGTACATCATGAACACCCTGTTGCATCCAAGGCCATGTTTCATCTGGCCTTCTAAGTGCTCTCCTGTACCCACCCAGGGAGTGTTGTCTATGATGCACAAGGTATTGCCTCCAAAGTGCTTGGTGCTCTTGACAAGCCTGAGTACCTTCTATCTTGACATTCAGGCAGCTTGGGATGTGACATAGGCCACCATATTGATTTTCGTGCAATGCACAGTATATTCCACCTCGTGCATTTTGTAAGTCATTGGTGCAACTGTTATAGGCACAATGTGTATGGCCCATGACTATGCCATCCATAACAACCATTTTCACAGGTGCATAATCCAAGTCCATGCACTCATCTTCTTGCTGGTCTCCATCATTGTCATCAATTATGTCAGCTTGTGACTTGTGTTTATGGGTACATTCTGCACAAGAATGTTCCTCAGCAGCCCTTACAATGCCATTTTCTCCAAGAATATGGAAGGCCTCCTTTGTTAACTCATCAATTGGAAGACCATCCTGTGTTCTTAAAATTTGTATTTGAGTCCATAGCTATAAATCTTATGGATTCTTGGACAAATGCTTGCCAGACTTGACGCCTTGTTATCTTCCCTACTGGATTTAGGACATCAGTGCAGAAATCTGCATAAGCAGCTGCTGATGCATGGAAGGTATATATCCCACTTAGCACAGATGATGTAAAACTTCCTGGCCAATCTTGATATACTTGGCAGCATTCAGATACACCTTATCATGCCTGTTAGCCCTTTTATCATATACTCTTTCATGATCTGCATAATAAATTGAATTGCATTCTTTGCAATGTCCTGAGAGGACAGGCACATTCTCATATGTCACAAAATTCTTGATAAGCTGGACAAGTGGAATGTCCCTTTGTCTGGACCACTGAAATAAAGCCTGCTTATGGCAAGAAGGTTCTTGGCATCTAGCCAATCTTGGACAAATAATGTGTACAGGTTGTATTTCTTTTTGTGAAACAGATTTCAATTTACCCTTGAATTTCCTTGCATCTCTGTATGGATATAATCCCAATAACCTTGCCATTGCTTCAAGTTTGAGGCCAAGGTTAATGGATATTTGGGTGTCAGTCATATCAGGATTTAAGTCAGACTCTTTCAGCAATTGGGTGTTTGCTCCAAGTTTGTCATTTATTGCCTGTGCCATACACCTGATCCAGCCAGTTGCTACTGTCCCTTTTGCCTGACTCCTCTGGTAGAAATGAAGACTTAACAAATCAGTGTTCTCAATGACAGTAAACAGAGTCATCAACACAATTGGCAGAGTCACAGTTGAACTGAAGTGATCATCTACAAACTTGCTAAACACTTTGAATGGGATGTCAGGGAATGGTTTCACTTCTTTGGCAACAGCAGCAGGAACAAAGCACATGATGATCATGAATGTCATCAACCAAATTGGGAATTGATCTAGATGATAAAATATCACAGAACTGATTCACATTCAAGCAGTGTTACTAAGTGTACATGATGTATGGCTTACTTGGCCTTTTTCTTGACCTTCTTAGAGCCAGAGGTGTGTTGATCCTTTTCCTTCTCCTTCTCCTTCTCCTTTCCCTTGTCCTTCTCATTCTTCTTCTTGCCTTTGTTCACCCTCCTCTCCTTCTCATCTTTAAGATCTGAAAAACTGTAATTCATCTTCTCCTTTCCCCATACATCTGCATCATCTGGGCAACCATCCTGCCCTTCCAACCATTCTTTGATCAAGGGATACTCATTGATGTCACCAAATGCAGGCTTCATATAAGTGAACCAAGTGGTCTTGGAAACAAAGAGCTCAATGACAGTGATATTGGTGGGCCTCTTGCCAGGCCAAGCTCCAGCCTTTACTTTCTCATTCAAGGCCTGTATAGCTCCTAAGCAAGCTTTATATCTGGCATAGTAATCCCTAAGACTTGAGTTCTTCACATCAGTCCTGAGTTGCTCAGGAATATTGAGTAAGGCAATCAGCTCATTCTTGGAGTGATTCTCTGTCTGTTTTGCAGGCATGCTCACTGGTGCAGGTGTAGCCATGGCAGCTGGCCTGGAAATTCTCTGCTCCTATTTGTCATTCAGCCTATGTTACTGGTCTGAGACATTGCACTCACTGCACAGATGGATAATGTAGCAATTCCATCACCTGGATGCCACTCAATCTCTTCATTCTCAACTATTGCTTCAGTGAAAGGACCCTTGATACTCCAAAAGCCATGTTCAAACACATAAATGGTTTGATTTTCATCTGAAGATATGTTGGCATCATTTTGGACACAAGAAATTTATTACCTTTAATTGGATGGTAGCGCCTTGCCAGTTTGGCTAAAACTGGCCCTAGATTTGCAGAGACCTCTGTTTTCAGGATCATCAATGGCTTAGCCTCACCAGGATTTTCTGTCAAGGCAGTGTAGACTTTTACTATCCCTTTCCCAAACACAGGCTGCAAGGTCAGGTCCTGGGAGTCACCATAATTGAAGACATTTCCAAATGCCTTCCCTCTCATAAAACCATCTTTGGTTCAAGATGCACCCTCAGGTGGAGGAGGGGAACCCATGGCTTAACTGTGTCAGGTTGTCTTTGATTAAGGTGGTAACCATTGACTTACTCTTATCTTCATCTTTGTCAAAGAGATTGCCAGGAGGACCAGTCACAGGCTCCTTTGTTATTGTCTTTTTCACATAAGCTGACGTAAGCAATATTTCAAAAAAAAAAACGCGCGCGCGACGGAAATGAGCATAGCTCCTGGAGTTCTCAGCCAAATCGGATAAAAAATAGCGGAATAGAGCCGTAAAAATTAATACTTCATGTCTGTGATGGACCGGGTAAGGGTATCAAGGATTTCGGGATCGTCGTTCCTACAGTCCACAGCTACCCCATCGCAATGACTCCGGTGTAAGCATAGTTGCCTAGAAACTCAACGGGATAACTGTATATTGACCAGACTAGCTACTATGACTAGCTAAGACTAAACTACGGTTCAAATATTAGTCAATGACACCTCCAGCAGCTATAAATTTCGTAACATCCTGTTTTGCGTAGTCCATGATCATGACTGCAGTACCTGGCCTGACGCTCAGCCATTCTTGTAAGTCTTTGACTTCAAAGAAGTCTCGTGAGAGTTGAGTAATGCGATTGAAGCCCATATCTTTGAGTATCACTCCGTATTCTGCAAATGGCAGGTTATTCTGATTGCGTGATTTGTTATCATTGAGCAGTTGAAACCATTGAATGATATCAAGAATCTTGTTGGATGGTGTCGGCGTCGTCAATGGAGCTGCAATGCTGGACGGTACTTGGAAGTTACTGATTGCGTTTGTTGACAATGTTGTGGCAGTCGTGCTTTGGCCCTGGCCTGCTGGCGCTGCTGGAGGCGGTTGAACATAGATGATAGGCATTGGGTAACCATGACTATGATATGGATTTGGAACAGGTTCGTCTGTAGGCCTCAGGCTTGTACTAGGCTGTCGTCCACGAGGTCTCGCAAAATTGAGTTTCACTGCATCAGGTTTCTTTTCAACGCTTGCCCCATTGTTGATCTTATCGGGTGCTTATCTTCAACATTCGTCCAGAATAGTATAGCAGGTACTACTCACAATCTCTGTTGCCCAACACCCAATATCCGGTATGGACAATGCAAAACAGATCATAGCTGGAGGTTCTGTATAGCACCATACATCTTTGCCATCCTTTGAATGAACTTCACAGCGCCATGCATTCTGTAGTTCCTGGATAATATTTTTGCGCCGTGCTCCAAAGTCGTCTAACATAGCATCTGAAACTGACGAGCCATTCACAGATTTCTGAATGGCGATATCACCTGATCAACAACATATCATGTACGTGAAACGTGAAAAACATACTGTTGCCTTCTTTCCCTTGCCAACCGATGAGCTCTCTGCCTTTCTCCTTTCGTCTGCCCCATCCTCAAAGCAAACAATAACTTGTTTGCGTGCCTTTTGTGAGATCTTTCCACTAGCAAGTCGCTGAGGTACAAAATAGGGTCTCATCCGTTGCATGAATATAGTGAGCTCTTCGTCTGACTGAATGGAAGTTGCTGCCATTTTTACTTTGTCACTGTCTAACTTGTAGCGCAGCTGCACAGCATCTGGGAACCTCCCTAACTTCTTCGCAACTGTATATCGAATGTCCTCAAGACTGTCCATTGACTTGATCTCAAACGGACTATTGCTACCATCAAGATTCTTTACGGTGCAAGGAATTTTGAAGGCTATGCTATAATATCAGTATTTGATATAGTAATTGTCTTGCTGACTCACAACATGTTTCAGGATCAGTCTCCGAATCTGAGCCAGGCTCCTCTGATACAGCTACAGCTGGCCGTCCTCGTCCTCGCCCTTGCCCTTTCCCTTGTCCTCGACCCCGTCCTTGTCCTTGTCTCTGCCCCAGTCCTCTGAGCTGTCCCTGTCTATGCAAGCTTGACGGTTTCTGGCGTTTAGCACCCATGTCATCACTTTGAGACTCAGAGCCGATATCCATGGCATTGTCATCGTTTTGAACATCAGATTCACTGCCAGAAAGTGTTCCGATGTCATAGTCATGCTCTTCACTGATTATTTTGCAAAGGTGAGACATGCAATCCACGTCATCGTCAATGTGAACACCATGCAAATCTTCATCTTCATCAAGTTCCTCTATTATCTGCAAAGTTGTGACGCTATTGGTCATAAGAGATGAAGTGGCAGTGCTTGAAGCATTATCTGAGCCAGAGGCCCAGTGGGGATTCTTGCGGATATGGGTCGCGCGCAGCTGGATACCACTGTCGCCTGTTTCCGAATAGCTACGCTTTCGTGCCGAAGTCATTGAGGAGTCAGTGTTACTGACTTGCGCAGGATAATCAGGTTGACAGATGGCAGTCGGAGGTGGAGGTGGAGGTGGAAGGCTTTGGCCACGAGTACCGTGCTTTGTAGGGGCTTTACTTGTCTGGTTCACCACAACTACGCAGCTGACTTGTGGCCTAGCAGTCAAGCATGCTTGACAGGTATCACCGACCCATTCACATCGAATTTTGCGAGCTTTGCACCGTGTACATGCCACTCGTTTTATGGGCTTGGCAGTACCATCAACCAAGAGGGCAGCTGTGGCATGTGGTGCATTTTATGGTCGTTCGTGGTGGATATTCTATTTTACTTACTCTTCTCAGTCTCAGCAGTGGCCTTCGCTGGCGCAGATTTAGGCTTCTTGGGTCGCATGAGGCAAGGAGAGGCCAAACTGGAACTAGACAATACAATTACGTATCAGACACACATATTTATCTTTGCGCTTGAAACTACAGATGTACAAATTACTAGAAGTATCCGCAATGTGCAAACCAACCTTGACAGTCCTGAGGGGAGACTGTATAGAGTGCTCGGAGTAATGTTACATATATGTCTTGATCAGTCAGGTCTGTCATAGCCATACGCACATATTCACCATTTCGCCGCAGGCTATATTTCATTTTTGAAAAGGCGAGCTCAATTGGATTGAGATCGGGTGAGTAAGGTGGGAGGAATTCATAGCGCATGCCTCTGATGAGCGTCTGGTTATCTCCTGTCACAATGTCAAATGTAATTACATACCTTGATTCAATGATGTCCGTAATGTCGGGATGCTTGTGTATTCGGCAGTTATCCATAACAATTACTGAATTTGGGCCTGGATATGGCTGCATGTGATTGAGTAAGCCACTAATGAAATACTTGAATGTCTCCGTGCAGAAAGAGCCTTCTGCAATCTCGCAATGTAGGATGCCTTCCAAAGATATAGCAGGGAGCACCGAAAAGCTTGACGAGCAGTATGAGCATCAATATTTTATAGATGAGGCATGCTTAGTACTTACCGTCGTCCCCGAACAAAAAACGCCTTTCTTTGCACTTGAGTACCACGGAAAGACCATGCACGCCCCCTGTAAGCAGTTCGACGATCAACAGAGCTCTCGTCAACAAAGACAAGTTGCTCTGGTTGGTAGTGACTGATTCAACTGTGGTAGTCAAGCCGCTTTTCACTTGAGCGTTCAATTGCGGTCTTAGTAAGCTGCCAAGGAGGTCAATCTTATGGTGGAATACAATTCATGCTCGTAACATACTTTTTTCAATGTAAACCCTCCAGACCTCAAGTATCGCCAGACTGTTGACTTGGAAATGTGTACCCCGCGGGTGACAGTCATCATCTCTTGCAGTTCATCGAGATACATGTCTGGCATTTGTTTGATTGTTCCGAAGAGAATCTATCAGTCATGAGTTGCTGGCACACAGGTGTACAATGAATACGAACATCAATATCAATGTCGCGCACTTGTCGGTCTCTTCTCTTTCGCTCTTTTGCTTCTTGGATGTTCCCATGATCCCGGAAGTGACACAGAATGCGTTCAATAGCTCTGATAGACACTCCTGTACCGTACGAAATGTCTTCCTTGGAGAGCCGGAGTCCTGAGAGTCGCACAATAACCCATTGAATCTCGGGGTGGACTGACTGGCCTGACACCATGTTCGATAAACAGAGTTTTCTGTGACTAAGTGGTGACCGAATATCACACCAATATTGAGCTCTCCGAGATGTTTGCTTTCCCTGCTCGGTTCGACATAGGTATAAAGCATTGATTTTTCCCATTCTATTCCGCTATTTTTTATCTAATTTGGCTGAGAACTCCAGGAGCTATGCTCGTTTCCGTCGCGCGGTTGTTTTTTTTTTGAAATATTGCTTACGTCAGCTTATGTGAAAAAGACAATAAGCAATTTAGTTACTGTTTGGAAATGTGACAAACAATTAAATATTGACCTGATCAATGATGTTGATTGCTTCAATGTCAACAATTTCTAATTGTTCTTGATTCTGTGACCCTTTAATAGTAGCTCAGAAGAAAGTATAAGGGGCACACCTTGTTGGATAGCTCATTTTCTTTTATATTCAAGTCCTCTTCCTCTTCTTCCTCTCCTTCATTCAATATTTCCTGTTCTCCTTCCCCATGCATGTCATCTGGCTCACTGTTAGATTCACTATCACCTAAAGAGACCATAGATGGATGATTTTTAACCAAATAATGTATATTTACTTACTCGAGGTAGTATCATCCTGTTCTTGGTCTCTAACACATGTAGATTGCTCAGATATTGTTGATGGTTCAAATATTATTCCCAAAGCTCGCATGCGTGCAGGTGGCGCAATTGGCACACCACTTTCAGAAAGCAATTTCTCAGCACTATACATATAAATACAAGACCACAGGCAGTGTAGAGACCAAATGACAAGATGGAGAGGGTATTGAGTGTGTGTATGCATTTGTAGGTGGGCATAAATGGTTTTGGATGGGTGCGGGGGGTTTTCAGATGGGCGGGGGGGTTTTCAGATGGGCGCAGGGGGTTTTCAGATGGGCGTGCAGGTTTTCGAATGGGTGTAGGGGTTTTCGGATGGGTGTAGGGGGTTTTTCGGATGGGTGTGCAGGTTTTTGGACGGGTGCGAATGGTTTTGGACAGGCGCAAATGGTTTTGGTTGAGCACGAATGGGTTTGGATGGGCATGAACGGGTGCAGGGGGGTTTTGGATGGGTGCCATGAGACGGATTGAGCGGGTATGCACATTCGCGGACGTTTGGATGGGCGTGAATGATTTTGGACAGGCGTGAATGGTTTCAGATGGGCGCGAATGGTTTTGGATGGGCATGAATGGGTGCAGGGGGTTTTCGGATGGATGCCATGAGATGGATAGGGTGGTATTGAGTGGATTTTGGTGAGTAAAAATGACAGATGATGAAAAGAAATGTATGGGGTGGGACTGTCTGTGCTAGCTGAATTACTAGCTTCTTTATCCTCCTTTGCACGTGCTGCAGATGTTTTTCTAGCACATTTGTTAGTCCCAGCTCAAAACAAAGAGGAGATGGCAGACCATCTCTGTGCATCTCTGTCCTTCTTTGCCTTCTTCTGGTCCCTTTTTGGGCTCTTCATTGATGTTGTTGACTTGGTCCTCTTTCGGCTGGATGTTGGTGGTGGAGAGCGAGGTGCGGTGGAGGACATAAGAGAGCCGGCAGAGGCACGAGTGGTTGGCATGGAGGGCATAGGGAGGGTTGTGTCACAGGTGTCACAAGAGTGACTCTGTGGTACAGGCTCCATTGTGACCATCACACAAGGACTGGCAAGCACTCCCTGCGTACTCCACAGGGACTCCCATTGAAAACTGTCCTGAGGACTCCTGGACTTTAGGAGGAGTCCATAGGGAGTTCAGTGGGAGTTCAGCGGGAGTCCCAGTTGAGTCCATCAGCCATTTCATTGACATTTTGGGGCTGTGAGATTTGCAAGGAGTTCCTGTGGACTCCCCCTGGACTCCAGGGACTCCTCAGGAATGACATGGGGGGAGTGTAAAGACCTCCTTTTCCGAGACAAACGGTTTAGTCTGTTGACCAGTGCCTGCCCGCACTTTCAATCACACAGATCTAATCTCGTCCAAATGTCTTTTGTCAACAGCAACCTTTCGGTAGTAGTCCCCCTGATAACAATCAAGGAGTCTATCTGTTGTCGATGTTGAAGGTGATCCTCGAGAGCTGCTCAGTGGTCACGTGGTGTTACGTGCACCAAGGTCAGTCGCGCAGGCTTGAGGGAACTCATCGAGAACGTGCACAACAGCGAGCAAGAGATGCCCGAGGTGGTTGTTAATGATGGCAAGAGGTGTGGTAGGAAGACTCTAGATTATGTTAGGACTAATCCCACACAACCACAGGTCTCACTGAGAGAGAGGGAGAAAGAGTGTATTTGACACAATAGACCAGTAAGCTGGGTAAGAGCAAACTATCTAGAGTCTTAGGACTCCTACCTACGGACACGCCCTCCTTATATACCTTTGGCCATGGTCTGTGTGCACAGACTACACTGCCTCCAAGGCTGTGTACGCGCAGCAACAGTCCAGACCCCTCCATAGCCAGACTCGCCCAGACCCCTATGCCTAGACCTTTGTACAGCCACCCATGGCTTACCTAACCAGTCCTTCCATAACGGATCCCCCCAAGCCCCCTATGCATATTGGTATCGCATCCAGCATCTGTAGGCCTCCAGATAAAATATAGAAAAATAGAGAAAAATGCGTAGAGTCGTAACAATTATGCTCTTTACCACTTGAGTCCTGCAGGGGTCTGACACAATCTTAAGGGCTTATATAAGATCATCAGAGAATTCCCAGGTTTGCTGATGTATGGGTTATGACAGAGTCCACTGTAGTCTGTTATGACTCCTCATAGACTGTGTGTGCACAGCACTATTCCTGGCTGATGCATGATGGCTTGATCCCTGATGTACTGGTGTACTGATGTCAAGTCTTGATGCCATCAAGGGTGCAATTTGCCTTCTTAATCTGGTTGTCCTTCCTAATGGAGTATTGGCCTCCTTGTCTGGCCATTGTCCCATCCTCTAGGGAGTGCTCTCATGCACTAATCCACACAAAGTGTCCCTCTAGTGTTTCCTAAGGCTCCTGGCCTGTATAAAGACTGTTGTAGTGGTCCCAGACCACTAGTAGATGAAATGAAGTTTTTGAGTTTGTAACACTATTGCAATGAGGGGTGGCCATTCTTAAGCAAGAAATGTTGAATACCAACTACTTTGGACAAAAATTGTACACTATCTGTAATCAACTACACAGTCTACACTTCATAGCACTTATCCCACATGGCACCATGAACCATCATGCTCAAGTCCAATTGAACTACTGGGTGTGGAATGATTATTTGCATACAAGGGAGCAACAAAGGCCTTCGATAGGCTGGTGGCAGCCACATTAACAAGCGTCCCTGAGGTCCAGTGAGCCAACCACTAGGATGGAGGATTATGTGATGCCTCCAGTCCATTTGAAACTCTGGTGTATTTTCAAAAAGCTGAGAAGGATCATGTAATGCATGTTCTTGTGCAAAAGAAAACTTGATAACATTGTTAGCCATGTTCAGGGCAGACAATTTGAAATCCAGGTCAACAAAACTTGGTCCTGCTTTATCCTGTAAAAATGGAAAGGTATCAATCCAATTATTTCCTGTGAGCAGATTACCCACTAGCATCTCAGTATCAGCATCCCAAATGCATAAAGTATGATCCCAAGAACCTGATGCAATCCTCTCTCCATCTGGTGAAAAGGCAACTGAACTGACACTGAAAGTGTGTCCTTTGAGAGGACTGCCCACTTGCATGCCAGTGTCAGCATCCCAGATGCACACAGTTTGATCTGCAGAACCTGATGCAATCCTCTTTCCATCTGGTGAAAAGGCAACTGAACTGACATAGTCAGTGTGTCCTTTAAGAGGACTGCCCACTTGCATCCCAGTGTCAGCATCCCAGATGCACACAGTTTGATCTGAAGAACCTGATGCAATCCTCTCTCCATCTGGTGAAAAGGCAACTGAAGTGACATAGTCAGTGTGTCCTTTAAGAGGACTGCCCACTTGCATCCCAGTGTCAGCATCCCAGATACACACAGTTTGATCTTCAGAACCTGATGCAATCCTCTTTCCATCTGGTGAAAAGGCAACTGAAGTGACATTGTCAGTGTGTCCTTCGAGAGGACTGCCCACTTGCATCCCAGTGTCAGCATACCAGATACACACAGTTTGATCTGAAGAACCTGATGCAATCCTCTTTCCATCTGGTGAAAAGGCAACTGAAGTGACACTGGAAGTGTGTCCTTTGAGAGGACTGCCCACTTGCATCCCAGTGTCAGCATCCCAGATACACACAGTTTGATCCCAAGAACCTGATGCAATCCTCTTTCCATCTGGTGAAAAGGAAACTGAAGTGACATAGTCAGTGTGTCCTTTGAGAGGACTGCCCACTTGCATCCCAGTGTCAGCATCCCAGATACACACAGTTTGATCATCAGAACCTGATGCAATCCTCTTTCCATCTGGTGAAAAGGCAACTGAAGTGACATAGTCAGTGTGCCCTTTGAGAGGACTGCCCACTTGCATTCCACTGTCAGCATCCCAGATGCACACAGTTTGATCTTCAGAACCTGATGCAATCCTCTTTCCATCTGGTGAAAAGACAACTGAATTGACATGGTCAGTGTGTCCTTTGAGAGGACTGCCCACTTGCATCCCAGTGTCAGCATCCCAGATACACACAGTTTGATCCCAAGAACCTGATGCAATCCTCTTTCCATCTGGTGAAAAGGAAACTGAACTGACAATGGAAGTGTGTCCTTTGAGAGGACTGCCCACTTGCATCCCAGTGTCAGCATCCCAGATGCACACAGTTTGATCATCAGAACCTGATGCAATCCTCTTTCCATCTGGTGAAAAGGCAACTGAACTGACATAGTCAGTGTGTCCTTTGAGAGGACTGCCCACTTGCATCCCAGTGTCAGCATCCCAGATGCACACAGTTTGATCTCCAGAACCTGATGCAATCCTCTTTCCATCTGGTGAAAAGGCAACTGAACTGCACAGGGTGTCCTTTGAGAGGACTGCCCACTTGCATCCCAGTGTCAGCATCCCAGATGCACACAGTTTGATCCCAAGAACCTGATGCAATCCTCTTTCCATCTGGTGAAAAGGCAACTGAAGTGACATAGTCAGTGTGTCCTTCGAGAGGACTGCCCACTTGCATCCCAGTGTGAGCATCCCAGATGCACACAGTTCGATCCCAAGAACCTGATGCAATCCTCTTTCCATCTGGTGAAAAGGCAATTGAAGTGACATAGTCAGTGTGTCCTTCGAGAGGACTGCCCACTTGCATCCCAGTGTCAGCATCCCAGATGCACACAGTTTGATCTCCAGAACCTGATGCAATCCTCTTTCCATCTGGTGAAAAGGCAATAGAATGGACACCATCAGAATGTCCTCTGATTAATAACTGCTGCTGTGGCCACTCTCCTGCTTGACCAGATGCAATTCTTGGTACCCTTGGAAATTTGGGAACTAAACACCTTCTCAGGATACTGTTCCTCGGCAAAAAGGGTAGTGCAGATAGATATAAATGTGGAGTACTCTCTGACATCATTCCCCCAAACATTCTGCAAAATTTTATACCATCTATTGCTGCTTCTACTCCTTCATCATGACCATTTCCCTATGATACATTGTGTTTAACATTTCATTTGTAAGGCAATGAATTTGCCCACCTGAAGCCAGCCTGTAATATCACTTAACATGACTGGAGCCAATTGTATCCAATTCAGCAACCCAAGCACTTCAAGCCAAAATAACATTCTCTCATTCAATATAAATGTTGATATTTGGCTTCCTAAGCTTTCCTGATATGGTGCTAATTTGATATGGTCAGTCCAATAATGGCATGAATATGACAAATATGGCTTGATATTGTCTTTAATATCTTGTCCCAACTGTGCAATCTCAGAATTATGGACATATGAGCTTTTTAGTCTGCATATGTTAAAGCAAAGATGCTTCTGCATCACATCAAGGCAGGCATGCCCAAGGTCCAGATGAATATTGTCAAGATCAACAAAATAAATCCCACTCCTCTCTTGTGCAGTAAGAAATTCATAGAATGTTGAGTGAAGTGCACAGACAGGTGTTGATTGATCAGATATGCCACTGAGAAGTGATCCCAAATGTTTCAGAACTGTTGCAACCACATAACCAACATGTCCCTTGTACATGCTGCTATGCAAAATGTCCAAAGTGTCCATTGAAAGTGGTTCTTGTGTTGACAATACCAATCGCAGGACAGAGTGGAAGCGGCCAAGGTCAATAGGTTTGGGACAATCTCCCATGATACTTTGTAGAATGATCATGTACATGTTATCCAGGAGTGCTCCACCCTTGGCAGCATGATCAATAAGTAATTGGAATCGCTCTATCTCTGTTAAAATCCATCCATACTGTCAATGTAGTTGCATGCAAGCCGAGCCCATTCAAACAACCCATCTGACTTTTGCATTAGTTGGGTAAATGTTGCATCATCAAAGTCATTCAAATCTCTCAGCTGATGAGAGATGTACAACTGGATGTCATATTCTGTGCATGATTTAGGTATTTGATCCATGGACTTGTGTTGGATGCCAGCTGTACCACTGAATGCCCTGCTGATGTCATGAAGGGGCCTCGAAGTAACAAGGATGCGAAAATTTGATGGTAATTCTTTGGCATCCCCAAGGATTGAAAGGATATCATGACGTGAGAATCTATCACCACTCTCATCCAGTGCATCAATGACAATGACAACATGTTTGCTCATGTCCCTCACAAGGCAGGTGACAGGTGCTGCAATTAGCTTGTGCCACTGTTGAGTAATGTCAGGAGTGCTGGCAAGTGCTGGCTTGCTTGTGACAAGTTTGATTAAATGATCCTTCATGCCCGGAATGCAAGCAGCCAAGTCATGTGCAACAGTGGTGAAAAGTTTTTGGTAACGTGTGGTAATTTGTTGGTTGAAGCAGAAGCATGACCCAATGCCATTGACCTCATCTATCCACCAACGGGCAATGGTGTGGGCAATTGCAGACTTGCCAGTACCAGCAAGACCTGAAAGCCAAAGAACACGTGGAGCAGTTGTGTCAGCAGCAGTAACCCAGGTCTTGATTTCTCCCAGGATATCAACCCTCGTGCCATTGAAACAAGCCTTCCTTGCATCAATGCCAGCTCCTTCAGCATAAGCCATCATGCTAAGTGAATGATCTGACAATGCAAGCTCGGAGTGATGTTAATATTCACTGATGATGCCCACCATCCATGTAGTTGGTTGTAGTAACATTAACGTCTCTCCCTGCGGAGTTGATCTGGGTGTCTTTAATCACAAATCCACTTGCTCCCTTGAAATAGTGAGCGACGGAAGATGTACCTTGCTGTTTAGGCACAGTCAATTCCACGCAATTTAATTAGGGCTTGAGGTACCTTGGCAGGAACACGATCTCCTGGCTCAGTCAGCTGCACTACAGGGATCGCAACCTCGCTCTTAGACACATGACTCGAATCAGTTACACTCTTTTCTAATCCTTGATTGACCTGCCGTCATTGGTGAGAACGTGTGCATGGAACATTAAAACGATATGGCGAGCACACCTTTATGGATGCTCGGGAATATTTATCCAACGAAGGTACGCCGCTCGCAGTATCCTGTAATGCCAATCATATATTTGAATCTGCTGCGATGTTGACGTGAAATGACAACACACTCGTGCGTCGATCGGCGACCCCCCTATGTTAATGCCTCCACCCAGAGCACTTGCATCTTGTAAGGAAACATGGGTTGACTTGTCCGCCTTGGATCTCGTTTCTTGACCGCCAACCTGACACTGAATATGAGAGCAGTGCTAAACGAAAAATGTATCCGAACATACACCGCTGAAGTAGGCATCGCCAACGGTAGGGTGGTGACCTTCAGGGTATGGATCCCTCTTCAATGTGGTTACTATTGCAAAACTTGCTCTTTTGTTATTATATGACGCACCACGACAGGCTTTACGCATGCATCGCCTCCTGCCTCTGCCTGTACAGGAGTAGAAGGCCTCGGAGAACGATTGGCCTTAAGTACATTGAGAAGACCGTGTTTGAACTTTCGATATAGCGGCGATCGAGATTCCTCAGCGTCCTAAGGTATCCAGAGACTGTAGTAAGCCAAAACAACACTGTATCCATTGGGATTTGCACATGCCGAAGTCAATTCGCGGACAGTTCTATCCATGTCTCCATCAATATTGCGGTTTTGTTTCGATTTGTTCCTGACCATTGTGAACGTATGAATGCGAGATGCGCTGTGGCAGCGGAGCTTCAATGTTCGACCGGTGTTTCCCGGCCGAAGCGCATTTTCCTCTTGAGTCACCATCAGCCGGGCATGGTACGTATCCAGTTAGCATTGGTTGCACATAAGTTGGATCATCTATCCGTGCAGCATATTCCTCTTCACCATGGTTAGTTTTCCCTCCTTCGGATCCATGACGCCCCTTTTCAAGGCGGATGACGGTATCATCACTGGTTTGTTGTCTATTCCTGGTTATATGCCAGCTCTGTGCTGACAGCTGGTATCCAAGGGTGCATCACACGGTCTCGATTCTCGAGGGCTAACGGTGCTGAAAGAAGAGAGACATTTAAAACAGTATGTTGAGAGATTCTAGGCGTACGCCCAACGGTTGGGTACTTAAAATCCAAATCGTTGCGGACAACACGTTGAATAGATCAAGTGTCGCTGTTTTTATGTCGATGCATTGACGCAATCCGTCGAGCAGTAACCGACCGTCTGTCCGTGTAATCTTGCGAATTGGATACCATACTGATACCCACATACTGTAGCCAAAGTGTGCACCAATTCCGGCACAGGTGGGTACTTCGAGTCACCCTCGTCGCCTACTCAGCTGCATCCTGAAGCGAGGCATGTGTAAGTCCCCGAATGAGCAATATAGTGAAAGTATCAAGAAGCTCCAGCAGAGTTGAATAAAAGTAGCACGTGTGGTCGGCTCGGCCCGACGGCTCGTTTGATGACCGTATTCGCTCATGTTATCATTCCCACCTGAAATATTCTTGACCATCTTTGAGTTCGCGACTTGCGCCCATGGCGTCCTCAATCCAGACCCTCTCGACATGAATTTTCAGCTTTTCATCACAAACGACCGCCAGAGCGCTCTCAGACGTTCTCTGGTACTTTTCTCACGTCAGGCATCTGCACCCTCGCTCATGTTTGCTAGCGGGCAAAGCTCGCCCTGCTCCGTGTCTGCAGGGCCTGGAGAGAGCTGGCGACCCCATTACTGTATGAAAACATCGTCATTGGACAGGGCAGATATCTGCCATCCATTTGCAGCGTGCTCGAGGCATCGCGCCGCCACTCAGGCGATAATTGTCCTCTAGGCCAATGGACCAAACGTCTAGACATCGCGTTACGTGACTCGTCGCGTCCAGCTGACGAGGAATTGGCACTTCTCGCCGATATCGTCCGATGCCTCTCCGATCTGGAAATTGTGACGTTTTCCCTGTCGTCCGTGCAATACACTCTACATGATTATTCACCTGGCGTCATCTTGACGGCTCTGGTAATGACTTGCGCCCATTCCCTCAAATTCATTCACTGGTTTCGTGAAACTTTGGTACCCGATGCGCAGGACTTGGCTGCCCTGCTCAGAAAGGCTCCAAACCTCCGCTCCTTCCGCACACCCCTCGTCCCTGTCAAGGGCTATGAGCAAGACAATGACGAGTTTACTCATACATCCATCACGGCAATTCACGCTGAATGTGGAATCCCAGGCTTGGATTTCCTCATACCTCCCCAGCGCATGAAACTCCCTTCTCTCCGCCAACTGTCATTTTCTCTTCCGCTTTTTGCCCCGGATACGCGTTGGAGAAATTTCCTCGAAATGCATGGCAGTCATCTGCAGCACATACAAGTCTTGATTCATTCGGCAAGCAACCTACAGCCAGACTTGATATGTATCGTAGCATCGTGTCCCAGCCTGATCAGGCTCGACTTTGTCTTTTCATATTGGTCCCACACACCATTCCCAGTCACGTTACCACCAACAGTACAACATCTTGGCATTTTTTGCGCTCAGGGACAGGTTCCAAGCTACCAACTCTTCTTCTCCCATTTAGACAAGATCGAGCATGGAGTCAACTTCAAGTATATACAGTTCTCGGGCAAGCGAAATGTTGTGGACATTTGCAAGCATAGGCAACAATTCATCACAGGAACGACACGACTTAGAGGTAGCGGAATTAGATTTCTAGATCACAGAGGAATATACTTGGCATGACTCACCCGATTGACTTCCCCGCAATCCGGGTTATGGCGGTGCAATCGCTACTAGTACTATTAAAGGTTAGTACATGATGATGTCGCCCGAGCGCCACCGAGAGGCCCGTTCCCCGTGATCCAGGTTGACTTGTCCTCCCGTTTAGACAAGATCGAGCCTGCAGTCGACTTCAAGTATATACAGTTCTCGGGCAATCGAAATGTTGTGGACATTTACAAAAAGATTGATACGATAGGAGTAGTGGGATTAAAATTAAGGCTGGTCGATCGAGCGCCACCGAGAGACCCGATCGCACCGCCATAACGCGGATGGAATCGGTCCCTTGATTTCCTAGCACTATTAAAGGTCGGTACATGGTTCTGCAAACACATAGTGACTTGTCCATCTACCATGTCCAAGCCCCAGACTGATCTTCGCGATGTGCTCGATACCGAGATCAAGTTCGTCGACACTTTATTTGCAATGCCTTTCTCGTTAACTGACTACACAGGGAATGGCACTTCCGTGAGTTGCGCCCACCAAGGTTGGTTTACCGTGTAAAGCTGAGAGATGGTGGATGAGACATCTACTTCCACCACAACAACGCTCAAGAGCATCAGGCCGCACTTGAACTGCGTGATGCTGTTTTACAGCTCAGGCGTGACGGTGCGTTTGTCGCGGTTCCCTTTCATACCGTCCACACGGAAGCTTTCGGACCCCATCCAACCGGTAAGCGCAGAAAGCTGGTCTTGGGACTCGGTACAATTTATGCATAGGCTCCTTTGAAATTTGGGCTCCCGCGGAATCGTTTGCGTCCGTGTTTTCCTACTTGAGCAAGAACAAAGGTCAATTGAGGTGAGACAATTTTGACCCGCGGGACTCATTGAGGCCAACTAAACAAATTCGGATGAAGCGTCCTCGTTCATCCCCTAACGCGTGAAATAGTAAGCATGGCATTCCTAGTTTTGCAGATATTCTGATTTCCTTTCGATTCTTTAGCTCGAGTTACGTGACGTCTAGCTACAGCCTACCGTGTCTGACACAATAATACAGAGACCATGTAGATCATCACGCATGGATAGGACCTTCCTACCCATTGAATCTTTCTGTGTTGCCTCCGCGAGTCGAGGAAGTTCCTCTGCAGTACCCAAGCCTCAGTACGTTTCATTCCATGTTCTAGTATTTGACCTGATGGCGTGGATTAAAGAGCTTGGATATTCATCGACGGTGCCGAAGATGTCGTTGGAGGAAAGGTTGAAATCGGGTGACAACATCGAAGCATTGGTTAAAGGAGAGAAAGGTGCAGCGGAAGCCCCGCCGAGAACGGCGTGATTTGTCGTATTATAATGTGTATCAATTTACACAATTGGAATTATCTGCCAAAGCGAAGACTGAACCATTATTGGTTCTTCGGCAATGGCGGGACGGATATCCATAACGACCATGAGTTTTGAACAGGCATCTTCAATGCTTCCGGTGCGGAACTCTAGTCGTAACCTGTCGAGAGATACTAGTAAGCGTAGCTCGATGACGTACCACAATATGGGTACTTCCTCTATAAAGCTTCGAAAATAAAATTTGCTACCGATCAAGCTATCAGCTTCAAGCTTCAAGAGTTAAATCTCAAGATCTTACCATGACTAATCAGAGCGTGATGCCTTTGCCATAGTTATCATCACGTACGTGCTGCTAGTGTCAGAGCCTTGCTGGTGTCAATCATGTCGTCCACAAGTCAGTTGAAAATTGAGGCACGAGTCTGCCCACCATCAAAGAAGACGATGTGGATCTCCACATCCCAAGTACCGAGTCTGTAAATAAGCATTTCAGACACCTCAGTCGTAGAATAAATACAGATTCCATTAGTCTCACCTCTGAGCCGAGTTGTAGTTCATTGGTTCCCGACCACTCAACGACGTACAAGGAGTGCCTATAACGTCCTTCAAGGCTGTGCAACTTGTCCATTTGAACTCGGCGCCCTGCGCCGTTTCCATGTCTCGTCCTAGCTCCCTCAGTCTCCATTCAGTCCCATCTTGTCTCCTACCTCCCAAACCCCTTGTCGACTTCCTCCCCGATCCGTTGTGCGTTCTGTCAAGAAAAACTGATTGATATTGTCATTGGACTGGACACACTGGAAACAGGTTGATTATCATCCTAGCAACGGTAGTGAGACACGAGTACTTAAAAGCCGTCCAAAAGCTGAGGGCGAGCAAGGCTGGACCTTACTTTCACTTTCACATTACAACTACCAATGCGTTTCGCTGTGCTTACCGCCTTCTTTATTTTCCTGTCTGCTGTCTGTGCATTTCCGGTGCCACATGTCAAGGCGCGCGACAATCATGAAGCAGATTTAGCCATCTTCGTACTATAACTCCTATCATTCTTGGTTTTAGCAGGTGTTGATTATTTAATTTAGAAGCGATGGCCATCGTCCATTCAAGAATCTGCCGGAGTTCATTTTTCGGTATACTTTACTTTCTTTGCACTGGCAGCCTGTTCACTTTTCTTAGAAACGCATTAACGGGGCTGTGCATCTGAAAAAGGACTGGGAAACTGCACGAGGGTCACGTGAAGGTCACGAGTTCCCATATAAGACCGATCTCATCATTGGCAGAAAAACACCTGAGAAACTTGCCTTCCAGACAGATCAGTGGATCATTGCAAATGTTCAACAGACAATGCCGTCACATAGATTCCTTGACACTTATATAGAGACTCCATACGTATACTATACTTATAGAAAGCCATGATCCACCTCTGGTAAATACGTATGTTGTTTGCACTCAACATACAAGTTCTTGGGCCTTTCGTCGCCAGAACGGCCCCTGGCACCGATGTTATTAAGTTCATGTTAATGCAGTGAGTCGAGCAATGTGCAGAAATAGCAGGACGGAGCAGCCTGTAAATGCTCGAGATTGCGCTTCCACCGGCTGTTGAAAAAGTGTTTCATCTTCCTAGTATGTATTATCACCCGCTCCGTATCAAAAGAGCTCCAGTCATGGTTAGTGAAGCAGCTTGGACGGATGTGGCCTAGAAAGTCGATCTCATCTATGACAAATGGTCATATAGACATTCCATTCTGTAAGTTGGTGTGAACTGACCTCCGACCTGCCATGCGAAGCAGTGGCTACCCACTAAACCCATCGGATAGCGCCGTTAATGGCACAGGGGTGTACCCTGTTTTATCTCGCCGCGAGTCAGGCGAACGTTTGGTAGCGGCCGGTACATTGGGCATCATCGACGTTCACATAATTGTCGAGAGGCAAACGTCGTCAGCAGTGGTTGATGTGGCTGCCAAATATGCAAAGCACTGGAGACATACGCCAACTCCAGGGGAGGCTCCGTCGCGTTCCGAGTCAGCGACCTTCAAAGGGAGACACCGCGCTCGGATGCAAGTCGTCCTTGTTTCCTTGAGAAGTCTTAAGTAGGCAGCCCTACTTTGTCTACGAACCAAGGACGGCACAGCCTCGTCGTGCGCCTTGGTGCATATATCGCTGGCAGTTGACCAGAAAAATCGTTGGGACAGCGGTAACTAGAGCTACATTCTAACTTCCCTCAGGAAGAACCTGTTGAATCTATGTTGGTCAGCGATGGTGGCTTCCAGGTTTCGATAGAAACCGCGGTTCCTGTTTGTTAGAGAGCAGCGAATACATAATATCGTCAGGCTAATACTTATCCGTGAAAGGACGAGCCTTATGACTTGACTTATTTCCCATCGAATGTGATGATTGGGCAGGATGAGCGCTCTGTGCGACAAATAGTTGTTGGAGGTTCCCGTGGTTTCAACTTGATTCAATCCTTTCCGTAAGTTGGCAACCATAGTGATGTCGTTCCGATGAATCTGATCCTCAAGAAGTAGGTAATATGGTTGTGAAGTACATCCGCCGCCGTATCGTGGAGCGAGGAAAGGCGGAGTAAGCAGAATTATAGAATATGGGAGTAAGCTTTCACTTCAAAGCCGACGGCTTCCCACATAATTCACCCGGTCTTGCTATACCTTGCGACGGACCCGGAACGCAGGCACGGTTCTCACGCTCGCTTAGTACCATGCTTCGATTCATCCTGGCACTGGCAAGCTTTGACGGTCTGATACACTTTGACTTTTATCCGACGAGTTTCACATATTGACATTGCGAAAGTCACCCGTTAAACCGGCCTACAGATGTCTAGTTTGATTTATATCAAGTTAGCTACTTAGAGTTCGCCTCACTTCAGCCACGAAATGACGTCGTAACGTCATCTTCCCAGTCTAGATAGATAGAAGCACCTGTCACCAGACTACGTGCTCACGAAATGGGCGACTTGCGTAACGATGATCGATATGATATCGAAGGGGTTGGTAAACTTGCTTTGTTCGTCGATCAATATCCAAACTCAATGCATCGATAGCCCTGTAAATGCATAATCGCCGTGTTGAATAGATGTTCAACCTGGATGCCTCTCCCATCATGCATACTACTCCTAATGCATAGGATTCAACCAAGCAAGACCGGTTTTTAGTACGATGCCGGGTGATGCGTCACAGCATGGAGTAAAGCATTGCCACGGGAACCAACCATATCGTTATGTCGTGACTGAGTAATTTTAAAACTGTGTTTGCTCCCGTCGCCCCTGAAAGCTGAGGAGTGTTGGGAACCAGGTGATTGGTGAAGATTCTGCCCAGTTCGCAACTTGGTTGCTTCCAGCTGTCATCCTATGCTATGCACTGCAGTTAGTTTGATGTCGAGGTCCTCGAGCCGAACAAGGTCATATGTGGCTGTGCTTGATCAGTATCCAGTTTCGAGCTCGGGCATCTTGGTGGTTCAGATCAACATAATCCAAAACATATATCCAGGTTTGGGCTGTTCGGCTCGCGTTTCACGCACGAAGTCGACCTGTGCATATTGGGATTCCTGTGGGCTAACAGCTTCACAACGTGTGCATAGATGGAGACCAACCATATTTAGCAGGTAAGCTGAATGTTTTATTTTGGATTCATCAATCTCTCTCACCATCATGACTCTGTGCCTATCACGTTTCGCCCAATACCCTCTACGGGCCAGTATCACTATAAAAACGTCCTTGGATCCCACAGATGCTCTATCTCCGTATTTTTACTCGTCCATACCCAAAGACGGACCTAAACCATGGCGAGGTTTAGTGTTGCCATCTTCTTAACCCTCTCCGCGCTCAACAGTTGGAGGACGGCCGCGGGCGCGTCGTTATCTGCGTCAAGAGCCATACCATTCGATCCTGGGTTTGACATATTCCAAGTCGCGCAGCTCGCAGAAGCTCTTCCATCGCATTCATGGGAGTATGGAACAGCATCCGAGGCGCTGCTCGAACTGCACGAACGGGATGTCTCCGTGTTTGGAGACTACCCGTTCCCTCCCCCGGTACTGTCTGCCGATGACAGTAGGTCCCTCGCATATGCATCGACCAAGTTCAACCTTTCGACGGGGTCGAATACGTTGGTTTATGGAGACGGAGCGGTGGGCGATCCTGCCAGTCTTGGGATTAGCGCGTATCTGTTGGGGATGACGAACGCAACGTTGGCAGCGGCTGCAAAGAGGGAACTTGATTACGTTTTGAACCAAGCTCCAAGGTTTTGGAACGGTGCGATTTCTCAGCGGTATAATTATCCTGAGCTATGGTGCGTCTTGTCGTGTTCTTAGTTTGATTGACCGTTTATGGGGGGATAGGGCTGATTTCATGTACATGGCACCGCCGTTCATCGCGTATTACGGCGCTGCCACCGATAATTTTGATATACTTCAGCAAGCTGTCGATCAGTGTAGATTGCAACGAGCTATTCTATTAGCGAACGATACGTACGTATCGGGGGCGTGGACACATATCCTGGGCCCGGCGAGCACCGACCCTGGTGTTTGGTCGACGGGAAACGGATGGGCAGCGGCGGGGATGACGCGCGTCTTGGCTACTGTGCTAAAGGCGCCCGTCGCGAAAGCAAACCGATGGTGGCGAGATGATGCGGCCAAGGAACTAAGCTATTATATTCAGGAGATTCTGGATGCGGCGATGAATTCAGATCTGGACGACTTTTTGTTACGGAATTACTGGAATGATTATCTTAATTCGGACGGCCATGGATATGGGGAGACTTCGGGCACAAGTTTACTGGCGGCGGTTGCGTATCGAATGGCGGCGATGCCGGAATGGGTGTTGCCGGAATGGAAGGCGCTCGATTACGCGAGTTGGGGGGACTGGGTTAGGAGGACGCTCGGGGAACAGATGAGTCTGGAAATCCGCATGTGACATCGAACGGAACGGTGACGCCGTCGGTGAATCCACTGAATTGGGGCGACAAGACGCCGTACACGGCCGGAAGTCCGGAGGGACAGAATTTTGTGGTGTTGATGTATGCGGCCTGGAGAGATTGCGTGTATGCTGATGTCTGCGAGCGATGGCCCGATATACAATAAAAATATTATTGTTGCGCAACTTGTCGTGTGATGCGCCGTGGGAACTTTGGGACAAGTGCCATTATGCATCTTAAAACGCCCAACCCAACCATCTTTTGTTCGGTCCCTCTTCTCCCTTCTTCCCTTCATCATGTCCTCCAAAGGTACGCACAGATCCCCTATTCTGCCTCAGCTCATTCCTTTCGCAGCAATCCGTGAATATGATGCCAAGCTTCTCCTCGCCTATTGGTTAGAAAGGGCACCAGCTGTCGCCCCCATGCGCAGGTCAAGACAAATTTAACTATCCCGCTCCCAAAGTGGCTCAAGTGTCCTGGGATTCGGAGACGAACACCATCACTCCCGATTCCAAGCTTCCGAGTTGGGTTTTCACCACCAAACTCGTCGCCAAGCCCGATCAGCTCATCAAGCGTCGTGGAAAGGCCGGTCTTCTCGCTCTCAACAAGACGTGGGACGAGGCAAAGGCATGGATCTCGCAGCGTGCAGGGAAACCTCAAAAAGTACGTGTTTCTTGTAAGGTCCTACATTTTACGTCCATATGGTCGCGACATATGTTCTTCTATCGCCGATCGCTTCTTTACCCTCTTCCTAATCTCATCACATCTATATTACTTCGACACGTGTTTTCCGGCAGGCGTTGTATGCGCGCAATATCAACCACGTGTTTTTAATCTCGTCTGACATTTTCCCTAGGTCGAAGCCGTCACTGGAACCCTTAACAACTTCATTATCGAACCCTTCCTTCCTCATCCCTCCACCACCGAATACTATGTTTGCATTACGTCTGCGCGTGAGGGTGACAACATCCTCTTCACACACGAGGGCGGCGTCGACATTGGTGATGTCGATGCAAAGGCTCTCGTCCTTAATATTCCCGTGACGCAGCCCTTCCCATCTCGGGAGACAATAGCGGATACCCTGCTGAAGCATGTTCCTGCAGAAAAGAAAGAAACGCTCGTCGATTTCCTTATTCGCCTCTACAGCGTCTATGTCGACCTCCATTTCGCTTATCTCGAAATTAACCCCCTGGTTGTCCTTGACGCCGTCAACGGTGGCGAGCCCCAAGTATGCTACCTCGATATGGCTGCCAAGCTCGATCAAACCGCTGAAAGCATCTGCGGACCCAAATGGGCGATCGCTCGTGACCTGACAGTATACGCCCAAAACGAAACCACCGAGATCAAGACTGCCTCGTCTGGAAAGGGTCCTGTTACCGCTGATCGTGGACCACCTATGGTACGTATTTTGAGCGCATATATATACCATATTGATGTACGCGTTTAGGTTTGGCCTGCTCCTTTTGGTCGCGACCTGACCAAAGAAGAAGCGTACATTCAAAAGCTTGACGCATCGACAGGTGCATCTCTGAAGCTCACAGTCTTGAACGCAGAGGGTCGGGTATGGACGATGGTTGCTGGTGGCGGTGCTAGTGTCGTCTACTCTGACGCCATTGCTGCACACGGTTTCGCCCATGAGCTAGCAAACTATGGCGAGTATTCTGGTGCTCCGAGTGAAGGTCAAACATACGATTATGCCAAGACAATTAGTATGTGCCCTTGATTTCATTCATGCGACAAACGCTAATCCCTCTTAGTCGACCTGATGACACGCGGGACTCCTCGACCCGATGGCAAGATTCTCATCATCGGTGGTGGAATCGCCAACTTTACAAACGTAGCGGCAACGTTCAAGGGCATTATTCGCGCTCTGAAAGAGTACAAGACCCAGCTGATCGCCCACTCGGTCAAGATCTTTGTCAGACGTGGTGGTCCCAACTACCAGGAGGGCCTCAAGGCGATGCGTCTGCTTGGCGAGAGCCTTGGTGTCCCAATCAGGGTGTTTGGTCCGGATACGCATATTACCGACATCATCCCGCTCGCTCTTGACGTCAAAGTCAAGAAGAACAAGGATTTGGGTCTTAGGTCTGTGCAAGCGGAATCGCCCCCTCCACGAGTGGCAACGATCGAAGAGCCGTCTGAGAAGACGAGCATCGGAGCAATCCATGCTGACGGAGAGCGCACCCAGCCGTCGGATCAGATAGTCCACTTCCAAACTTCTGCTGGCACTGCCAGGCCTTCTTTCCGTCCATTTGACGAAAAGACTCGCTCGTTCGTTTACGGACTGCAACCCGCGCGATTCAAGGAATGCTTGACTTTGATTATTCTTGCGGTCGTGCTACTCCTTCTGTTGCTGCAATGATCTATCCATTCGGTGGCCATCACATCCAAAAGTTCTACTGGGAACTAAGGAGACTCTTCTTCCGGTCTATACAAGCGTAAAGGACGCTGTCGCCAAGCACCCCGACGTTGACGCAATCGTCAACTTTGCGAGTAGCCGTAGCGTCTACAGCAGCACCTCGAGTGCTTAAGTTATCCTCAGATCAAGGCCATTGCCTTGATCGCCGAGGGTGTTCCCGAGCGACACGCTCGCGAAATTCTCTGGAAAGCGGTAGAGAAGAACGTGCTTATCATTGGTCCTGCTACCGTCGGTGGTATTAAGCCTGGCTGCTTCAGAATCGGAAACTCTGGAGGGTACGTAAGCTACCTGAGCAATATATTATTTCTGACACTATCTGTACAGCATGATGGACAACATCATTGCGTCGAAACTTTACCGCCCTGGTTCCGTCGGCTACGTGTCCAAGTCGGGCGGTATGTCCAATGAACTCAACAATATCTTGTCCTCGTCACCGATGGTACATACGAGGGTATCGCCATCGGTGGTGACCGCTATCCTGGTACCAGCTTCATCGACCACCTCCTACGCTACGAGCGGGATCCCGATTGCAAGATGCTCGTTCTTCTCGGTGAGGTCGGCGGCATCGAAGAATATCGGGTCATCGATGCAGTCAAGAAGGGCATTATCAAGAAGCCCATCGTTGCTTGGGCGATTGGCACCTGCGCCAAGATGTTCACGACTGAAGTGCAATTCGGTCATGCGGGCAGTATGGCCAACAGCGACATGGAGACTGCCGATGCCAAGAACCGCGCAATGAGGGAGGCAGGTTTTATTGTTCCCGACACGTTTGAGGAGTTGCCGCAAGCTTTGAAGGAGACGTACGAACATCTCGTCCGGAGCGGCAAGATTAAACCGAAGGTGGAGAGAGATCCTCCTACCATTCCGATGGACTACAAGTGGGCTCAAGTGCGTGACGTGGTTGAAACCGAAGCGCGTATGCTAATCCCTTCCAGGAACTCGGCCTCATTAGGAAACCGGCTGCGTTCATCTCAACTATTTCGGACGAGCGTGGACAAGAGTTGTTGTATGCTGGTATGCGGATTTCAGATGTCTTTAAGGAGGATATTGGTGTTGGAGGAGTCGTCAGCTTGTTGTGGTTCAAGCGACGTCAGTGCCATTCCGTCCCTTGCAAGACTTTTTGACTGATCGACATGTTTAGGCCTACCACCATGGGCGACCAAGTTTATCGAGATGGTGTTGATGCTGACCGCCGATCATGGTCCAGCCGTTTCTGGCGCAATGAACACAATCGTGGCCACCGAGCTGGGAAAGACTTGATTTCGTCGCTCGCCTCAGGTCTGTTGACGATCGGCAGCCGTTTCGGTGGTGCCCTCGACGAAGCCGCAAGCATGTTCTCAGAAGCTCGCGACACAGGCTTGACGCCGCGCGAGTTTGTCGACAGTTGCAGAAAAGCGAACAAATTGAGTGCGACTGAATTACCTTATCTTCTCTTTGATTTACTTACCGTTAATTAGTCAGTGGAATTGGGCATAAGATTAAGAGTGTCAACAACCCTGATCTTCGTGTCATGCTCGTCAAAGAATACGTCCAGAAGCATTTCCCCAGCCATAGCTTGCTAGACTATGCACTTGCCGTCGAAAAGGTTACGACGACGAAGAAGGACACGGTAAGTCAAACACTCTGTGGTGATCTAGATCTAACGTAATACAGCTGATTCTCAACGTTGACGGGTGCATCGCCGTTTGCTTCGTCGACTTGTTGCTTGACAGCGGCGCTTTCACACCAGAGGAAGCTGATGAGTACATCAAGGTCAGTAGCGCATTTCTCTTGGTGGTGTTCGTCCCGCTGATTGATGGAAAGATTGGAACTTTGAATGGCTTGTTCGTCCTCGGACGGAGCATCGGCTTCATCGGTCACCACCTTGACCAGAAGCGTCTCCGTGCGCCGCTGTACCGCCACCCGGCTGACGACATCTTTATCAACATGGCTGAAGTTTCTCATCCACGCGTATTGGGCAAGATGCAATGAGTAAGCGCTTGCGTATATTTCGTTCTGATCTGGTTGTTCTGCCCTTCATAAAAATGTGATGTAGTTGGAAGTTGTGAAAAGTGAAAGAATGTTGTAGATTGCTTATAATACTGAAATTTCTTGTTGACGTATAATGTCAAGATCTCGCTACCTGTGTATTTGAGAGTATAGTGTGCTGCAGTGCACTACTAGAGGCTCAACATAGAATGACGTACTCATTGGATACTTAGTGTACAGTAAAAGTAAAGTTTTCATGTGGGATTTGATATTGACAAGATCAGCAGCTGGCATTATGCCTGAAAACAATACACATATCTGTAAATTAATCTTTCTGCCACTTTTCCGACCTCCTTATGTTTCCTGTGTAGTCATAGAACAGAAAGGGGCTTCCAGCCGAAACTGGTTGTTATCATCCATTTCTTATCCAACTTGTTTTTGATAGCCGTCTCGTTCATCCCGCCATGCAGTGGTGCACAGCCGTACCAGAACCCACCGCACTGGGTAGGTTGTGGTTTGCGGTCGAGAGTTTTCCTTTCTTAACACACTTTGTGCAGTCACACCCTGTTGCGGGCTTTTGCGTATGGCATAGCATATTGGTTCTATTTTACTATTTGGGAACCGAGGCAGACAAATTCTGCGTTAGAGAGGAGTATTGTTAACTGTCGTTGCTACGACTAGAAAGCAATAACCTATGCTAAGTGGTACTGTTGTATGTTAGCAAACTGACGCGTCAGGTAACGCGCCGTCGTGACTGTGACATTGGTTCGTGCGCCACTCCCCCATGTCCGAGGCAGCACTACCTCTACCCTCGGAGCTCCGGCTGTTCTGTTTGCCAGTTTGGAGCGTGGAAACAGAAACGGATTCTAGTTTTCATGTGGATATAAGTCTACATGATGAGAAAGGGTTTCCCACCACCGTCGAGCATCTCAAGCGTGAAATCAAAAAGAAAATGAGAGGACATAATGACGTTACTTTCAACTCATTGTCGCTCTACAAAGTCTCTATCATGATCGATGACGATGCCCCCGTCGGATACTTATCCAAGAAGGTGGAAGAGAACAGGAAGAGAACTCAAACATTGTCGAACACTAGGCTAATCAAGAAAGTATTTCCAACACAACCAGACTATGACAACTATCATATACTGGTGGATTTCCCCGGCCGCTGTGAGTATGGCTTCTCTTTGGCTTTGGCTAGGATGACTCAAGATCACTTGCATGTAGCGATACCGGAAATTACCCTCAAATTATGGTGCATTATTCAAGGCCCAGCAGGCGCCATTCGCAATGACACATTCCATATATCAATCAATGGAAATGCTGATGTTCACGATCTTAAGCAAACCATCAAGCAGGCAAAGATGCATACACTTGATTACATTGATGCTAGCAATCTCGTTCTTTTCAACGTCTCTTCCCTTTCGATCTTGATTGATGTCACATTCGATGAACGCTTAACAGAAGAGAACAGGAAAAATGCTTTGTTGCCCAATGCGTCAATCCGGGACTTATTCCCGGTCCAACCGGATCTAAACAATTATCATATACTCGTGGATTCCCCTGGCCATCGTGAGTAGGACTGCCATTCAGCTTGGTCCATGATGACTCAAGGTCAGTGGTATATAGCGATACCTGATATTACTGGTGTATTCTAAGCCAAACAGGCGAAGATGCATTCCCTATATCAATCAACGGAAATTCCGACGTTCACGCTCTTAAGCAAACCATTAAGGAGGCAATTCCGAATACCCTGGGTCACCTCGATTCTCGCGTCCTTCGGCTTTTCGATGTCTCATCTCTATCGATCATGATGGATGAGTCTTTCGATGAACACATCAAGCGTGTTCACCTGGGTAGTATGCGACGCTTGAACCCGGCAGAGTATATTTCGAAGATTTTTGGATCATTCAATGACAACCGGTTGCATGTCATCGTCCGATTTCCGAGTGGTGAGTCTGATTGGCTCTTGGCTATGTGGTGTTTGCTCATCTGTTTGATACAGATCCTGTTCCTGCAGTAGAGGGAGATTCAGAACGAAGAGATACCGTCGCTGCATTGGATAACCGTCCGTTTTTGTTTGTTTTTTTTTTGACATTTTTCAAATTTGGCTGACTTTTGGTAGGCTTTCGAAAGACGCTTGACAGTATCAGGACGGCTTCCTCTCCTTCTGAATCAGCAAAATCGTCTGGATACCCAGAGGCACAAAAGCGTTATGGCATCTGTGATGGTCGAAACGAAACAGCTCCTGGACCTCCGGTCGAATTGTTTCACCCCGTATTTGCTCACTTTTTGAATGATTTGGGCCAGGAAAAATTACCAGTTGCCAAGGAGACTTCTCGTATCGTCGTTGATTATATGAAAGCCGCGGCAAAATCGTATACAAGTGAAGATAAACGACGATCCGAATTAACAAAATTCCTTCCTGATATCATAGGTCAACCAATAGAATTGGCATACAACAGCGATAATACTCGTCCTGATGGCATGGTGAGGCACCAAACCCAGGCTTGGGGCCCTGCCGTGGTTCTGCTAAAGGAGGATAAAAACGAGTTAGGAGATGGAGGTTCTGATCCGTCGACGCAAGTCGGGTTGTCGTATGCTCGAACTTGGGCACAAAACGATGTAGGTGATGATGATTCTGGCTTTATTGTTCTGATAATCATTCTTAAGTATCAAAAACTTCGGGATATTTCCTGTTGGCCATCGTTCCTAATAGCGAACGGAGGACCTTGGATCACGATTCTTGGAGCCGTCTTTGGCGACCGTCCAATAGTCCAACGTCTCACTGACTATATATGGGTTGGAGTTGACACCGCACTACACAATCGGCTAATTCCCAGAGTGGCCAGAACTTTTTTCGCTCTGAAAAGAGGTCTTGAAAGGCTCAAAGACTATTATAGCAGCCTGCAGCCAGTTCTTCATCAATCGATGTCGACATCATCAATGCGATTACCGCTACGTTTCTTTCCTTCATTCACGGCATACCTTGACAAAGGAAACAATAAAGTTCATTTCGAGTACCTTGGGTTTCTTGAATCTGACATCAGTTGTGTCACTCTCCATGCACAAACGTGCCAAAAACCACATAAGGATATCGTCGTCAAGTTTGTCGAGAGGTACTGTCAAGAGGCACACGAATTATTAGCTCAGCAACATCTGGCTCCTGAACTTCTTTATTATGGAAAACCCAGTCTTGAAAATGGCGCACCAAATTACGGAGAGCTTTCCATGGTCGTCATGGAATTCATTCGCGGCGAAACACTGCTCGTAGCCAAGAACAGGGTCGACCGAGTAGAAGTCAAGGGACAAGTTGAACGTGCTATTCATTTATTGCATCAGGTAGATATCGTCTTCGGCGATCTTAGAAAACCAAATGTGATGATTATGAACCAAAATGAAGTAAGGCTTATCGATTTCAATTGGGCTGGGAAAGCTGGGGAAGCTGAATACCCATATCTGATATCGCCTGCGATTGCATGGCCACCTGGTGTCGAACCCCTTAGTCTGATGGAAAAACGTCATGATTTAGTGATGTTGGAAAGATTGATTTAGTACGATTGATACAAGATTGAATAGTCATGTCGTGGTGCGATAAGCCGTTGAGCTTTTCAGTATGTACTGGTATACTGGTAACCTCTAACGAGCGGAAGAATGCTGGTGAGATATACTCGTACATCCAGCGTGTCCATCTCGACCTAGTACAATGTGACAAACAAGGTAATTGAATAACGTTTGTGCTCGCCTTCCCAACAAAGCAGCAGGCTGGCAGTGCGTTTAGAAGTGCTAGAGCGGCAGGCCAGGCTCCAACAACTTAATGTGTCGGACAAGCTGCGCGAAATGCATGGCAACCTCGACACATGACATGTCATCATCACCTCCGACCTACCTCATAATGCATTTTTGTCATATTTCTGTCATGCATTATATGTTATGAAATATTTGCAGAATTTGAGTGGCCCCAAGGTGGGATCCCGCAAAATCCAATGCGTTTTCACGGATATGCATTTTGGGCATATGCATTATTAGCATATGTACTGTAGTTACCACCAAAGCAAACTAAGAATAGCAATCCAAATTCTTGCTTTACATAAGCCGGCGACCTAGTTCTGTCTCTCGACACTCATCGGCAGTGTCTGTCAAACTTCCAGCCTCGGCTGGGAGAAGGATGGATGGGAACTAGGGTTGAGATACGGACACCTTGATGTGTTTTCCACTCTCTGTTCAGATCCGTTTTCCAGTTCAGGTACCTTGCATGGCCTATGAAGACCTGAATGCCGCGCGGTGCTATTCAAGTAACGCCATCTGATGTTCCACTGCCTGGCCACCAACGCCGACGGCTGACAGGAAAATCCAGATTCCAGATTGGCCCAATCTCTCAGCTGAACAAGCGAGCAAATCCCCATCTCCGTACTGTCTTTACATAACTGTGAGCAGGAAGGACTTTCAGACAGTTCTTCGTGATCATTGGAAACCTCATCTCGTGGTTCGCCTTTCTCCAGATCTTAAGAATCGCACATTATGACCGACAGTTTGGGCATGTACGATGGGTCGTGTTCATGAATAGAGAAGTGTGAATATCGAATATTCGAATTGTTGGTCAGTCAGGGATATTTCTGTTGTCCTGACGTGATAATTGTCATAACCGATCTGCCGGACTCTACTGGTCCCTCACGCGATAGACACGAGCGCCAATAACCAAGTGCTCAAATAGCCAGACTGTATTGAAGAAAAAGTCGTCCGTGCAACTCTAAACCACGTCAAGCATCAGCATCACCGTAAGTTTGTTTTGTACAATGTAACATGAGAAATCTCATTGTTGCTTGATGTGTTCAGACTCGACTGGGATAGAAAACACGTAGTTACAAATTTTGGTTACAGGATCTCCTAGAAGTACATTATAGCTTTGTATTTGCACGTACACGAATATTTCCCTATTGCAAGTTGGATGTCAACGTTCCTCCCAACCTCTCATACTCTGTCAAGTTCGGACCCCAAGCACTCCCATTCCACCACTTGTGATAAATGGCATGGTCCGTTCCTACGACAAACAAGTCAATCCTGTTGGGGCCCCAGCAAACTGCCTTGGGTGTATTCAAACAAATTCCTCCTTGTCGCTCATAGTCGGTCTTGCTCGGCCCCCAAGATGAGCCATCCCACCATTTGTGGTATACTGCGCCATCGGTGCCAATGACAAAGACATCCAACCGGTTTGGGCCCCAAGACACCGCTTCGGGCTCATGGAGAAGAATACCACCCAATGACTCCCATGTTCCCCAACCTGAACCCTCGTTGTACCAGTTATGCCACAAAGCTGAATCGAGGCCTTTTCCGAAGACGTCGATTCTTCCGGTACCCCAACATACCGCATTTGGTTGTCCAACAAGCTGTCCACCAATAGATGTCCAGTCTAGCCAAGACGAGCCGTTCCAGGACCTAACCCACACCGCGCTATCGGTACCAGTCACGAATACGTCGATTCGGTTCGAACCCCATGAAACGACAGTGGGCGTGTCATAGAGGCACTTTCCACCTAGATTCTCCCAGGCTCCTCCAGCGCCTGATGGACCCCAAGACGAACCGTCCCACCATTTGTGATAGAGACCTCGATCGGTTCCAATGACGAATAAATCAATTCTGGATTCCGAACGCTCCGTGTCAGTTGTTGAACAACCCTCAAGTGATTGATCATACCGGTTGGAGCCCCAGCACACGGCAGAAGGCTTGCCCATACATATACCTCCCATTTTTTCATAGCCAGTGAAACTCGGTCCCCAGGCAGATCCGTCCCACCACTTGTGATAGATAGCGCTGTCCGTACCCGTCACGAAGACGTCGAGACGGTTGGCTCCCCAGGAAACCACTCCAGGATCATAGTAGCAGGTGCCACTCAAGCTTACCCAGGGACCGTCGGCCGGCACAGGGTGCCAACTCGAGCCATCCCAAAATTTTTGGTAGAGGGCAGAGTCAACACCCACTGCAAAGAGATCCAGACGGTTTGGGCCCCAGGACGTCATGATTGCATAAGAAGCCTAAAGATCGAGTAGAGCGCAGGAGTACTGAATTCCCGAGATGAGGGATGAGTCGAGAAAGTCCCGCCTTTTAAGGCTGCCATGAGAGGGGTCTGTGAACGAGTAACCAAATCGGGGGTGCAGCGTACTGGCACACGTTCGCATGGTTCTAGTCTTGAGCGGAGAGTACTGAATTGATTGTCTAAAGTTCTCCTAAATCTAATCAGCCGTTCATTCGGCGCGCAGCGTGATTCACGCTAAGGTCAAATCTGACGTGCATCACGTTTGGGAACCTGCCACACGTTTGTGTACTGAGCAGAGAGTAATGGCTTGATCAGACGTGTGTTCTCCCAGTGGCGACGGTCGCGCTCCCTTTCGAATGTTCCTCCTCGTTGGTGTCTTGCGCTCATGATCACGACCTCGATTAGTCTACAAACAAGGTTGCGAGTGCAGAACTCTTGCCTTGTACTTCAACAAATCCGGCGTGACGGATGGGGATGATTTGCGGGCCGCCATTTTATCGCCGCGACATGTGAGTAAGGCGGTATTATTGATAAGACGATATGTTCCTGATAGATTAGAATAGACGATGACCCTGCCCCGATAGGACCTTGATATACATGTGGCAGCAGTACTTGTGTCAAAAAACGGCGCAGAAGGGGTGGCACTTTACCAAAAAGCTGCTGCAATCGTGTTGGTGGGTCAGAAAATGTCCTATCTTGTGTAAATGGGGTAGAAGAACTGTTCCACATCCAATAAGTCGTGCGATCGCTTCTAGTGCCGTTCCTTTCCCATCGACAAGGCGGCATCATGTGGGCCATGCTTGTGCCGGAAATGTGTCGACCGTTGACCTTGTCGGCACTCCCAACAGGTGATTTCGCTCAGCCACCGTGATTTTGCGTTACGCGTATTTGCCATCGTTCGTGTCATTTGACCCCGGGGCGTCAACCTTCACCGAGGCTGGAGGCAACTCTATATTGCAAAATGGCATACCGTGATCCGATTATGAAAGACTTCTAGCACAAGTCTGAATTGGGAGACCAACACACGTTCATGTACTTCCGCGTACTTTGTACAGTCTTGAGCGGCGAGCTTGTCTGGCATTTTCCCTGTCCCTGCGCTATCATATCGCGTACCCCTAGAGTGCGGCATGTCAAGAAGCTGTCTTTTACGGTCTTGATCGGTGAGGAGCAACTTGATCAGCTGAGTTAATTTAGGTCACGATGTCCGCTATTACCCAAGTCGATGGTTGGATAGTGAGAAGAAGAGCACATATGGGATTGTCGACGGATTCTCAAGTTCATCTTCCACCGTTTCTGAACACCGAGTGGGACCAATCCAACTAGCCGGACTGCAGAGTGGTTCTTTCGATTGGACGAAATGACGCGAAACGAGGCAGGACCTAGGATGTCGTGCTCAAGAATCATCCGAGTCCGGGCTTCCGCGCTCACGCCCCGACTTGGTGTTGTATACCCTGAATGGTTGACATTGAGACTCGCTTCCACCGTCGGAGATGACGATGACATGTCATGCGTCGAGGTTGCCATGCATTGTCCGACACTCACCAGCATTCTTCCGCTCGTTAGAGGTTACCAGTATACCAGTACATACTGAAAAGCTCAACGGCTTATCGCACCACGACATGACTATTCAATCTTGTATCAATCGTACTAAATCAATCTTTCCAACATCACTAAATCATGACGTTTTTCCATCAGACTAAGGGGTTCGACACCAGGTGGCCATGCAATCGCAGGCGATATCAGATATGGGTATTCAGCTTCCCCAGCTTTCCCAGCCCAATTGAAATCGATAAGCCTTACTTCATTTTGGTTCGTAATCATCACATTTGGTTTTCTAAGATCGCCGAAGACGATATCTACCTGATGCAATAAATGAATAGCACGTTCAACTTGTCCCTTGACTTCTACTCGGTCGACCCTGTTCTTGGCTACGAGCAGTGTTTCGCCGTGAATGAATTCCATGACGACCATGGAAAGCTCTCCGTAATTTGGTGCGGCATTTTCAAGACTGGGTTTTCCATAATAAAGAAGTTCAGGAGCCAGATGTTGCTGAGCTAATAATTCGTGTGCCTCTTGACAGTACCTCTCGACAAACTTGACGACGATATCCTTATGTGGTTTTTGGCACGTTTGTGCATGGAGAGTGACACAACTGATGTCAGATTCAAGAAACCCAAGGTACTCGAAATGAACTTGATTGTTTCCTTTGTCAAGGTATGCCGTGAATGAAGGAAAGAAACGTAACGGTAATCGCATTGATGATGTCGACATCGATTGATGAAGAACTGGCTGCAGGCTGCTATAATAGTCTTTGAGCCTTTCAAGACCTCTTTTCAGAGCGAAAAAAGTTCTGGCCACTCTGGGAATTAGCCGATTGTGTAGTGCGGTGTCAACTCCAACCCATATATAGTCAGTGAGACGTTGGACTATTGGACGGTCGCCAAAGACGGCTCCAAGAATCGTGATCCAGGGTCCTCCGTTCGCTATTAGGAACGACGGGCAACAGGAAATATCCCGAAGTTTTTGATACTTAAGAATGATTATCAGAACAATAAAGCCAGAATCATCATCACCTACATCGTTTTGTGCCCAAGTTCGAGCATACGACAACCCGACTTGCGTCGACGGATCAGAACCTCCATCTCCTAACTCGTTTTGATCCTCCTTTAGCAGAACCACGGCAGGGCCCCAAGCCTGGGTTTGGTGCCTCACCATGCCATCAGGACGAGTATTATCGCTGTTGTATGCCAATTCTATTGGTTGACCTATGATATCAGGAAGGAATTTTGTTAATTCGGATCGTCGTTTATCTTCACTTGTATACGATTTTGCCGCGGCTTTCATATAATCAACGACGATACGAGAAGTCTCCTTGGCAACTGCTAATGTTTCCTGGCCCAAATCATTCAAAAAGTGAGCAAATACGGGGTGAAACAATTCGACCGGAGGTCCAGGAGCTGTTTCGTTTCGACCGTCACAGATGCCATAACGTCTTTGTGCCTCTGGGTATCCAGACGATTTTGCTGATTCAGAAGGAGAGGAAGCCGTCCTGATACTGTCAAGCGTCTTTCGAAAGCCTACCAAAAGTCAGCCAAATTTGAAAAATGTCAAAAAAACAAAACAAAAACGGACGGTTATCCAATGCAGCGACGGTATCTCTTCGTTCTGAATCTCCCTCTACTGCTGGAACAGGATCTGTATCAAATAGATGAGTAAACACCACATAGCCAAGAGCCAATCAGACTCACCACTCGGAAATCGGACGATGACATGCAACCGGTTGTCATTGAATGATCCAAAAATCTTCGAAATATACTCCGCCGGGTTCAAGCGTCGCATACTACCCAGGTCAACACGCTTGATGTGTTCATCGAAAGACTCATCCATCATGATCGATAGAGATGAGACATCGAAAAGCCGAAGGACGCGAGAATCAAGGTGACCCAGGGTATTCGGAATTGCCTCCTTAATGGTTTGCTTAAGAGCGTGAACGTCGGAATTTCCGTTGATCGATATTGGGAATGCATCTTCGCCTGTTTGGCTCAAAATACACCACAATTTGAGGGTAATATCAGGTATCGCTACATGCAAGTCCCTTGAGTCATCCTAGCCAAAGCCAAAGAGAAGCCATACTCACAGCGGCCGGGGAAATCCACCAGTATATGATAGTTGTCATAGTCTGGTTGTGTTGGAAATACTTTCTTGATTAGCCTAGTGTTCGACAATGTTTGAGTTCTCTTCCTGTTCTCTTCCACTTTCTTGGATAAGTATCCGACGAGGGCATCGTCATCGATCATGATAGAGACTTTGTAGAGCGACAATGAGTTGAAAGTAACGTCATTATGTCCTCTCATTTTCTTTTTGATTTCACGCTTGAGATGCTCGACGGTGGTGGGAAACCCTTTCTCATCATGTAGACTTATATCCACATGAAAACTAGAGTCCGTTTCTGTTTCCACGCTCCAAACTGGCAAACAGAACAGCCGGAGCTCCGAGGGTAGAGGTAGTGCTGCCTCGGACATGGGGGAGTGGCGCACGAACCAATGTCACAGTCACGCCGGCGCGTTACTTGACGCGTTTTACGTCGTCACATGTCACATTCCTTGAGAAGGATGTCACGCCACGCGAATTTTGGCGGAAGGCCCAGACACAACGACGTTGTAAGACAGACGACGAGCAGCGCAGCCTTCACTCTGAACCAGGAGGCTGCGCTTCAAGCTTCACCGAAGACTGTAACGACAAACCATCATTGTTCTCAAGGTGCGTCCGGACGGCAACACCATCTGAGGAGTATAGGTATAGGGAGTGCGATGGAGCGCTCAAATTGAGAATACGAGCATGGACCACCATGACTGGCGACCTAAACTGAAAAGGGCATCAATGTGACCATATCTCCTCCCAGCCGAGGGCGATGAAATTGGAAGTTTGAGAGTGGTACCGTCGATACTGATAGAAGACGGAAACTAGTCCGCGACGCCCGTAGTGTGTCGACCGAGGTGATGACTCAGACCCGTTTCGGAAACGTGTTTTGTAATTTGGGTCTGCAACGAACAGATCACGAGATTCAGGTAGATTGAGGATGGGTGTAGGCGGGCGTCGTAAACGTACTCGTCCGGGTCAGGTGGTCTTCGACCCGTAACACACACACGCCTTACCTGGTTAATATGTAGTCGGTCTCTCGTCGATGCGGGGGTCTCGCGCAATCATTGTCATTTGATCTGATGAGATAGCCGCGATAGCCGCTGACTAGATTTCTCCACAATTTTTCACTTGTGGGCGAGATCTGATGAATCGACATTGTGAAGCTGGTTCTTCCTCGACCCGACATTTAGCATAGGCTGGTCCTAATTTCCATGCGTCTTTCACAAATCACCGTTCTAGTCTTCTTCCTGTACAGCGCCGCAGGCACGATCCCAATGCATGGGAACGCGGTAACATCGACCTCTGAACCTTGGTAAATATTCTGAATTTCTTTTCCAGGGAGTGTATCATCGCCGCAGTCTAGTAGCGCGGGATCACCATCTTAGTACATCCTTGAGTGCCAAGATATCATATCTGAATGGCAGACGGCTGGCCAAGGATGACGGAACCTGGCCCAGCAATGAGGCGGCGAGGCTGATGGCGGTGCAGAGGGAGGCGCAGGAGGGGGCGCAGAGGAGGCAGCATGATGGGCTGCTGCAGGCGGCGGCGGCGGCGGACACGCATGCCGCGCGGCAGAGGGAGGAGAGGTTGCAGAGGGAGGCGCAAGATAGGGAGCTGCAGGCGGCGGCAGCGGCGGACACGCATGGGGCGGCGCAGAGGGCGGCGGCGGCGGCGACGGCGCTGGATACGCAGCTGCAGACGACGGCTGCGCGGCATATGACATTGAGGCCGTGGACACCACGACAACGGCCTACGAGGGACACGCTCTGGTATGTTGAGTTCACGCTGAATTGTACAAGTTAATGATGATACGACGTCACCAAGACCACGGTTGCTCAAGCGCTCAGCGCCAGTGGCCGCGAGTCCGTTCCAGCATTACGGCGATTCGCACTCACATGGCTTCAGTCTTGCTGACTGCCCGACGGAATCCATTCAGCTGGGCTACATGTCTGTACGGATCTCCCATTCTTGGTCTGATAAGAGTGGCACGTCGTCTGCAACGAACAGATCGAGGCATCGTTAATGTACTGAGTCGCCCTGGTTAGGTGGACTTCGACCCGTAACCCACTGGCACACACGCCTTATCCAGTCAGCAATGGGTTCTCACGCCATCGTTGCTGTTTGATTCATTCGATAAGATAGCCGTGATAGCCGCTTATTTACTAGGTTTCTCCAAATAAGTAGCAGCGAGATAATCAACATTGTGAAGCTACTTCTTCCTCGACCCGACATCTGTGGTCTATATCATTCATTCTGTTCATGCGCCTTTCACAAATCACCTTTCTACTCCTTTTCACGTACAGCGTCACAGGCGAAATTCATGGGAACGAGGTAACATCGACTTCTGAACCTTGGTGATGTTCTTGAATTTATTTTTTCCAGGGAGCGTATCATGGCCACAGTCTAGTAGCGCGCGATTATCCTCTGGGTACATCCTTGAGTGTCAAGATATCACATCTGAGTGGGAGACGGCTGGATCCGAACAAGGAGAACAGAAAGGCCGCGATAGCCAAGGAAAATGAGGCAAGGCGGGAGGCGCTGACGCAGTCACGTGCGGCAGCGAGGCAGGAGCAGGATGAGGAGCGTAGGGAGGCAGAGCATAGGGAGGTGCACCTGTGGACGGAGCTGCAGAGGCAACTACATGCGGCGACGACGGAGCAGATGCCAACCCAACCGCAGTGAACTATTTTTAAAATAGGCGTATGAGCCAAGACAGCCCCCGAGCGCTTTCCCTATTCCAAGCGTATCGAGTGCCGTTTTCCTCATCTTCGGCCGCGTGATAGGTTCTAGGTAAGAGGCGCACATACGCTCACTCATTCAAAAGATGTTGAATCCAGTGAACAAGCATCAGTTTACGGGTGGCTGTTGGGTACGTCGAACTCGGAAGCGTGTGTGACCTCCTGCATCGCAGTGGAGGTGAAAGAAATTACCCATAATTCCTATATCGACGCCTACAGTTTTTCATAACCTGTGCATATGCGGTGTACCGGCCATTCCTTGGCTACGGTGCTAGGGAACTGCCAGTGAACAGCATTTTTTATTATTTCGACAATATTCCAAAATTTTATTCTGTTGGCATTTTTTTCCCATCACGGTACAACACACAAGTTGATTGCTTTCTTCTTCCCTACCAGTCTCGCGTTAATTGACGGAATAGGTGATGAGATCTTGAGACCCGATTCAAAAAAATGTATATTGCTCGCTCGCTTGAACGCTTCGGATTTGGGCCACTGGCCTGTATCCGTTCTTCGTCTGATACGAGTGGCACCCCGTCTGCGGAGGCGTCGTAAACGCCGGGACTAGTTAGGGGGTCTTCGGCCCGGAATTTACACACACTTTACCTAGTCGGTAGTCACCAATGCAGGCGCCTCACGCAATCATTGCTGTTTGATCCATTTGATGAGATAGCCGTGATGACCGCTGTTTCTTACTGTGGGAGTGTGGAAGAAACTTATCAGAGATTGTGAAGCTGGTTCTTCCTTGGCCCGACATCTTGCATAGGCTGGTCCTAATTATCATCCTCCATGCGCCTCCCACAAATCACAGTTCTACTATTTCTCCTGTACAGCGCAGCAGGCGCAATCCCAATTCATGGGAACATGGTAACATCTACCTCTGAACCTTGGTGATGTTCTTGATTTTTTCCCAGGGAGTGTACTACCGTCTACGCAGTCTAGTAGCGCGCGGTTACCCTCTGGGTATATCCTCGAGTGCCAAGATATCAGATCTGATTGGGAGGCGGTTGGAGAAGGAGGACGGTGAGGCCAGGAGAGCAAAGGAGTATAAGGAGAGGCTGGAGTCATTTCAGAGGGAGCTTGAGGAAAGGCGGAGGGCGCATGAGGCGTGGCTGGATACGATACGGCGGATGACGCAGGCGGCGCACCAGAGGCAGCGGACGAATACGAATGTTGGGGCTCCAGCAGCAAGGCGACCGCCCTAGGGTACGTTCTGGCACGGTAGATTCCACACACATGCCTTACCGGGTAGTCAGTCTCTCGTTGATGCGGGGACCGTCTCGCACAATCTTTGCCATTGATGAGATGGCCGTGAGACTAGGAATTTCCCATATAGCAAATTTCACCATTGTGAAGCGGGTTCTTCCTCGACCCGACATCTTGCATAGGCTGGTCCTAATTATCATTCTATCCATGTACCTTTCACAAATCGCCATTCTATTCTTCGTACAGCGTGGAATACCACAACATCTACTTCTGAACCTGGGTGATGTTCTTGACTTTTTTCCAGGGAGTGTACTACCGTCGACGGCTGCCCAGGGATGACAGAAAGGCTGCGATAGCAAAGGAGGATGCGGAGAGGGAGGATGCGGTGCAGGAGGCGTAGAGACAGGCAGAGGAGGGGCAGGGGAGGGGCAGAGGGAGGAGGAACAGAGGCAGGCGCAGGAGGGGACACATGCGGGTGCGGAGCAGCATAGGTGACGACGGTCAGTGAGGGCGGCAAGGTCACTGCAGTAGTGTCGAACGCCGTCCAGCATTATTCGCACACCGTGACGTTGAACCTGAATGGCTTCAGAAGACCAACGTCTAATTGTCGGTCACTCGAACTTGCTCTACGGTTCCACAGATGACTCTGCACCCCCTGCAGCCGATGAAGCTGGGCCGCCTGGGCCAGGTGCTACGTCTTGCTGACTACATTGTCCATTCGGACCACTGACGGATCCCTTTCAGCACGAGACGGAGAATCCTTTGACAACGTCCCACAAGGCAGACGCCAACTCGGTTGTTAAAGCTCCTTCTGACCACGCACTCTGTTCATTGACGTTTCCCCATTCCAGGCGTACCGAGTGCCGTTTTCCTCATCTTCAACCGCGTGATAGGTTCTGGGTAAGAGGCGCATATACGCTCACTCATTCAAAAGATGTTGAATCCAGTGAATAGCATATATGCGACCCCAAGCATTATATTACGGGCCTCTGGTAGTGTTGGCGTCACGTTCATCATGTGGCTCTTGGGTGCCGCGATAGCCTCTGCAGGAACTGCAGTATACGTCGAACTCGGAAGCGTGTGTGACCTCCTGCATCGCAGTGGAGGTGAAAAAAATTACCCATAATTCCTATATCGACGCCTACAGTTTTTCATAACCTGTGCATATGCGGTGTACCTCTCCTTACCGGCCATTCCTTGGCGACGGTGCTAGGGAACTGCCAGTGAACAGCATTTTTTATTATTTCGACAATATTCCAAAATCTTATTCTGTTGGCATTTTTTTCCCATCACGGTACAACACACAAGTTGATTGCTTTCTTCTTCCCTACCAGTCTCGCATTAATTGACGGAATAGGTGATGAGATCTTGAGACCCGATTCAAAAAAATGTATATTGCTCGCCCGCTTGAACGCTTCGGATTTGGGCCACTGGCCTGTATCCGTTCTTCGTCTGATACGAGTGGCACCCCGTCTGCGGAGGCGTCGTAAACCCCGGGACTAGTTAGGGGGTCTTCGGCCCGGAATTTACACACACTTTACCTAGTCGGCAGTCACCAATGCAGGCGCCTCACGCAATCATTGCTGTTTGATCCATTTGATGAGATAGCCGTGATGACCGCTGTTTCTTACTGTGGGAGTGTGGAAGAAACTTATCAGAGATTGTGAAGCTGGTTCTTCCTTGGTCCGACATCTTGCATAGGCTGGTCCTAATTATCATCCTCCATGCGCCTCCACAAATCACAGTTCTACTATTTCTCCTGTACAGCGCAGCAGGCGCAATCCCAATTCATGGGAACATGGTAACATCTACCTCTGAACCTTGGTGATGTTCTTGATTTTTTCCCAGGGAGTGTACTACCGTCTACGCAGTCTAGTAGCGCGCGGTTACCCTCTGGGTATATCCTCGAGTGCCAAGATATCAGATCTGATTGGGAGGCGGTTGGAGAAGGAGGACGGTGAGGCCAGGAGAGCAAAGGAGTATAAGCAGGCGCTGGAGGCATTTCAGGAGTGGCAGAGGCAGGCGGCGCTGGAGGAGCAGAGGCAGAGGGAGCTTGAGGAGCAGAGGCAGAGGGAGCTTGAGGAGCAGAGGCAGAGGGCGCTTGAGGAGCAGAGGCAGAGGGCGCTTGAGGAGCAGAGGCAGAGGGTGCTTGAGGAAAGGCAGAGGGTGCTTGAGGAAAGGCGGAGGGTGCATGAGGCGCGGCTGGATGCGCTGGCGCAGCAGAGGCAGCGGACGAAGCATGTTGGGGCTCCAGCAGCAAGGCGACCGCCCTAGGGTACGTTCTGGCACGGTAGATTCCACACACATGCCTTACCGGGTAGTCAGTCTCTCGTTGACGCGGGGACCGTCTCGCACAATCTTTGCCATTGATGAGTTGGCCGTGAGACTAGGAATTTCCCATATAGCAAATTTCACCATTGTGAAGCGGGTTCTTCCTCGACCCGACATCTTGCATAGGCTGGTCCTAATTATCATTCTATCCATGTACCTTTCACAAATCGCCATTCTATTCTTCGTACAGCGTGGAATACCACAACATCTACTTCTGAACCTGGGTGATGTTCTTGACTTTTTTCCAGGGAGTGTACTACCGTCGACGGCTGCCCAGGGATGACAGAAAGGCTGCGATAGCAAAGGAGGATGCGGAGAGGGAGGATGCGGTGCAGGAGGCGTAGAGACGGGCAGAGGAGGGCAGGGAGGGGCAGAGGGAGGAGGAACAGAGGCAGGCGCAGGAGGGGACACATGCGGGTGCGGAGCAGCATAGGTGACGACGGTCAGTGAGGGCGGCAAGGTCACTGCAGTAGTGTCGAACGCCGTCCAGCATTATTCGCACACCGTGACGTTGAACCTGAATGGCTTCAGAAGACCAACGTCTAATTGTCGGTCACTCGAACTTGCTCTACGGTTCCACAGATGACTCTGCACCCCCTGCAGCCGATGAAGCTGGGCCGCCTGGGCCAGGTGCTACGTCTTGCTGACTTCATTGTCCATTCGGACCACTGACGGAACCCTTTCAGCACGAGACGGAGAATCCTTTGACAACGTCCCACAAGGCAGACGCCAACTCGGTTGTTAAAGCTCCTTCTGACCACGCACTCTGTTCATTGACGTTTCCCCATTCCAGGCGTACCGAGTGCCGTTTTCCTCATCTTCAACCGCGTGATAGGTTCTGGGTAAGAGGCACATATACGCTCACTCATTCAAAAGATGTTGAATCCAGTGAATAGCATATATGCGACCCCAAGCATTATATTACGGGCCTCTGGTAGTGTTGGCGTCACGTTCATCATGTGGCTCTTGGGTGCCGCGATAGCCGCTGCAGGCACTGCAGTATATGTCGAACTCGGAAGCGTGTGTAACCTCATTGGTTTTTTCGGTCGTAATATAATTGGTTTCATTTTTTTTTCGTGTAGGGCCTGCCTCGCAGTGGAGGTGAAAAGAATTACCTCGAATTCATATATCGACGCCCCAAGTTTTTCATAACCTGTACATATGCGGTGTACCTGTTCCTGATGGTGCGCATCTAGCCGTTCCTTGGCCATTTTCAAATTTTATAATTGGGCGCCCAGGGAACTGCGGCAGCGAACAGCATAGTTTTCAGTCAATGTAAGTCATTCATTTCATTATTCTGGCAATTTATCGAACATTTCTATTCCAAGATCTTATGCATTCCGTTGGCATTTTCCCATCGCGATACAACACACAGTTAATTGCCTTCTTATGCCTTACGAGTCTCGTGTTGATTCACGGAACTACACTCAAATGGGGCGTCCGATTGCAAAACTTTCTTGGCGTGTTTAAATTGTTCATCCTTTCGGCCATTGCTCTGGTCGGCATATTTTCTCTTCTTGGGGTACCTGGCTTCCAAGTCGGTGATCAATACGATCCTCCCCACAATTACGAATGGCGGCACTTCTGGGAAGGCTCAGGGACAGGTATCAATGCATTCGTCACTGGCATTTACAACGTTATCTGGTGAGTCTAGGCTTTTCATGGCAAGCCCTTCGGGATTCGATGCCTCGTTAGGTCATTCATCGGCTATTCGACTGCCAATTATGCACTTTCGGAAGTGAAGAACCCTGTCCGTACTATTAAGCGTGCGGCACCAATAGCAATGTTCTTGATAACGATATCATACTTGCTCATCAACGTCGCCTATTTTGCCGTTGTTTCAAAGCGGGATATTTTAGCTAGCCGACAAATCGTAGCGTAAGTTCTGAAAATCTACGTTGTTGAAAACCAAGTGTTGAATGTCTATGCTAGAGCCCTCTTCTTTCGTAACCTGTTTGGCCCGGCAACAGAAAGGGTTTGGTGATTCATTCAACAAAATTTGCGCCTTTGACAGCATTACAGATATTGAGCGCGTTCATAGCCCTATCCGTACTCGGAAATTTGCTTGCAGGGCAGTTTGCTCAAGGACGAGGTACGAACGAATGGTCTGTTCTATGAAAGCCATGCTAACCTTGCGTCTATAAAGTCGTCCAAGAACTCGGTCGTGAAGGGATACTCCCCTGGTCATCATTTTTGACAAGCAATTCGCCATACGGCGCACCTTTGAACGCGCTTTCCTCGCAATATTTGGTCTCGTGCATGTTCCTCTTTCTTGCGCCAGCCCGTGATATATTCCAATTTCTTATTAGCTGTAAGACATTGCTCCCTTTAATCCAAACTACGACAGGCTAATAATAATGGGCGTAGTGTCATCATACTGCACGTCCATTGTCAACACGTTTGTCTCTTTGGGACTGATGTTGCTCTATACGCGGGCTTATCAGTCTTACAACTGGTCTCCACCTTTCAGGGCCCCAAAGCTGGTTGTGATCGTCTATTTCTTATCCAACTTGTTTTTGATAGCCGTCCCATTCATCCCGCCAAGCAGTGGTGCACAGCCGTACCAGAACCTACCGTACTGGGTATGTTGTGGTTTGCAGTCGAGAGTTTTCCTCTTTTTTTTAACACACCTTGTGCAGTCACACCCTGTTGCGGGCTTTTGCGTGTCGATTATCGGCATAGCATATTGGTACTATTTTACTATTTGGGAGCCGAGGCGGACAGGTTCTACGTTAGAGAGGGTGCGCGTTGTTCAGGACGATGGCGTATCACGGTATATTTTTGTCCGACGTTCTCAACACGATTAGTATTGTTAACTGTCGTTGCTGCAATGGATGACCTGGAAAGCAATAACCCGTGCAAAGTGGTAGTTGTATGCTAGCAGACTGACACTCATCCTGCTGTCAACAAGTAGTGACGGTGACATTGGTTTGTGCGCCACCCACCCCATTATCGTCTGACACTAAGATCCATGTCACGTGCCAGCAGCGTTCTCTTCTTCCGCAGTTCGCAAGCGGGAATTAGTAAGCGTTCTTCTTTGTTACACCAACAATGTATGTTCATTGTTACTAGCTGGAACTATGCTACCTGTTCAATTCATCAAAGGCTTTGAAATTGACCGTGCAAAGGTAGCTGATGTGATAGGTCACCATTATGATGTCGATGCGGCAATGGTTAAATCAATCGAACTCCTTCAACGAGACAGTTACAGGTTCATAGGTTGTGGAACCCGGGGAGACGATCGGCCTTTAGTGATTGTCCTTGATCATGACTATGATGAGGAGGCATTAAGACAAAGGCATTTGGAAGTAGATCCCTGTATTCTGTGGATGAACTCAATCCTGAACGGCCCAGATGTGTGGGAGCGATCAGCTTGACCACAGTTGGTGAGCTCAAGTTGTGTAACATATCTATGATTCTATGCCATTTACAGGATCTTTGTCCTTTTGCATATCGGATTTCTAAATTTTGAAGGACTGGGCTATGTAGCAGTCGACAAGTATATACATTTTTTGAAATTATACATAAGTGCTTCGTGACGGCACTGTAACTCATCACCATTTTGGTTTTGTGTTGATGATCAGACGGTACGGTGGACGGACGATAAATATTAAATCCCAGTGAGAACCACATCCCTCCACATCCTGTCACCTCCCGTCGCATCCTGCTTCGTGTCAGGGTTTGCCATTTCTCCGCCAAAAAGTTGGTACTTTTGCCAACTTTTTCACGCCACGCTCTGTCAGTTCACGGCAAATCCGTTTTATTTACGCCCTACACATCTGCACTATTTATCCTGCCATTTCCTGTCATTTCCTGTCAGTCCCTGTTCCCTGCTGTTCCTGCCATTTCCTGCTTTTCCCCGTTCCCCCCTGCTTTGCCTGCTCCCCTGCCTCTTCCTGCCTCTCCCCCCGTCATTCCCTGCTCTCCTGTTCCTGTTTCCATTCCCGTTCCCGTTCCTGCTCCTCCTCGCCTCCTTCTAACCCTTTGTTCTTGGTTTCCCTTTCCCTTTCCCAGATCCCTTCCCCTTCGTGGCTCCTTTCCCCTTCCCCTTCCTAGCTCCTCCCTGTTTCGTACCCACATTTGTCAGAGCGGGGACATCTGCGACATTCGGGTTTATCCCGGAATTAGAATCGAGTAAAGAGGAGGGCGTAGTCCCATTGGCGTCATTGGATGGTGGCTTGGGACCATGGATAATCAATTTGGTTTGTTTAGTCTGGCCTAAAAGTATACAGAGACTCTATCCCAATACGCTTCGACGACCGTGAAAACGTTTTCGTTATCAACAGCATCTCACAAACCAGTGTCCCTGGGGTCCATGATCCTCGTCAAGGTCATCAGGATGAAGCTATGTGGTTTCTTGCTGGTGGCCGATCGTATTTAATACGGGAGACCCTGGACGGGGATGACCTTCATATTGTCTATGTACCACCCCTTACTAGGAAGGAGTTGCAAAAGGCGAAGCCAGTGCGTCACTGCGTGAATTCCCATTTTCATTCACATACTAGTAGTGTGCTGATAGCTCGATAGTGTAGAAAGAACGGTTATCGCATCATGCCTGAAGAGAAAGCTGAACGTATCAAGCAGATACTGAGAGATGTTGGTCATCGGATCTGACTGGCAGTGTAGCGTTGACTCAATTTTTTTTGGTTACTGTATCATGAATACGTGTATGTCCTGCAACTGCAAATTATATATTATCGCAATCGTGTTCAATAACGCAGTCTTTGACGAAGGTGTGAATTCAAGACTTATCATTAATCATTCCCACTGAACCGAAACGCGATGACTACACTCGCATTAAGAAGCCTTTCAGCAATTTGTGAAGTCTTTCATCTTTCACTTTCACGCGGCCTGCCGGTGCCATTGTCGCTTTGACCCTGCTACGATTGCTTTGGCTTAGACAATGGCTGCTATAGTCGCTTTCAAAGTCAACTACTTGACGACCCCGGATCCTTTCTCGCGCTTCACGCGACTCGTGTCCGCTCATGCTCAGCGTTGCATCCGTAGCTCCCCGTCCAACTCCTGAACCATTTCATCCCAATTCTCAGCCTTCACGATATACATTTTCTCACGTAGAATATATGCACCTACCGTGAATTTCGAGATTGAAGATCTATGCCATGTCCTTGACCCTTCTGTACTCAATATACGGAGCCATGAATGTGTGTCATGCCAAGTGAATTTCTCGATCTCGAATTTGTCCTATGAGCAGTTAGTGATTGATGATCGAGAGCCAAATACAAACAATTGATGTAACAAATATCACAATTTACCTTATGCCATTCTCCACCGACAACAGTTGGCCCGCGGGTTTGTTAAATATCTTCGATATTTGCCGCGACAAGAATAAGCCCTTTGAGAATCGCTATTACGGACCGTACGACAAACTCCTTAACTACTGCTTTGGAGAATCGTTCACTTTCTTTGTTGCGCCGCAAAATCCTCCTGGCGAGAAGCTCCGAAGGACGCACTCGACTTCATCGTCTTTCTAATCGTATTCAATGCGGACCATCAACCCGTTCTCATTGCAGACGTTAAAGACGAGGCTGGGCTAACAATGCCGGCCTTCGCCTCGAGGCAGACCATCAGCTTCGTCGCCGATACGACATCATGCTACATACTTGCCCTGTTCCTCATTTGTGGGGCTTAAGTCTGCTTGGAACTTCACTCCGCATTTATTGTGGAGATGTTACTACAGGTGATATCACCCACATTACAAAGCTCGACCACAGATAGATCAGGTCCTTCCGAAGAAGTTTCTGGAAGGTGAATGGAATTTGGATGTTCTCTCGCAGGAGGGATTTGACAAAATCAAGGAGATTGTGAGGACATTACCTCGAATGTTGCAGTGTAGCTGTTTTTAAATTTCAGCATCTATATCTGAGGTCTTTACACTGGTACTATACTGTTTAATTCAAATGTTCAAAACCGTTCAAACCGTTTCTGCATATCAGCATCTAAGTCATCTAATCGAGACTTAGATTCTCTTATAGTAATCGTCCCGCTGAGTCCAATGACTGTTATGGATACTAACAGCAAAACGGTGTTTGGCTTTGGCAGCTTCTACTTGAAAATCACGGTGGAATCTGGCATCACATCCAACATGTAAAGGTGGCTTCGAGAGAGAGAAAAATCCCCACTATTCTACATGCAGGACTGTCGGGACTCGTGCTAGCAGCATGTCTTTGTTCTTTGTCATTGCGATTGGAATCGCTCTTACGTCCGGCGAATCCCGCGCGATGCCGCACGGAATATCGCTCAAACATATTGGTTCATCGATGGCATTTACTGAAACATCTATCTGACCTCTTAATTTCTCCATGCACAGTTGACGCGTTGCACGCTAGTATCTCTTTGACCTTTCATTGTTCAATGCATGGCATTAATCCGTAAAACCATGTGCACGATGACCGTTCGTCCAGGGCTTTTGTGCAATGCAGTGCACACATCCGCCTGATGAGATCTATGAGACCCGAACACACTTTCACTTGCCGTGCTCATCACTGTACTTGCGTCCTTTTAAGACTTATACCGCGCCTTAACGAGCAATACCAAGTGCTTTCGGCACAACAATACCTTGGCCAGTGACATCTACAAAAAGTCAGAAACCCGGTGAAGCTCGCCGGGACAGGTGATACATTGGCCAACGCTCACAGTGCCTGGCGAAAATGTCACCAGGCAGTGTGATATTCTCACAAGGTTTTATGAAGTCTCACAAGGTGGTATGAAGTCTCACAAGGTGGTATGAAAGTTCGTCAGGCCAGGAGACATACCCCCCCACCTGCTAAAGTTCACCAGGCCGTATGAAAACACTTAGCGACCAAATATTAATCTTGCACATTGTTCATAAGTCACAGCGTCATGTCCCTCATCCGACTCCTGCTCTGACTCCAAATCCTCTCCACACTCCTCTTCATCTTTTCTGCTTCCCTCATCTGCTTCGTCGTCCTCGCCTTCACTCTCGGAAGGCCGATCTGAGTCATAATCATAAATTTCTTCTGCATCAGGTTCTTCATTGGTTCAGGATCTTCATCCACGTTGTAGCAAAAGGTGATCGTCTTACGGCCGTATTGGCAGTTCGGTGTCAAGTCCGAATTTGTCCTTGTTTATATCAAACTCGCTGTTTGTGCGCTCTCCATCTCCCGAGTCTCACTTGCTTCTGCCCCTCCATCTCCCTCCTGTGCACTGGCTATCTCCTTCCTCAATGGCTGCTGTATCAGCCATATCGTGCTTCGAAATGGCCTTGAGTTGGTGATTTTGAAGTTGTCACCATCAGTGAGTGGGTATATGCGTGGTACTTCTGTCTTTTTTGACACTGACAACCAATATTTAGTCTTTTCATTGGCAGCCCAATAGTTCCCCAGCTCCAACTGGTACGCGGGCTGCTTTGCACTTCTTTGTGTGCGGTTTATCTGTGACTGTTTTCATTTGTGCGCCATCCATCATGTTCCAGTTTGTCAGACATAAATGAAGCGGTGAGTCTTTCATATTATTAGAACAGTCTGTTTACAATGATTGCCACTAGAACCCAACCAGCCCGACGATCGCAAATGACTCCAATGCAAGGAATTTCTCAAACAAACCCGACAACTGCGACCCAAAGGACATCAACAGTACATGATAGATTAGATGGAGGCGGAGCAGCTAGTACCCGTAACAATCAAGCAAACATTGTTATAAGCAGTAAGGCAGAACATTCATGATGACTACTTTACTAATGCAAACGATGGACAGATCAACATAATATCGAATCCGCGGGAACCCAACCATTAGACTCACGTCGTTCCGCAACCCTCAGCAAGCCTGTCAATAAGCGTGCAGCCAGTCCTCTCAGCAACTTGTCAGATGAAGACGATTGCACTGAATCCACGCATATAGCCCAGGAGCGGCCATCAGGAAAGAAGCGCGCCAAGGCCATTGCACCACCGCCAACTAGTTGTGTAACCAGAAATCGTAATGCTCGTAAATGAGCAAGTCCCGAAGCTTCACCGAGCCTTTCTGTTACTCAAGTTCACTTCAGCAGTGGAATGCGACGTAGTTTACGACAAATTGTAATTGATAGCATTAATAAAGGCTTTTTTAATAGTGATAATAAGTATTAATGGATATTAAGCCTTCCTGGCGAGGATTGGCCAACATTAAACCTTCCCGGTGAGATCCGGCCAATGAACGTCCTAGTGGTGAAGTTTCGCCGCCCAGAGGATCGTTGAGCTGAATTCCGACCCAGGTCATACACAGGGATGCTTTGATTTTGAAGATTTTAATATCGACTGTCGGCGTTGTGGTTGCGCACCGAACACTGTCTATGTTGGCCCTATCCGCAATATTCATGGCAACATCTAGGACGTCGAGGTTCTTAAGCACAAGGAGGTTAACGATGCGTGGCATGACAGTACCAAGGCGAACTTTCAATACACCCAGTTTGGAGCGTGGAAACAGAAACGGACTCGTCCGAATTAACAAAATTCCTTCCTGATATCATAGGTCAACCGATAGAATTGGCATACAACAGCGATAATACTCGTCCTGATGGCATGGTGAGGCACCAAACCCAGGCTTGGGGCCCTGCCGTGGTTCTGCTAAAGGAGGATAAAAACGAGTTAGGAGATGGAGGTTCTGATCTGCCGACGCAAGTCGGGTTGTCGTATGCTCGAACTTGGGCACAAAACGATGTAGGTGAACATGATTCTGGCTTTATTTTGTTCTGATAGTTAGAAATCAACCTAATCGACCTGGAATACGACCCAGGCAAGTTCACAAAGCCAAACGGCCCTTTCTTTCGTATGATTCACCCCCCATATGAGCGCCCGACCTAAATGTCGTCCCATTCGCATTGAACTCCGCGTTCTGTGCAAAGGGTGGCTATCTTCCTCTTTGCAAACTGCGACACCTGGTAAAAATGTCCACCTACTTCCAATTTCTGTATTCTGGCGCAATCACCATTGTTGGCCGCGGTGCTGATAGTGCGTGACGAAAGCATGGCAAATAACAGGTCCATAAGGTCGTCGTCAGCGTCATAAATATTAAGAGAAAAGGATAGTAAGTGACGGGCGAGCGGTCCTTGTGCGGGATTTGTGGAGATGGTAAGCTGCTTGAGAACGTCCCCTATGTTGCGGATACTAATAAGATGCAAGTGGGTAATTCGGGGCGTGCACCTGATAATTTCTACGGCTGTTGCTGCTCCAGTTGAAGCCATACCAAGACGCCCGATCTTCAAGCCGCAGGAGGAACTGTGAAGAAAGGTGGGCACGATGTTGATGGAATTACGATCCTCATAATATTCGACGCAAAGGTCCTCCAGTGCAGGCGTATTCAGGTAATGCAACCAATTAGCGTAGCAGGTTAACGTGGTCAGGTTGGGAAGGATGATAGTATTGGGAAGGATGATAGTATTGGGCGATATGGCGGGATCAGGTGAACAACCTAATCTGAGCCGTTCCAATTTCGTCATCTGCGGTAAAGTGGCGATAAAATTGGAAGCTCCAGATCCTAGACTGCCCACATAAAATTCCTTCAGATTCAACAAGTTAAACTTCCAATTGCCAAGGCTTCTAATACTGACGATGTTCAATGATGGGGCATTGTGAAATGTCTCGTATGGCGGATCAGGCATGCCTTCATCTGGAACCCATGACAGATCAATCTCCTGCAACAGGGGAAGATGATCCTTTGCACCAGTCAACAGCAACATATCGTGGGGTGATAGATCGAATGACGCCTTCTTCCAACGCATCGATTTGCTCGCCAGCATTTTCATTGCTCGGCGTATGTGATCTGCTGCCCGTCGATTGATTTGGGAAAGGTTATATGGTGCATGTACATGTAAAGAGAACGGCGCTTCCTGGTCGCGCTCCAGGAAGAAGCGGATGATGTCAAGGGGATGTTTATACCCCCTCTCGAAAAAGATCACCGAGATGCTATCCCAGAATTCGATGGTCATGGACAGGAATATGTGCCTCCATGCAGAGCAGACGTGGCCGAGAACCCATGGAAATTGCCTGGGATCAAATGTTGAGAGCGGCGTAGAAAATATAGCAAAGATCTGCTGGATGATTTCAGGTGGGATGTTTGGTTGGCTGCGAGTCATGGGAAGTTCTACAACGTTTCCTCGGCTCACTGGGTTTCTCTTGGAACCCGACGTCCTGTCACCCGGAAGTTTGATAGGGGCGGTGCGCGTCTTCTTCATATCCACAGTTGTCTTTCTCTTCGCCTGCTGGTTCGTGGCTGAACATGAACGTTAGCGCTGAACATTCAACACGTGTAAACAAAAGACCCCTGACATTAACCTGAACCTGTCAACAGGAATTGGAAATTAGATGGACGTATCCAAGCTATCTAACCAATGGTTTTCCAACAATTTTCGACGTGGTGTTACCATCTCACTCAAATTATCCCAAGAATAGTAGCGCGTCGTTACGATTAGAAGGCATGGGCATCACGCCCAGTATACACTGGTGACATCCCCAAGATGACGTTGAATGCGCTTCGTCTGAATTCAGGCATGGGATGCTGATCGCTGATCAGTGGCCTCATGCAGCCAGTCGATTAGGCTTGCTTCTTCAAATTGCACTGTTATTTGATTGTCAGAAAAGCGTTCGTGAGTTGATGTATATCAGTGTGTGGCAGGGTAACGAAGTCTTGGCCAGCTTCCATTGTTGCGTGCCGTCATAATCGAAACGGGTCGCGCGTATGCTGTAAACCCTGGAAAGGGCAATCCGACTCGGACCCTCATGCAACTTGATTGGCTGGTTTAAATTATACCTGGAGACCAGAACGACTGAACGAATCTGTAATACCAACAATCTTGTGAAACATTCATATGCCAACGCAAACGTTCTTCCGATTCGCATTCTGTGCAATTCAAATGGCTCGTATGTGTGTTCCTATTTTGGAACTCAGATTTAAAGTTGTCTTGCTTCAAAATCAAATTCCATCAGATTGTCGGATCACTTTAAGTTGCCGCCTAACGCGATGTGCTCCCCGCCCCTCAGACCTCTGCCGTTGCGCATTCCGCTACGACCATCCGTGAAACGTCAACCGGTATGGTTGACGATCACTATTTGAACGTGATCTACGTTGGCTACCATCTTAGAAGTATGTTTTACATGTTTGGCTTTTTAATCCTTCTAACTTGGAACCTAAAGTCGCTGCACTATCGTTGCTAGTGTACGACTATTGTTAGGTCCTTTTGTTTGCTCTGCGTCCAGGTCTGGCTGAATTCCCGTTAGTTCTTACACTGGAAGATGAGGTGGGTGTTCCCCGGACCCGCGTTTGGTAACTCGGGCTAATAACCATCAGGTAGAACTGTTCTGGGTGAGCCTAACTGACACTACACATGACAGCTTACTGTACATTACACACTAGAAGAGGCCATGGTCGACGGCAACATATCTGTTCTTCTGGGTAAGAAGCTATTGTCTTGTGACAATATATATCGCATAACGTGGCGTCATTTTTTTCCTTTCCGCAGACGAGATACGGCGGTATGCTTCTCCTGGTGTAAGCTGGCTTATTATCATCTCGTGCACATACTGATTAGAGGCAGCTGCACGCTATCCCGTGCGTCAACGTTAAGATGTCATCCTCGTTGAAAGTTCACATTAATTCTAGTGGTCGCGCACGTGTCGAATATGATTGCTGTGCGTCTTGCCCTCTTTCGGACCTTGATTAATTAACATATTTGTGTGCAGGCGTTCGTATTTCACCTGGATCCCGCCGCTTGAATGAATTGACTTCTTTTCACAGATGTAAGGATTTCTTTGTTAGCGTTTACATTCTTCCATCTTGGCTGGACGTAGGTATAGGTTGGTTTGTTGTGGAGGTATGCCTTGGAGTCATCAACACGTGGGTGATAGAAGGTGAGTAATGTTGTGAAATGAACTAGAATTTTGTTGACAGTTCGTGGTAAGCTGTACTTTTTCTGCGGCTCTACGCGCTCTACAATTGCTCCCGCAAAATAGTGCTTGCCACTGCGTTGGTGTTCCTTGTGCAAGTGTTATCCGTGACTGCAGTTGCTTCATTTTCATTTCCGCTTTCCATGCGAAACTGTACGTCCAAGAGATTATGTTTTGCAGCTAATTGTTGAGCGAGATGGCGACTAGTGGACGCACATAGATTAGGCGGAGTTATCTATTGTGAAATCAATAATGACCCGTCCAGGCGAGTAGCCTGGATGTATTGGGGGTGCTTTGGAATGTAAGTGAACATGGTATTGTTCTTCCAGGGGCTAAGCTCCCCAGCTTCGAAACATTCGTCCTTTTCCTTACAATAAGGAAAGGAAGTAGTTATTATCGATGTCTGAGAGGGTCATCTCCTCGTCTGAACCGCTTGGTCTCAACGTTATATTGGGATTCAATATATTACTCAGTCTTGTAAGTTGATGATCTATATACTGTTGTTTGGCGTGGCAGATAACCTATTCCCTGAAGAGTGGAAATGGTTTATATTATAAACATCATCCTGGTTCTGATAAACGTGATATTCCGGCTGCGACCGTCTGCCGCATTGCTGACAGACTTTTTAGGACAAAAATTATGACATTATGTCTGGTCCGGGTTTTACATTACCGGTTATTATGGGTGGACGGATGATGATCAATATTCGCAAGACGATATCGGACGAATATCTCCAGACTTCGCCCGTAGTATCTCAAATTACGCTCGGCATGAACGACGATACTGAAACAACGCCATCGTGGGCGCTCGCATATGTTTAGGTCACCAAGTTTGGTATCAAGGTAGCAGATATACGCAATTATGTTTATGTCACATGTGTTAACACCGGATCACTGTTCTCTCGGAGTGACAAGTCAGCCTGGCCTGTCGGACTTGCCATGTGAAGAAACGTGTCCAGGCTACGAATCAATTTGGATAACGTGGTGCTCCCGATTGACTATGATTGCCTTGATGAAGGCTTCAAGTTTTCATGATTGTATCAATCTATCAGAGGGCAAAGAACGACTAACTATTGCCAGTGCCGGAATTACCCGGTTGTTGGAGGGGGTGTGAAAATGCACGCAAAGCGGAAAGCGCCATGCCAAGTTCGAAGTGCAAGGGATTCCGCCAACGCCAGACCAGAGGGGTTGCGTCTGCACGAAATTGATTGGGCCTTTATTGATGGATATGTCTTGGCGGGTTCCATGGTTTGCAGGGTTACTTACCGTGACCGAGCGCCGAGTGTGCCGAGAAGTTGGTCCCACGAGTACCAATGACTCTGAGACCGTCGTTCCTTCGGTGAGGTCGTAAAATCAATTGGTTGTCATGGGCAAGAAGGATCGTTCTCATTCTGTTGGTGTTTTTATGTTCAAAGTGGGACCGAAAGTGTCGGCATATCGCGATGCCGATTGGCGGGGTTTAACCCAACAGGGACGTTTCGTTTGTGTCCCAACCAGGCTTTCAGTTATCCCCGTTCGCTGCTAACCTTGATGGACCACAAATGCCGAGCCTCAACGCGGGAGTAGATAGGTTTGACTAACTCGTCTTCCTTCTGCCTCTCATTCCTTCCCCGCTCCACGCGCCCCGCCCTTCATGTGTCATGTCCAACACTGAGCAGGACTTGATGCAGTCGCTTGGGGCGGCTATTATGGTCTCTACCGCAGCATGGGGGATGACGACCGTTCTCACCGTCTCATACTATCGCAAATTCCCAAACGACTATGTTGTAATGAAGATTTTGGTGAGCCTGAATGAAAGTTGAAAAAACCAACCGTTGTCTGACTGAGGCATTGACTCGGACAAAAAGGTTGGATTGATATGGTGCGCCAAGTCGAAAAGCCGTCTCTCTCTCTCTCTCATTTAAAGTCGCGTCAAAAAAAAAAGGGTTTTCTACACGACGTTCCTTGTTTGCCTTGCATCCGGCTTTCGCCAGCTGATGCTCGCTGTGGGACCCAGCGTTGGAGAAATTCCGCTCATGATAAACGTAGGTTCTATTTTCGCTTCCTTCGTTCAAAGTCTGGTTCAGGTGAGTTTGAAAACCACGCTCGTTCAATCCTTCGCTCCTCAACCGCTCGAAAACGACGTCAGGCCATCTACGCGCAACGCATATACCGTCTCTCAAGGAGCCTCTTCATCCCGATCACGTGCTGGACCGTCATCTTGTACAATTTATGTGCTGGTATCACGTATTCTATGGTCGTCGCCAATAAGTCACCGGAAGAGTTTCTTCTACTCGAGCGGAAGCTTCATTGGTTGCTCGTAACTTGGTATTCTGCAATGGGAATCGTGGACATGGTGATCACTGTGACGCTGTGTTGCGTTTTGTTGAGGTTGAGGAGGTCTAGCAGGTGTAATTCGCAACGGTACGATCACCCCGCCGTGGTGTGTGCGGCTGACGCTGACCTTTTTCGTTAGGGCCATGAATATTTTGGATACGGTCGTGCTATGGACGATTCGTAAGGGCTCTTGTTATCTATCCTTGGCATTTCTCTAAACGTTTTTCGGGAAGAAACCGGAATGGTTACAAGGTACATATCTGGTGGCCAGGTTGTATTATACGTCTCACTTATGCGTGATAGCTTGCTCGCTGTGGCTGTTGTGGTGGTAGTGCGTGCCCATGCGTGGTTAGATCTGACTGTCATTTGACCTAGATGTTTTAGTATTGCAGTGTCTCTCCTCCGGGTACGTTCGGCATGCGGATAATTCTTGGAATGAAATTCTCATCTATCTCCAGGTGCATGGATAGCGCTCACGTTGGGCATTACGAGCGGTAGGTGGCAAGAGGATGAAGAGAGCGAGCAATGGACTAACGTTACTATGCTTAGCATATGCGCTCTCATTGGTTACGCTGTGAGTGACATTGACAATGCATGCGCCACACCGTCGGGCTGCAGCTTAATTTTTGTACTACACAGGCTGAACGGTAGATCGTTATTGTTGAACCATCCTTCTAATCAAGGCGATGCCACGGTGCTGGCAACATTGACGGTACCCGGATTCTCCGTGGCCACGGACAGTTGTGAATCTCAAGTATGTCCCCCGTTTTGTCGCAGACGGAAATTGACATCAGCAAAGGTCACGGGTGACCAGAAGGATGGGCTGGTGTAACGTCAGGCTTTGTGTATGTACATCATTACTTGTACCATGTACATAATATTCTAATTAGACCTACTTAGTTTTATTCAGGAGACGACATACGGATGACGTAATCGAATCCGCGTCTTTAAAGTTAACCCTGCTCCTCCCAATCGCCGTTCTCTCCCATCCACCACTATCATGAGCGGTCGACTCGCCTCTGGTGCGCACCGATAAACCTATCTGACAAGGTATACCCCTTATCTCACGCGTCTGACAGAATATCCTGCCTGGAAAAAGTTGCAAGAGATCTACACCAACGAGAAGGCTAGACTGGTCCTCAAGGACCTCTTTGCACAGGATCCGTCCAGATTCTCCAAGTTCTCTGTAGAATACAACACCACCTCCGGCCCCGAAGTCAAGATCTTGCTGGATTACTCCAAAAACCTGATCACGGAACCCATCTTGTCCACGCTCTTCTCGCTCGCGCGGGAGGCCGAGGTGGAGACGTACAGAGACAAGATGTTTACAGGGGACCACATCAACACGTCTGAAGACCGGGCCGTGCTGCACGTCGCGCTGCGCAACTTTAACGATTTTCGCATTACCGAACAAGGGGCGGACCAAGTCCCTGGAGTGCTCGCGCACATGAAGGAGTTTTCCACCGCCGTGCGGGAGGGAGCGTGGAAAGGGTACACGGGCAAGACGATCAACGCGATCGTGAATATCGGGATTGGTGGATCGGACTTGGGTCCGGTGATGGTGACGGAGGCGCTCAAGGCTTACTCGCAGCGCGGGCTCGCGGCGCACTTTGTGTCCAACATTGACGGGACGCATATAGCGGAGACGTTGAGGGAGTGTGATCCGGAGAGGACGGTGTTCGTGATTGCGAGCAAGACGTTTACGACGCAGGAGACGATTACGAATGCGGAGACGGCTCGGGCGTGGTTCCTTGAGAGCGCCAAGGACAAGGCGCACGTTGCCAAGCATTTTGTGGCGCTGAGTACGAACACTAAGGCTGTCGAGGCGTTTGGGATTGCAAAGGAGAATATGTTTGAGTTTTGGGACTGGGTTGGGGGACGGTACAGTCTTTGGAGCGCGATTGGGTTGTCGATTGCGATTGTGATTGGATACGATAACTTTGAACAGCTGTTGAAGGGTGCGCATGGGATGGATAAGCACTTCAAGGAGGCGCCGTTGGAGAAGAATCTGCCGGTTCTGTTGGCGTTGATTGGGATCTGGTACAACGATTTCTATGGTGGGCATTTAGGACGTTTCTATGGGACCATTTTTCTGACCTGGGTATAGGTGCGCAGACGCTCGCCTTGCTGCCATATGACCAGTATCTTCACAAGTTTGCCGACTACTTCCAGCAGGTACGCATATGGCATGAAATGCATATTGTGGCATATAATGACTATTCTGCAGGGAGATATGGAGTCGAATGGTAAATTCATTACCAAGGGCGGTTCGCGCGTCGACTACCAGACTGGGGTAGGTAGCAGTGTCAAAACGGGTGATTTCAATTGTCAGCTGAGTTGATCGCTCTAGCCAATTATCTGGGGCGCGGCAGGCACGAACGGGCAACACTCGTTCTATCAGCTTGTGCATCAGGGCACGAAGCTTATCCCGGCTGACTTTATTGCGCCCGCAACGACGCACAACCCTATCCACCAGTCGAAGCACCACCGGATCCTCTTGTCCAACTTTTTCGCGCAGCCGGAAGCTTTGGCGTTTGGTAAGACGGAAGAGCAGGTGAAGGCGGAGCTGGGGCCAGGGGCTAGCGAGGTGTTGGTGAAGAGTAAGGTGTTTGAGGGCAACAGGCCGAGCAATAGCATCATGTTCCCGTTGCTGACGCCTGCGACGTTGGGTACGCGTCATATTTTTGTTTTTTTTTCTGCATTGGTGTTGTGTTGACGGCGGTGTTAGGAGCGCTGATTGCGCTATATGAGCACAAAATCTTTGTTCAGGGTGTTATCTGGGGGATCAACTCGTTTGGTACGTGGCGTGCTTGTAACTGAGCAAATTGGATGGGGCTGATTGACTTGGGTGTAGACCAAATGGGAGTTGAACTTGGTAAGGTGCTGGCAAAGAACATCCTTGCTCAGCTCGGTAAGCCTGGGGATGTCAAAGGGCACGACAGTTCGGTGAGTTGGATGGGAATGTGAGGCATTGATGATTAACTGATTGTTGGTAGACGACTGGGTTGATTCATTGGTACCAAGAGTACAGGCAGGAGTGAGAAAGTGTACATGTCAATGTAATTGTAATTGTAATGGTAATTGTATTGGAAGTTAGACTAAATCTTATTGAATCTTATTTACTCCGCCATGGCAGATCAGTCACCACAGCCGCCCGCCAATCCTGCAGGAGAGCCTGCTCCTGCTACAGATCCCGCCATCACCTCCTCCTCCTCTTCCTTCATCCCCACACTCGTATCTGCCCTGGGTTCCGTCTCCGCCTCCATATCCGCCTCCATGTCGACCGCCGCTTACCCGCCCACGCTAGACATGATCCTGGCCCAGATCGCCGCCACGACGAACACCAGGGCCAGCCTCGTCTCACTGTCCAACACCTTCCGGAACGGGCTGCCGAAAGAGAGCAGGGAGGCCATTTTAGGGGGGATTCTACCGGGCGGCCAAGACCCGCTTGGGACGCTGGATGCGAGACACCACACGTTGGGTGTTTTGTGGATCCTGTCAGCGAGGCTGACGTTGCTCGATGCCGCGCCTCCTGTGCCTGCGTACGTCGCCCACTTTTGCCACTATTTCGACCCGGAGCAGGCGCGGATGGCACCGGATCGGGGTGGGTTTTTTTTTATAAAAAATGTTGAGACATGCGTGCGGATGACGAACGCGTTTTTCTTTTCTTTTTTTTTTTTTTGACAGTGACGTTGTTGGCCAAGGGGATTACACGGTATGCGGCGAGGATGAATCATGTAAGTTCGTCATCGTCTTGTTGGGTTGGGGTGGTGACTACATTTGTTTGAGTGCGTAGGATGCGTGGGCTATCGAGCCCCTGTATGATCTAGTGACGAGATATCCACCAGACGGCTCTTATCTAACGACAATCCATCCACTATTCGTGCTGGTCAGCATCCCAATCTCCTCTTCCGCTTGCTCACTCCACATCCCTTCCTACAGACCTGTGTCACCACACGCCACTTCACCATCGCCCTCCCCGTGCTTCAAGCACCCATCTCCAACATTGACACAACGCTCTCCAACCTGACCTACCTTGACAACCTCAAATATCACTACGTTGGCGGAATAGCGTTGGCGGCGCTGACGAGATGGGATGAAGCCGAAGCTTTTTTCGAGATCTGCGTGGGAAGCCCGGCAGTGGTGCCTTCTGCGATTCAGCTCGAGGCGTTGAAGAAGCTCAAGCTTGTCCAGCTGATTGCGAGAGGCAAGGTGTGTATGTGTGTGTGTGTCGTGTGTCTATGCGGAACCTGTCGAGTCCTGATGTTTGGGTGATATGTGTGACACAGACGTTGGGGTTACCGCGGTATGTCCATCCAGCGCTCTCACGCGCTTTGAAGAATACGCCGTATCAGGCGTTTGTCGGTGCCTATCCGCGCAAGATGGAGGTATTGCAGGAGATTATGAACGAGAATCAGCGGTTGTTCGCGGCGGTACGCGCTTTGTCGAGCCACGTTCTGTGTTGCTGATGGGGTGGTGGTGGTGGTGGTGTGTGGCTTAGGAAAAAAACCTCGGTTTGGTCGTGCAGGCGTTCCGCCGTGCACCGCGGTGGACGTTGAAGAAGCTCACGTCTACCTATCTCACCCTCGGCCTTGGTGATATTGCCAAGACGATCAAGATCGAGTCGGAAGCCGAGGTTCGGAATCTGCTGCTCAGTATGGTACGTGCTTCTTTTTTGCTCTCTAATTTTTTATTTTTTATTTGGGGGGGGTTGCTCACGAGAGGACAGATTGAGGCGAAAGACATCAGCGCCCGCATCACCCCCGACGGGACGGTCACATTTTTCGACGCCACGCCGCAATACACGAAGCAAGACCTGAACAACCTCTTGCAGGATGTACAGAACCAGAGCGAGCACCTGCGCCATCTCGAGCGCGAGATGGGCAGGGATAAAGAGTATCTCAAAAAGGTGAGGAGGGTGTTTGTTTAACTAGTCTGTGTTGTCGGTCGCTGAGCGAGCCGATGTAGGCTTTGAAGCAAAAGGATGAGTCTGTCTGGGTGGGGCCGTTGGACGATGATTTGTTTGCTGGTTCTGGCTCTGGTCGGGGGAGCGGTACGGGTTGGATAGATGAGCCGATGTACGTTGAAGCTGCGCTATAGACTCATGATTCATGATTCATGTACACCTTTTTTTTTTTCACGTCGTTGATGATTCTGACATGAACCCACTTTTTACCTCGAACGAGTTACGGATACGTATGCAATGGGTATTAAGTGGAACCTGTTGTCGCTGCCCACCGCCGTTTTGGTCCCCGTGATTCAAATGCCTATTGCCAAAATCAACACGACAAAGCCCTTCAATTTTCGCCTACCTCGACCACAAGTACGTATCGCAAATTTTGAACCCCATATTGTTACACGAGCTCGAGTCCGAAGCTGATGCCCAACACTCGTTGCTTTAGCCATGATGCATGATGGTGCGTGCTTCATCTTCCTCTCTCTCTCTCTCTATATATATATATATGAATGAATGAAACTTATAGATCAGGAACTCCCGTCGCTTGCTGCATTGTTGATGGGTTCGTCGTAAATTAAGTGATGGATGCCTCCATGCGATCACGTCGTTGGTAGTACGTCGTTTAGGGCACCAAGAACTTACCAAAGCTTCTTTGGCTGGCAGACAGGATAATGTGTTGTTCTCTGATTTTGGCCTAAGTCGGGGGTGGTCCGCGTGGGATAGCTCGTGAACATGTGAACGTGGAGCTCCACTCAAGGTACATACATGACTTGAATTCTGACATCAAAAAGATGCGATATGTACTGGGGATCCAGGGCCAGATGACACTCAAGACGCAAAAAAGGCGACCGAGCTTTCCCACCTGCGGTCCCAGATCGCGGACTCGAAACATATTACTAGTACAGTATGTATGTATGTATAGGCTTAGCCCCCCCCCGTTCGTCGTGTGATCTAAGATCTACTCTCACTCGCTACTCGCGACAGAGCGTGACGTCGTATGGGACCAGCGACAATTAGATGCATGTGAGGCCTTCGGAGGCGGTGCTGGTGCTGGTGGCTGATTAGGGCTATCCACACCAGTGACGAAAAATGTGATTTGAGAAGGAGAGGACGGACTCTGGCGATATCTGATGTCAGAGATTGTCCTTCGAACGTTGATCATCATCCGTCCACCCATAATAATTGGCAGTGTCAAACCAATCCCCGATAGAACGTCGTAATTTTCGCCCTGTATAAGTCTTTGTCAGCAAGATAACTTTGGCACGTGTGACCGAATTGGAATATTACATTGATCCAATTCAGGATAATGTTTGAGATGTAAAAGACTTCGATGCTTTGAAGAATAGGTCACTGATACGCCCAAAGATATGTATATATCAACTTACAGAATCATATAATAGACTGAATCCCAATATAAAGTTGAGACCAGATTGGTCAGACGAAGAGTACAGCTATCTTGCCGACGATAATAAGCGTTTCCTTTTCGTATGGTAAGGGAGAGAATGAAGGCTTCGAAGCTAGGGTTATCAGCTTATTGGTACGATGGGTTGGCCTTCACTTACAGCGCGAAGAAGAGCCAATACAACCAAGTTACATGTTTGGATATAGAGCTACGCACTTCACAGTAGGCGACCCCGCCGAAGGCGCTCGCCTCCACTATTCATCTCATTTAGCTGACAGAGCAGTAAAGCATGATTTTTGACATACTGGACAAGAAGTCATTTGGCAATTGAACCGCAGCGACTGCCACCAGAGACAACATTTGCATGAGAAATACCAATGCAGTAGCGTACACTATTTTGCGAGAGCAATTGTAGAGCGCGTAAAGCCGCAGAAAAAGTATAGCTTATCATGTATTATCAACAGAATTCACTTTTCTTTTTGCAACACGACTCACTTTCTATCACCCATGTATTGACCATTCCGAGGCATATCTCCACAAAGAACCAAGCTTTACCTGGGTCCGGTCAAAAATGGGGTACCTAAAGGCGAAAAGAAATCTTACAACTGTAAAAAGACGCTGTGGTGGGTTAAGCCGAAAAGGTATCTGGAAAACACGAACGCCTGAAGAGACATGTTAAATTCAATTAACCAACGTGCAAAAGAGGGCAAGACGCACGGCTATCCGATCCGACACCCTTGTGACAACTATAAATTAATTCGAAAATCAGGTCAGTATGCATGACATCCGCTGTCGTTGACGTACGGGATAGCGTGCAACTGTCCCTAATCAGCAGCTATACACAATGAAAATGAACCAACTTACACGAGGAGAAGCATACCGCCATACCTAGTCTGCGGGAATGAACGTTGTGTTATGCGAGCTTGTTATGAAGATAGAAACCTTCTCACCCAGAGAAAAAGATACGTTGCTATTGTCCATGGCCCCTTCTATCGATCATGACAACCATGTAATCTAAAGGCCGAGCGAAGTGTTTAAGGACATACCCAGAACAGTTGCACCTAATGGTTATTTAATCGAACATCAAACAATAAGACCTCAAAGCACACATACTTCGTCATCAAGAGTCAGAACTGACGAGTTTTCAGCAAGGCCTTGGTCGCACGATCGGCAAATGAACATACAGTACTCGTACACTATCAAAGACAGAGCGGCAACTGGACATCCCAGTGTATTAGAATGGTTTAGAAACTTGAGATGATCAGACACACCTCTGAGGTAGTAACCGACTTGGATCACCTCCAGATAGTAATAGTCAACTGCATTGGTTGACATTTCATGGACAGTCAATAGCCGTTGGGCGGGATGTTGAGGGATGGATTAGGTGAGAACTTCAAGGAGCACTCTATACTTAAAACGTCATGTTGACGGCTAGCATGAAAGCCTTGAGGCCTTGAGGGTCAAGATGATGACACTGATAACTTACGTACACTTAATTGATGGTCTTGTGAGAAGTCATGCAGTTTTGAAATTTACCAATTTGGTCATATTGAAAGTGATTGACACGCACGGCCGCAAACTCGGAACTCAGGCCTCAGGAGCATTTCACCCAACAGCGCAAGTGTGACGAGCGAAAATGGATTGGTAGACTGGCTATTATGTATACACGATGATATGTTTTGTGATGCGCAGGTGATGCGTGTGATGTCGCGTCCAGTCGTGGAAATTGACGATTCGAGTACATACATACGCACCTTTCTTTGTTGTGTTTGAGAGTCAATTTCGGGCGAGCAGAACACAAGTCTGGACCATCATGCATTAACCTCAAGGCTCGAGCACAGGGTATTGACGAATTGACTGATCTCAATCAGCGGCGGTGCCATCACGGCGCTGAAACGGAAACAGGAAGAAAGATCTAGATAGAAGAAGCAGTAGGGAAGAAGAGATAAATGGAGGGGGTGACAGTAGTGATGGGCGCAAACATGCAACGGCGTACAGAGGATGCGGAGAGCGGTGACAAGCTGACTCGCCGCCGCCAAGCACGTCAAATCAAAGGGATCATGTTTTGATACTTTATCGAGGCCATATCATGGGTGGCGGGATGATGACCAGATGATTGCTGATGCCAGACTACGTCCACACCGTCTCATGCCATCCCATGTCGGGGGAGGATTGCAAGTTTCCTGTACCTCGTCAGCCTAGTTACGAAATTAACTTTTACGCACATATATCCACCACTAACTGCAGACGACAGTATAACGCTTTATTGTAACTAGGGTGTCTGGATGAAACTATGATATGTCGGCCATACCGGTGACTCGGAGTTTGCATGTGTTGGTACTAGCAAACACTGGGCATTAAATGCAAACGGAGAACTAATAACGCCGTCAGAAAGAACATAGGTTGCTCAATGTACTGATGCACAGCGTCAATGGGCTTACGCCGGATAGCACCACCTGATGATCATTATCGAGCGCGGTGCTCACCAACTATATGCATAGGTTACAAGGTGAGTCAGAACCTGGGTACAAAAAGGCGTACTGGTGATTGGCCGGATAAACCACGTTCCAATATTTCGTGGGTAGATGTCATGACAGTACTAAGCGCTGCACGCCGTTCGACTTTACTGAATAAAATGCTATGCGAGAGACGACAGCGACGATCTGGAGGAAGGGACACGTATTTAACAGTACCGCTTTACCAAAGTATTAACAACGCACAGCCAGACCCAAACTGGAAGAACGTTCAACCTACCAAGCGAGGCTTGTTCAGTACAGATACTCTTGCCCCCTTATGTTTTCCATTTCAGAGTCGATTGCGTGATCCATCTTCTACCGGCTTTCCCACCACTGATGACAACACTCCTTCAACTTCACCTACCTTGAAGAGTTGGGTTGGCGCCGGGGGATTGAGTGGACAGACAGAAAGACCAACGATCATAATCTTTTGTTGCATATCCTCCACGCTCGGCCTGCAGTATAGTTTGGAACGTTGAGGTTTCCATTAATAAACTCTGCGACCTCTGATTATGGAGGTGACCAGCTGACGCTGTGGAAGCTTGGTACTCACAGCCAGACGTAATTGACCCGCTATAAGTCATGCGAGGGACAACATTAGTGGGTAGATGTACCCCAAGTATTGATATTATTGTACATTTTGACTTTTTTTTTTGACATATTCTATCGGAATTCCCAATCGGCTGCGCCGACCATGGCCAAGCCGAGAAGCTCATGATGCGGTGTTCCTGCCAAAGCGCGGCATGTAGTAATAATGAAAGAGCGAGGATTAAATGTACGTGTAGGCCCACTGCGGTGGTGTCTCTGATTCATCAACCATGTCCATGCCCCCAAATTCGAGTGTGACCTGAGATGGTGTAGATGGACTCTGGCGCTTCATGTCGTCGGCAAAAATCCTGCGAATATTGATCATCATTCGGCCACCCACAACAATTGGAACTGTGAAAGCCGGCCCCGCCAAAAGGTCATAATTTCTGTTCTGCAAAATCGGTCAGGTCGGAATTGCCTCGCATCTGGTCAAAATTTATTACACTGATCAAGTTCGAGATGATGTTTGCAAAATAGAAAATTTCGATGCTGCAAATGTTGTCAATGTATTACTCTGGACAACGCATGTAAGTCAACCTACAGAATCGTATAATAGATTGAATCCCAGAGTAAAGTTGAGACTAGCTTACTAAGAATCATTCCTTGCTGTTCACAACAATATTTGTACCCTTTTCGTATCGTAAAGAAGAGAATAAAGGCTTCAAAACTGGGAAAATAAGTTGCTCGCCAGAACGGGACAATGTATACTCACAGCGCTAAACAACTCCAAAACAACCAGATTATGCGCATGGCTCGATGATTCCCTACTTCACAAAAGATGACTCCATTCAATACTTTTGTCTTCACTTGAGTCAACGCCGCCAGTCAGCCACCTATGACAAAGTGCGACTATTTGACATACAGGATGACAAGGCCAATGGCAACTGATATGCACAAATTGCGGTCACGAATGCCGTTTGTGCAAGGAATGCAAATCCAGTAATATACGCTACTCTGCGGGAGCAATTATAGAGGGCGTAGAGTCGTAAGATTAATGTCGCTTGTGGCCAGTTATTAGCAAATTACGCTTTTGTGCTAAGATTATATTCACCTTCTATCGCCAATCCGTTGCTTCCTCCGAAAAACATATTAATAAAAAACCAACTTGTACCTATGTCGGGTTGAGATGAGTAAGGAAAAACTATAGGGACCTTACATCTATGAACCGTTACATGACGTTGTCAACGATCAAAGGGATAGAAGATAGTGGGGGAGATACGAACGCCTTGACAAATGGATAAAGATACTAAGCGTTGAGAGAGCATGTACGAAGGAAGTGAAGACATACAGAACCACGATCCGATACATTCAGCACCGCTACAATCAGTTTGAGATGCAAGCGTATCAGCACGACAGAGACGTACAAGACAGCGTAGAACTGTGTCTGATAAGCGAGGCGCCGAAGGGAGCTTGTGAGCTAACTCACATCAGAAAAATCAGACCCGCATATCTGGTCTGAAAGGATGATGCTGATATTATGCAATGTATCAGAAAGACGGCAGGATAGCATCTCACCCAGAGAAACAGATATGTCGCAACTGTCCATCGCTTCTTCTGGTAAAAGTAGAACGTTAACCAACAGTCCATGTCAATACTAGTGTCAAGTCTCACCCAGAATAGTTCAACCTGATGATAATTACGTATAATGAGTACCCATAGTACGGTGGAAGACACTTACTTCGTCGTCCAGTGTCAGAGCTGCACATGAGATTTCAGCAAGGCCCAGTTATTTCATTAGTAAATGGACTCACAATAATCGTAAAGTAGTAATGATAGTGCGCCGACTTCGAATCTGTGTCATAAAAGATATTCAGAACCAAGTAGGACGATGCACACATCTGAGAAGGTATCCAATTTGGATCACGTTCCGATAAGAATAGTCAACTACATGAGTTGACATCTCAAGATCTCACGGATGGTCGTTGCGAGCGCGCTGTCCTTACAATACTTGAAGCAGGTTCAGGTTCAAAACCGGTAATACTGAAGAAGCCAAGCTGACCTGACGATTTAAATCCAGAGCACCGCGTTGCGAGACAAGGACGTCGTATAACACACGTCAAATCCTGGTAAGCGTCCAGGACATTGACGGAGTTAGGCAGAAAGATCACTTCAATGGGCCTAGAAATCCAATCGACATCGCCTTTATTAACGGTAATTTTTGACTTCCTTTTTAGTACATAATGGGATAACCCGACTTTAGCGACAAAGTAGTGATCCGATCTCCGTCCTCGTCGTCAAACATCATGAACATCAGTGCGATGGCCCTTGACAGCCTGATTCCGTCATCATTGAACGGAATAGAATTTATTACCTACAGCCCAGGTCCTGTGAACGGACTCGTCACAGTGACCTTACTACATGTTTATTACGTACTCGACTCACCAGACCGTCAGAACTTCTGCAGCTGCCCGTTCAACAAACACGACGCGCGTGGGCGACTAATATGTGACGCCTTCAAGACTCAGAGCATGTCAAAAGTCTCCTTTTATTTTGGGGCAAGGGTATTGGTTGAGAAGACGAGCCGATCTTCATCATGACTAGTGTTGATAGCACTAGGTGTTTGAAAATTTTATTGACATTATCAATTGGGAGCAAGTTAATCGAAATGCCTATCTAATTTGCTTTTCTCTCATGCTTGCGTGGTGTCATTGCGGGGCCGGAAATAAGGCAAGAAAATGAACATGGAATCAAATGTATGTGAAAGCCCAGGATGGTGTTGGCACCGGCTCCTCATCTATGGTAAAAGTTGGGAGCATGATCTGGGATGGTGTGGATGGATTCTGGCGGTAAGTGTCGTTAGAAACGGTCCTCCGAACATTGAGCATCATGCGTCCACCCATAACAATCGGCATTGTGAAACCCGGCCCTGCTAGAACGTCGTAATTTTTGCCCTGTGGGGTCGGTCGGATTGGCCTTGCCATGCAATTAACATGAAAACTTACGTTGATCAGGTTGAGGATAACTATGGAAACATAAAAAAATTCGATACTGTAGTAAGGAAGGAGCTCGTCGTTGGCCACGCTGAATGATGCGCATAAATCAACTTACAGGATGGAATAGTATATTGAATCCCACAATAAGGTTGAAACTAAGTTGGTAAGACGAAGTGAGGTTCTAGTCTGGTAACGATAGGTTGTATATGCTTTTCCTATAGTCAAGGCGAGAATGAAAGCCTCTAAGCTGGGAAAATCAGTTTTTTACAGACAGAAGGGACAATGTCTACCTACAGTGTAAAGCACATCCAATACACCCATGCCAAATCTGTGGCTCGGCGATTACCTATTACACAATACACCATTCCGCCAAATACTTTTGTCTCCACTTGGTCATCATTATTCAGTACCAAATAGCAAAAGACGATTTATCTGACATACAGGATGGCACGGCGATTGGCATCTCGATTGCACAAAGCATGATCAAGCAGATCATCTGCGCCAAGAAAGCTGATCCAGCTGCATACACAATCTTGCGGGCGCAGTTGTACAGCGAATAGAGTCGTAGAAATAGAATCGCTTATTGTCACGAGTCACCAGCGGAATTGGAGTCTGGTGTAGAACCTATTCACCTTCTACCACCCATGTGTTGATAGCTCCGAGACATATCTCGACCAAGAACCAACTTATACCTATGCTATGCCCATTAGAAAATGAATGCAAGGCACGGCATATTACTTACATCTGTAAGAATTTAGTCAGCAGCAAAAATGTGGGAACAAGGACACGAACGCCTAGATAAACATCTTGGTTTGCGACCATGCACATGAAAAGAATGACCACGCACTGATTTACGATCAGATGTGTTAAGTACCACTGGAATTGATTTCGAATTCAGTCCAATAAGGATAGCGCCTCGAAATTGACGTACGGGACAGCGTGGAACTGTACAATCAGTACTGATCTACATATGTAGAAGTAAAGTGAGTGAACTTACATCAAGAGAATCAAACCGCCGTATCTAGTCTGCGTTATATTGGACTATGTTCGAGTGATACTTATAACAAGCTTCTCACCCAGAGGAACAAGTATGTCGCTACCGTCCATGGCCTCTTCTGGACATTGTATAATCGTGTAGACCAAAGGCCATATATGATGTCAATAGACTTACCCAGAATAACTCTACCTGATGATTATTAGGCGTAATTATCGAGCGCAAAAGACGAGAAGCACTCACCTCGTCATCTAGAGTTATAACTACCGGATAATGTCAGGGCCTACTCGCAAAACCTAAGCGTGGACGTACGGTAGTCGTATAGTAGCAATGATAGTGCGCAGACTTTGTGTTCTACGTTAGCAGCTTATGAAAATAAAGCAGAACGATGCGTACATCTAAGGTGGTAGCCGGTTTGGACCAGGCCCCAAATAGAATAGTCAATGGCGTCGGTCGACATTTAACATTGAGCGTATTCTGTTCGACAATAAAATTATAAGCAGTTAAGAGGACAAAGTTACTGACAGCTGACGATGGTGAGAGAATTTGTTTTGACAATATTAGCGTTGCACGATTAGTATTCAATTGGAACCGATTCTTCACTTCAGTGCAGTTCAGATAACCGTACTGAGCGTCCGCTTGTTAATAAAGCAACCGGAAAGGGAGGCAGGACGAAAATCCACCCGGTCGTGTTTAAGTCTATTATGATTTCTGTCATTTGAGCCGCTCAAGGTTAAATTGCATGATGTAACCTAGGTTGATCCGCTCGATCACTTGATAACGTTTCAAGACAATAGACGCTATACGGAGCTTGCGAGCGCTAACTTGGAGGCTTGCTGAACCAATGAGGCTATATGTGCAAACGCCGAACACCACGTTGTATGTCTCCAAATTTCATACGATTTTCCAATCGAGAAGGGCCACGTGTAGAAAACATTCCCCGTGTGGAATTAAGATGCACATTGACTCTGGTTTATTTCAGGAAATGCTCAGAGCTGCAGAGCTAGTTTTTCGACGTTAATTGTCAGCTCACTTTTTCGTCATGGTCAGTAGGTTTGAAATATTCCATCATCATCAAGTGGCTAGACGCAACAGAAATGTATACTGATTTCTGTCTATCGGTTCACCGTATACTTCGAAGGGAATTCAAGGGATATCAATCCGACGTCGTACGTGTCGTTGGTGCACTGACAATGACAACTGAAAGTCATGCCAGACAGTATCAAGTGACTCGCTCCATTGCAACTATTCACGCCCAGGAGAATGGTTTTGTCCGAGATGGAGGTCTGTGACCTGCTGAAGATGGAATTCAAAGAGCCGAGAAAGCAATGACGGACAACACTTCTTGTGGGACAAAGTGGACATCAGAATTGGAAGACGAGGAGAGCAACCTGTGCAGATACTTATGATGCGTCATTAACGAGAAATTTGAGGTAAAAAAAAGAGAAGTTGCGTACTGCAGCGTCAGAAAAACAATATTAATATATTTCATCCTATGCACATGCCTGGCACCAAACGCCTGAGAACCTTCCAGTCGAACAAGATGGCTTGCGAATTTGAAACTCCTTGGATCCCTGGAAGATCATATATATACTAAAAGAGGTTGATATGATACGTATCGTGCAATAGCCTCCACTATCAGCCGAATATCTATGTTCAAATGTCGCTTTTCGCTACTGTCACACTGAAGAAACGCTTTGGAAAGCTCCGCGCTTCATCCATCTCAGTGTTACCGGGCTATTGACGTTGGTCTTGGGCTATTATCCATCGCCAGCTTATTTTGTTGTGTGATCGGCGTCCCAGGGTCCCATGCTTATCGGGTTATTCCCGTATAGCCTTTATATTCAATATATACATACGTGTGGTATAGTGATCTGGCCGGCCCTTGAGTGTACAGCACGTACCTGATTCATCCAGTACTCACCGAAGCTAATTGGGAACAGCCTCCACTCTTTGCGAAGATGAATCAGATAGCTGCGCATCAGGGCCCCCCATGCGTTCACACATAGCCAACGCTTCTGCGTGAAACACATCTGGAAGACCCTCGGGCCTTCGCTCCAACAAGAGTTTGGGCAATACCCGTGTGTGGAATAAGCGTTGCGCAACGGAAGCTCCCTCGTTTCGCTAAATCAGCCACAGGCTTGTATAATTACCAAAAAGAGAGGTCTTACAAATTGATAGTAAATTCCACCAACAACTGCCGCAACTGTGTCTCCCTGAACCTTGTAGAGGCCCACGCCTCTGAGAAGTTCTTTGCGATTAGGGGGTGTCGAAGGGAGTTGTGATGTAGGTACTGCAGGTGTCCAGCGGAGGGCACGGCCAAGACCCCACGAAGAACCAACGTGTTCTCCCAAGAGATATGTATTAACTGTTCGATCCAGGATCATATCGAGATCATGCGTGGGCTTGAGGGCAGAACTGGAGTTCAGAAAGAGGAGTAGGTAGGATTCAATGACTCTCCGACCTGTCACACGATCGAATTAGTCAAAACGTGTCGCGCTGCTTTGTTCAACTTGCCTATAAACCTGAGTCCAGCATTATGGCCATGAATTGCAGATGGGTGGCTTCCATGCGTCAATATGCGTCGTGCGAGGTCAGGTGGAAATTGCAACGGCGGAAAAAGACCATTGATATGTTCCACCAGGTATGCATCAGAATTCTGCCCTGCTCCTCTACGCTGGTCGGTTCCTGTTCCTGTTTCCGTCAAACCCCCGCTGACTGTAGCCCTGCTAGAAGCAGCGCTGGGACCTAATGCAGCCATGCCCCGTGAATCGAAATCGTCATCCTCCTCCGTTAGATTTCTCTGTCTTCGCGAAGCTTGCCGAGATGTGGTTCGACCATCGGCTTCGTGACGCGTTTTGAGAGCGGTATAGGAATATCTTCGTGCACCTGCCCACATAGTGTTGTTGAAGAGAATGCATACGTGCGTATGAAACGTACCTGATGTCTTCGGAGGCGCCAAGGACAGCACTTTTGAGATTTTGAGAAGACGGCGTAACGAAGTATTCATGCTGCATAGCTGTCGAGACATTCTAAGATGAGGGAACAGATTTCTGTTGGACCGGTTCGCCTTCCTCCCTCAGTGATGTTGGCGGGAGAAGAAAATAATGGTCACGTGATCTGTAGACGCCTTTGACAGCCAGTAGTCTACGGTCACTTGAGCAATGTCAACTGAACGAAGTACCGTATACCAATTTACATAAACAAGGCGACGATGCTAGGAACGCCGACGACTCGGTTCTTCTATCGGAAATGAAGATCGTGAGTTCTCCCCTTATACACCTGGAATGGGCATCTGATCTCCTGTGATGTGCAGAGTAACGTCATCCAGTGACCACGTTCAGGTATGATGGACTGCATACGAACGTCTTATTTTTATCTTCGAATACAACATATCAGCGATGTGCTCTGAAAAAACATCCGCCGAGACAATCTGGCAAATATACCGCTTATTCTAGGGTCGCTCTCAGTACACGAGTTCCTCCATTTATAATGCTTGCCTGGATGAGCGAGGCGACAGAAACCATCACCCCATAACTCGAAGTGCAAGAATTGGTCTCTCTCACTTAGCAGACTAGAATGGCTTCTGTGATAGTCAGTCTCCAAAGCATGCCAGAGAGTTTCCAGTTTGAGCCAAGCGGATACCTCTACCTCCGGATTCCCGTGTGCTGCTAGGTTCAGTCGACGGAGAAACGCTCGTAGATCCTCAGAGGACCGCCACGTCTTCAAATGGATTTTTTTCTGCAATTAACCCACCCACAAAGGGAGCAGAGTCTATCACATCACTTGCGCTGAGCGCGAGCCACGCTGAGATTTGGTTGAAAGGCCATCAGGTTCGATTCTTCCCTAACTCCATTATCAATGTTGAGTTCTATGGTCCAAAAATGCAGGTCATGCTCCGCGATTTGGACGCCCCATTCAGCACCTTCGTTAACGGCATCAAGCTCGCTGGTGAAACAGTCCTCAAGTCGGGCGACATTATTGTAGGTCCTTCTAAAACCCGGAGCTGATGTTCATACATATCGCATAGGCATTGGGCTATCAACTGCCACGAAACGACAAAACGCCTTCAAATATCACGGATAACCACCTCAAGCCCATTGTTGCGAAAGTGACAGTCAGTGTGGCATCCTGCACCGTGTAAATGGAGTTATTTTTTTCGTACTGTTCCTGAGATTTTGTAGACGATCTGTATCCATGGATTCTGTTGTCATCTTGCACATGTGTATCTGTTCTTGCAATCCATGTGACCTACATGATTCGGAGGGAATGGTCATTTGCCGAATGTTAGGTCATCCAAAATCCGCTGGAATCTAACGCCTTGCTTCCACCAAGAATTTCTGATGCTTACGAGACAACGGCTCGCAACTTCTGATCGGCTATGACATTTTGGTTCTTCCATCAAGCTCTAACAAAAGTCTGATTAACGTGCGCAAAGCATCGACAGATCAGTAGATGTGCGCGCCCAGCAGTAATTTGATCATACTCTGGCAGGCATCAAAAGCCAGCGTTCTTATGCCAGTGGGAAAGTTGTGTCCTTTGACGATAACTTTTTTGGTCACTTACGCTTCGGTGAGAATGATCAATATAGGATCATCAGATTACATAGCGTTTACAGCATGACACCCCTCCGATGAAAACCAATGCTTCCATTTCGCTGCTTTATATGTACAAATAACCTTGTCATCGCAAGCTAAAGAGGCCGTTACTTTTCAAAGCCGACGTGTCTAACGAAACCAATGACGAAATTGCAGGCCGATCTCCGATGATAAAGTGAGTGCCTTGTCTTGAGAAATGGGGAGCATCTGGTGACTCACCGTCAAGGTCGCGATTGCATCGACGATAACATAACGCCATAACGCCGGCGCGCCAATTCAGAAAAGAGAGCCGAGCGGAATTCAAATCTCAAGCTACGAAATATTCCCATGAACCCACCTTCCACCAGGGACGGTGCACCAGAGAATTAACTTAAGCTCCCACCTACATAGGGTATTCGGACGCATTGTGGTATTCAAGAGTGAATTCAGTGCCCCGTGTGTTCCAAAGTCCTTGGCGACGCATAAGAAAGTAATTGAACAAAAAAACATTAACGGCGTTTTGGCATCTGGGAAGGGCGTCCTTCATCGCCGAGGGTTCGTTCGTTCCAGCAACGCCTCGTTATGTTGGCCTGGCCTTGAAACTTAATTTAGACAATCGACAGAACATGTTGACAGGAGTGGCTTGTCACCACTGAGAAATCGTCACAATATGAATGTCGGCAATATGGATCTAGCTTTCGGATGAGGTCGGTGACTCAAAAGATATGCCGCTGGACGTCAAACGTATGCATCGCATTTTCCGCATATTTGAAAATTGACTGAAACGTCGAATATGATCGGAAATTTGGGGTCCGTTCGCAGTCTGGCATGAGGACTGCAATTCAGGACGGACGAATGCACCAACACGAGTAAAGGTAAAAGCATTTTTTAACTTTGACTTCGAAAGCCATCAACACCAGGTTAGTTAAGAACAAAGTTCCAGCTCACCACCCCGTTTGGTATTTAATGAAATCTTATAACGCATATGAAGCGAAGCGCATCGTTCAGTGGTACGCCGATCGGTCCGATGTTACGTGAAGCCAACGAGGCGGTGTTCGTGTCTTGCAACGCCCACGTCTGACAATGGAACTTACGTTGTAATGATTGTCCAGAAGATGACTTGGAAAGAAGGTCATCGACAGCAGGATCTCACATTAATTAGTCCACGAATTGGGTATACATTTACGCACGGTGCAATGAGTCCTGAACAAAGATAACGGCAGCTCGTGGTTCCCAGACCATAATATTTGATTCCCCCCCCATCAGAACGTCCTTGTCCAAGCAGACACACCCACAACTCGGGATTCCAAGCAAGTCCAAAAGAGACCGAAACTTTCGACTACGCTACTAATTCAAGCTCGTGAGTTATTTTGCCATATCACAAAGGCGATAATGCGCACATCTTGTTTCAAATTCTTTGTTTTAGGGTACCGCCTTGTGATGGCATTCATGTCGACTGAGAGCTGCATATCACGGTCATAATTAATTATTGTCGGAGAAGCTAATTCTGCCGCCCCTAACGAACTATGACTGGCCGTGGCCGTCGGTGCGTTTTGCAGAGGGGGCGGCAGGAAAGTGATCACTCTCCTATCCGACGTCGGGCTCATGCCCAGTTTTCTGGAGTTCCATGTTACGCCAGGGAGACGGAAACTTCCCGTACTTCGAACTCCCTTCGTCACACTGCCGTTGTGACGATGCAGCCGAAAACAGATGCACTAAGCGCAGCATACCTTGTTTTACCTCTCTTCCTCTGAGGTAATGTGGTCCAGCCTTCGTCTGAGTCCACAGGGAATCTATACATCGCAGGTTCCGGTGGCCCGGCTTCGACTATACGGTTTGAACATGAAACAACTGGGCTCAGTGTCGGACTGGCTACTAGGGTATCGTCAGACGGCAGGTCGATGTCGTCGCCGAGTTGGGCAAGAGGGTAAGACACAGAGGGGTAAGTAGTTATATTATTCTGTTGGTATGATGTTTCAATTATCTCGCATTAGCAGAAGAAATTGGCATTATGCGCATACAATGGACTTCGAAACCGGGTTTCGGTTTACGTCAGGCCAATGCGTGGCCCCATTGTGCTGTGGGAGTGATCATGCTCGTGAGTACAGGACTAAGCCGTGATCATGTGCATACAGGAAGTACTGAAATTGATTGGTAGTCCGGAGGCGAATGAAAAGCAGGATAATGTTGCGGAGATTTGGGTTTGAATGGTGTCGCAGTCCGCTCCGGCAAACACCCAAAAATGGGTGACGAACATCTGATTCTCCGTCCTGTATTTATTGTGGCCGGAGGTACAACGGTGGGTTGCAGAGTTAAGCGTCCATCACGACTAGCTAAAGGTCGTGAATGTAAGGCACGCCGTGGCTTGAAACCTCGTTTGTTACGAACGGGGCTTTGAGAATCCGAATGGGGAATAAGCATTGTACCAGGTTTCGCAGATTCGCCTCGAAAGGCAGAGAAATCGGAAGATGTATGCGCTTCTGCAATCTCTTCTCTCAAATCAGTTTCGGCAACAGTCTCTAAAAAGAGTTCAGATTCAAGCCGACGAGAAGTTGTGGTTGGTCCATCTGTAAAACCGTCACGTCCTAGACGAGCATTGGTAGATTCCACAAGTTCCCCAGAGACATCAGTTGCGGGACGGCCATGCGGGACGGTCGCGTACAACTTCCGCGCGGATTCACGAGGCCGGCGCAACCCGACGTCTCCGTGTAACTGCCGTGCCTGCCTGGAAAATGCTTCTCGGATATCGTGGCGCTGCCTAACTGGGGTCTTTCCCGATGGAATGCTTTGGACGTTAGTGGATGGACCTTTCTTGAACGAGCGGCGGCGTTTATCTTTGCGATACTAAACGGGTTAGGCTTGTAGCTGACTGCCTCTCCCTGGAAGACAAATCCAAATCTTGGTGCTCTTGACAAGTTTCCTGACACGTTCCGTCTTCACCAGACGCGCCTTCGTCGTCAAAAAATGTTGATGGTGATGTGAATCTGAAAGACCAGACAGAATCGCTAGACATGCCAAACTTGAGGTTCGCGTGACCGTGATCGTGACTCTGGCGCCAAATATCATCATGACCACTATCGCATCCTGTCTAGCCCTGCCTATATGTCGTGCATGAAGCTTGAAGTCTTGTGATAACTTACTCGCCATCGTCAACTACAACTCTTGCATTGTATCAAATGATTCCCGAGGCCAAGTTTCATCCAGAACAATGCGTTGACGGACGCCCAAAAATGAAAATTACATTTGTCTATCCTTCTCTAAGTTCAATTCCCAGATATCCCCACCCCCCACTTCCTTCAATGTCCACGCTAGCCAACAACCTCCTGGTGTCATCGATAATATCCGTGCTGCATCTTTCAGTCGTACAAGTCCAGCGCTAGGCAAGAAAACGTGTCAGCAAATAAAAAAAGATCAACAGAAATTACTATTGATGGATCTTGGGCACCACAGGTCAGGCTCCGTCTTGCACGATCGTTCTTGACATCCGGCGAAGTGGCGAGAGAATGAGGAAAGTGTGTCGTCATGGACACGGGAAAAAAGGATGGAAGAAAATGCCGCTCATTGGCGACAACCGGTAGGACACAACGCACGCGAGGGCAGAGAAGGGTGTATTTGAAAGATGTCACGCGCGAATGGGCGTGCTCCCAAGGGACACTATTCCTCTCGCCGCCAGCCCAGCATCAAGGAAGGAGGAGGGGGAGGCATTTCGGAATTCGGAGACCACATGTCCTCCCGCCGAACATTTTTCGCTCAAGGCGGTTACGTCACATGCTCCGGAGGGGTGTATTTGAAAGATGTCAACTCGAAGTGAGCTGCTCCCAAGGGACACTATTCCTCCGGATCGCCAACACAACACTTTGGTATTGGCGGGTCGCTGGGGTGGTGCGTGCGGGCGCCTTGATTGGGTGGATGGTGGACCCGGTCATCCGAAAGAAAGAAAAAGAAAAAAGAAAGGGTCGGAGGGGTGTCGAGGTCGAGGTCGGATGTGTCGAGGTCGGACGTGTCGAGGTCGGCGAGTCGGTAAGGCGACGAGCGATGGCGGGTGCGGTGTCGAGAAACGCGTCGTCGAGGCGGGTTGTTGGAAATAAAGCAGCTAACATTCACGTTCTTTTATAGATTTCTGAGCGACGCGTCAAGTTGCATTTGTTTTGACAAAACGCGATCGAGTCTTAGACATTCACCTCGTCATATGACGTCTGTCGTTGAGACAATTTCCCGCGGGTTACGCACTAGCCATGGCATCGATGACTGCCGGTTGCTCACAAATGAATTTCTCGCACTGTCAGCAAGTGGTAACAAATAACAGCAACTCGGTAGAATGATAGACAAGCGATCGTTGATAGCTCCAGATACATGAGTAATATTCGTAACCATGTCTTTACCATTGTCATTTGAGCTCACTAACTGTCAGGCAAGTTCAAATGACGCGCGCCAGTGCGGGTTTTGGGTTTCTGAATTGTCGCAGCATTTCTCCAACAGTAGGTCATATGTCATCCACGATACGTTTGGGAAGCCTCCGAATTTATTCATTCCCATTTACAATCAGAAGCTCCGACGTAACGTTGACTAGATTTTCGTAACAATGTTCATTGTACGAACCTTCCACCATTGACAGATATCTATATTCCGATATATCCAATATTGCTTATTCATTCCCAAATTACTCACCGTTTGTCCTGAAAATCACCGAAAAAGATTTAACACCAACTCGGGCTAGCATCTTGATGACTTACCAGTTATAAAGTGTGAATCCTTCTTGACCAGGAAAGAAACCAGATTCGAAACATCTTCTACTTTGCCCAAGTATCCTACTGCTGTATTCATTGTCTCCTAGAGTTCTATAAGAGACGCCGTTGAATAAAGGATGACAACAAACGGCTTTATCAACATCGTCTGCGTCTTGCAAGCCCATTCCTTCAGCAATCTTGGATTTTACGTCTTCCCCTAGAGAAAACATAAGCATATTCTTCAAAGCGACCGTGTTCAATTATCTCATGACTCACACAGCGGCGTTTTAGCCACGATACCTGGTGCGTAAGCATTAACCGTGATACCATGTCGCCCAACCTCCTTAGCTACGTGGTAGTCAGCAGCATTGAAACGAACCGAGCTAGGGGATATGCCTACCAACGCTGGCAACAAGTCCTCGAACTGCCCACTTCGTTGAGCAATAAAAAGCTACAAAGGCTTCGCCTACGAGCCCAGCTACCGAGGAAGCAGCAAGCAGACGACCGCCGCGGCCTTGTTTTATCATCTGCTCCGCAGCATACCGGAAGCACAGGTATGTTCCACGGACGTTGACGGCAAATATTTTGTCGAAATTTTCTACTGTACCTATGATACCAATCATTCAATGAACCTTGAATACACATTTGAAAAAGCCAACTCTCGAGGAACGGTCCACCGAAAAAAACTCCTGCGTTTGCAACCATCTATAATGCTGGAAGTCAGCTTGTCGCTGCTCGAATTTATTGTCCATACTGACAACGTCTAGTCCACCAAGCTCTTGAACAGTTGTTTCTACGAGGGTTTTGACATCGCTTTCCACGGTGACATCGCCAACGACGACAATAGCTTTCCTTCCCTTTGCCCTGATATCGCTGGCGAGCGATTCTAGCTCATCGTGTTTCTTGGGGACGTCACCGAGGACGACGTCATAACCGTCCTCTGCAAGGCGGGTTGCGATAGCTTGGCCAATGGCCCCAGCTGAACCGGTGACAATGGCTATACCCTTCCTCTCGGTTGACATAGTGAGTGTAACAAGAACTATCTGGGAGCCGAGAGAGGCGGTCGCAATGCGGCACTAAAGGATGGCAGAGCCTTTTATAAGTCAGATAATTCAAGCCTGTCAATCAGCGCTATCAGCGATCGTCAGCCCAGCAGTCATACGGTAATGGCAAAATGGCGGACGTTGACGTCAGAGCGCATACAGCGACGTCGCTATCGGGCGCATATATGACGTTTATAAAAGCCGCGAACGACGTCCGACTTCCATCACCCACTCTATCGGCTCGCCACTCTTTGGCATCAATCGACTAACCAGCACAACCTATACAATGATGATGCGCACACCATTACTCTTCTTCATCTATATCTTGACGTTCGTTTCTGTTCTTTTTGCTGGCGCTACACCTCTGAAGCGCGACGCGGATTTGATAAGTGGTAAGCTCAGTCATTTTTGGTAAAAGATAGATACTCTCATTTGTCATAGATATTGAGATGTTGAATTTTGCCTTGACGATGGAATATCTCTTGTCGAAGGCGTACAAGGATGGGCTTGCCAAATATAGCAAAGAAGTTTTTGCCAATGCCGGATTTGAACCCTTCACATATGGTCGACTGATGGAGGTTGCCGAGCAAGAAAACAGGCACGCTAAGATTCTCCAGTCCGCCGTCTCAGAAGCAGGAATGCAACCTGTGCCTGAATGCGAATATCACTTGTATTTTTCTCAGCATATATCTGGACACATGCTGACAAAAGGTTAGCACACACGACAATCCAGCGTCGTTTATCAAAACCATTTCCGAGCTCGAAGCAACCGCTGCGTCGTCTTATTGCGGCTTCCAAGCGTTTTTGAAGCGTAAGGTCCGTATGATCCCAAACGCGTTATTGCTATACTCATCTTGCTGTAAAGGAATATTCTACTATTGCGGTGACAATTTTGGCGACAGAAGCACGTCACGATGCTTGGCTTGATTCGGCTGTCAGAAAGTTTAACCCGTGGAGCACGGCGTTTGAGGTAAGCCAGCTCATTCGCGGCTAGCAAATTGCCAATTTTACTCCAGACGCCATTGACAAGGAAACACGCTTACTCAATCTTCTCGAAATATATATCCAGCTGTCCGACGTCATATCCCATCCAACTCGAGGCTTTCCCAGCTCTGAGCTTTGCATCAGCTCCAGTGCCAGGGCAGCGCGTCCAGATACAAGTCGACGAGGCGCACATCGAAGGAGGTAACCAGTCGTTAGCAAGCCATAGATGGGTCGCCTTCCTGAACGGTGAAGGGATCCGGTACGCTGCCGTTCACGCAGTGAATAAATCATTCGAAGTCACTGTGCCCAATGACATTGCGGGAACGGTGTATGCATTGCTGACCAGCAGCGACCGAAAAATGACAGATGAGGTGACCATAGCTGGACCGGCGCTGCTGATGTTCCCGTATAGTTCGACGGGGAATTTGGTGTGAAAAAAATGCTTGTAGCCAGTAAAAAAGTTGTACGATATTGTAATGCAGTAGGTCCAGGAGGAGAAAGGAAAAAGGTGCATCAGGAAGTTTTAAGCTTACTGTCATCACAGTAATCATGCTCTAGCTTGCGTCGTACTTATATATCCATTGGGCAAAAATGCAATCGAACGCAGATGCCCCCACATGGATTAGATCAACACATCCTGTGCCTTGCCGGCGTTGCCGCAAACCTGTAGCCCTCCTCTCCTTTCCTTAGCTATCGGGTCGCGGATTCTTGGGAACGTAATTGGTGGACAAGAAAACGGTTGATTTCTAACTACGTACCCATTTCAGCCATTCGACGTCAGCGAGATATCCACACCTGATGGGCAAGGGCCAGATTCGTATCAATCGGCGGTTTGGATAAAAGATGAAGTGGCGATGCGCAAGGCGTCCATGACAACAACGCAGTACGTTATCCAACTGCGGATCAGATCGGCGCCGAATTATGGAAGAATCGACAGACACTGCTTTTGACCGACCCTAACGACCCAGCGTTCACGTTCAACGCGATGATTGGGAGGTGAGACAATAACGACAACTACAAATTGGGATAGTCGACTGATCGCGCATATAGGTACTAACTAACCGTATAAAGAATAAATTTACATACCCATCATTCAAATGGGGCTTAGTCGACGTACATTTTTCAATTCCCATCTCCAAGCATCCAGGTCCAAATGTTTTATGGACTTACCTGTGAATGATTACGATGGTGAGATTCGAGCCGAAATTGACGCTCTGATCCAAGTCCGAGCCCTTGACAGGGAAGGCATGCTATGCGACGACCGTACGATATGCATATGTTGATTATCAACTAACAGACGGTGCTCCATGGAGGTACAATTGGCTGGGACTGGCGCAATTGGACCATCGCCGAGAAAATAAGAGGCGTGTGACGTCGACGAGGCGCGTGAGGAAGTCCGAAGTGTCACTGCATATGTACATGCGATATCCACGAGCCTACACAGTCTTCAATGGTGGTATTCTCAACACGCAAAGGGAACGCAAAAGGTCAGCTTCAATATCGTTTCGCAAACACAGCATCACGGCATAACGTACAATTTGTAGACGCCTATCATGCTCAAAGCATAATTGCAACTCAAACTACATAACCCCGCCTTGGCCAGGAATCTCGATGCCTTCAGAGACGGGTCCGAAAACGTTCTAAAGCATCGTCTACATTTGGGTAGCTCGCGTGTTGATGAAGACAACGTGCCGACGCGATATTGATTCCTATTGGGATGAGATAGTGTATTTGTGGTGCTGGTAAGCTTCGTTTGCGAACTTTGATGGGCCCAAAATCTGACTGGCACCACAGGATACGACAGCGCCTGGCGTATGAAAATGTGCACCCTGGATCGTCGTTTCCGGAATTAGTGAGTATGATACTGCATATAAATTCAGTCGTCCAAGCAAGCCTGTACATCGATATGTTTTCATGTAGGACCAAATTCCAATTTCGGTCCATAAGCAGCGGTGGTAATTGAACAAGAGGGTTGCGTCGATGCTATAAACACCCCTGAATGGTAAATGTGAGGTATTCAGTAGCGGCCTTAAATTTTTGACCCTTAATGATTAAAATAGACTATCACTACGTGTATGAGTGGGCCACAACATATACCTGTTTTCCGTTGTCCCCTACTTCGCCATCGTTAACAGCCCCATAAACATGGTGGGCTCATCAAAGACATACATTCTTCTATTCACATGTTATGTGGCGAGTGGCCGGTGGCCCGGTGGCCTACGAAAATAATTCTAGATTTTGACCATGGGAAAACGAATGAGGTCCCCGTGCCGGCTTCGGCAATGATGAAAGGGACGCAGAATGCACTCAACACTGACCCTGAGGAAGCTTTAAGTACAGATGTTGAGACCGTTCTGAGAGTCAACGAATGACCTGACTTTTTCTCCAAAACTCTCGTCCACCGAGAGGATCTTCCAGGATGTCAGGCCTCACTCCTGACCAGTATGCGATAACTGCGGAACATCTGTGCGTTTGGTCCATTCTGATCGACTGTTCACTTCACGATAGGATCTTAGAATGGCGGCCAAGATGTTTTCTTTGGCGTCATGTGGTGAGCATTATTCGTTCTATCGTGACGCAAAATAACCATATTGATGTGTTCAGTGATGTTATACTACGACATGATGCTCACCTTTGCCGACGAGGTTGAGCTAATATGGTCGCAGAAATTCTCGTTTGTGTCCGTACTTTGGTATTTGGTACGTTTCTGTTTCTTTGGGATTGATACCGGCTGAATGTTGGTCGATGCATAGAACCGCTACATCTCGCCACTGGGCTACATCATTATCCTTGTTTGTGCGTTATCGTCCTATTGTTCTTTCTGATTGTCAGCTAAGTGTGCTGCGCTCCTACAATAGCATTCCACGACCCATGGAGCAAAGCAGTATGCGATCGCTTCGTTCTCTTCCCCGAAGCTCTAAAGACAATCACGATCTTTGCTATCGGAGGTGTTTCCAGTCGTTTGCTTTATTGTTGTTCCAAATGGAGATTGATCCCATAGTGATATTCATATTGCGGTTGTATGCAATGTATCACAGAAGCACCGCCATCATCGTTATTGGCTCTCTTCTGCTGGCTGTAGAACTTGGTATAAAGATTGTAGGTTCAACACATCCCGTGATCAATTGATGCTCGCTGACAGCCGATTTCCACGGTATGACCAGTGGGCTTTCACATGTGGAACTAGCTTGCATTTACCACCAGGTCGGTTAGCTTACTCTCCACTGATGCTATTCTGACATGACGCTAGGACTTGTTGGTTGCATTTTGGTGGGAAAATCAGATATGTGAGTAAATATTGCGTACGGCCTTGTTGGCGCGGTGGTGATTGTGCGGATCTGATCGCACGCATATGTCCTAGGCGCTTCGTTTGCACTTGGATCGCGGAACTGTGTTTCGGTATTTGTGCTCCCTTACCCTGAAATCAACTAGGGTCATTGCGTATGCGACAGATTCAATCGTTTTCTTCGCCACGCTTTATCGGGCCATCTGCAGCCATTCACAAATGCAAGGCGAATCGCTTTTCAATTTGGTTGTACGAGATGGTACGTGGTGGCAAATACTCTGCAGATGCTAAGTACTCAATGTTCATGATGGCAGGTGTGATATATTTCGCAGTCATCTTCGTCGCAAATTTAGTTACAGTCCTTACGTTTATCGTAAGTCTCTTCAATTGCACGTCGACACGATCTGATATTTGATTTATAGTTTGCACCCGTATGTTCGGTTTGTTATTCGACCTTGAATGATGATTAACTCGAGACGGATGCAGATGGATGTCAAGGCTATCAATGCAAGCTTTAGCACGCTGTACGTTCCATGCGATGAACAAGTGCTCCGCTCACTTGAACACACTAGCATCACGAATTTGATGGTGTCACGCCTGATTCTGAATTTGCGATCCGTTGTCCAGGCCAGTTATGAACAAGATCAAAGCTTTGAACTCCACGAAGTGCTGCCATATGAGTCGGCATCGAACAGTAAGTACTGCCAACCAAGTCTCTCTCCTGCGAATCGCGACTCACTGCGCAATGACGAATCAGCGGTCGAAGCTAGAAGAATATTCGCTCTGAAACATATTCGTGAGAAACGGTAGTAGCGGGTTCTTATCGACAAAGTGATCCCACCATGTCGGTTGTGCGCTCCCAGTGACAGAACAGCTCGAGACTGGGTATCGTTGGATGGCCCCTGGTTACTGGGCACGGAGGAGGTTTGATACCATGAAGTTTTGTAGTTAATTCAGCTCAGAAGAGAAATTAATATTTGTAAATTGTAAGAATTATGGAAATACATACGGATAAACAAAGATGCAAATAAAGCATAATAAGCAGCCAAAAGAACATCTGAAAGAGAAAAGCGCGATGGCTTCATCGTAAGTGTTATGTTGCGAAGTACGGAACATAACTGATGACTGAAGACAGAGTGCCAAAGACTTCTTGGGCGGACGACGTTGAGACTGGTAGCCGATGTCCCAAATCTCCCACAAAACCGGAAAAATCTGATCACAACTTTTTTCTAGAACAAGGCAAGGTCGAGGACTACGTCGATGAAAACGGGATAAGAACCACCGTAGAATATGACATAAACGATGAAGGGAAAAAAGTAAAGGTGTGTAATATGAGGATATCGTCCTTTCAGGGGAATAGCTACATCATTGTTCAGATCACTCGACGCATCAAGCGTGTCCTACAAAAATCCATTGTCGAGCACGCCGTTGCCGAACGTCAAAAATGGGCCAAGTTTGGAAAAGAGAAGGGAAGCAAGCCTGGCCCAGATCGGGCAACCACAACGGTAGGAGAGGAGGTTCATTTGAAGCTCAGTGCAGGAAACAAAGTGTGTTGTTTCAAAACGTAGTTTTGCTCATCTCATGACATGGCGTATGTGCGTTACTTCCTTAGTCGCAAGAAGCCGAGCCGAGCCCAGAAGAGAACGTCAAAGCGCGTCTGGCAAAAGCCGGAGCAGGCAAAGTCCTCTGTAGAGTGTGCAAGGGCGACCACTTTACTGCGCGGTGCCCGTACAAAGATAAACTGGCTGGGTTGGAGCCCTCCAGTAAGCAGACCACTCCGTCCAATTTTACCACCACGGTGATCATAATCGTTACGCAGTTCTAGACGACGAGCTAGGTGGGAACAGCGATACACCACCGGCTCCTGCCGGCCCAGCTCCAAGTACGACAGGGAAATACGTCCCTCCGTCGATGCGCGCCGGTGCTTCGCGTACGGGCGAGTCTATGCGCGGTGGAACGAACCGCGAAGACTTGCCCACGCTCCGCGTTACCAACATCTCGGAGGATACCCAGGAAAACGACCTGCGTGAGCTGTTTGGCATGTTTGGGAGAGTCGCGCGAGTGTACGTGGGCAGAGATCGGGAAACGGGCGCAGGCAAGGGTTTCGCGTTCGTCAGCTTCGAAGATCGTGCTGTTGCCGAGCGGGCGTTGGAGAAAGTTAACGGAAAGGGTTATGACAATCTAATATTGAGCGTGCAGTGGAGTCGTGAGTGTTTTCACTTTTCTTTTGCGAGGCTTGTACTTATAACCACAAGAACCACGTCCGGGGCAGTAAAAAAAAGTGCTATGTACATGAGACATGTCGTTTTTACAATTAACAGTTGCCTTTCCCCAATCCAGGGTACATGCATCAAAGTTCATCGATATACCAGCAAGAGTCATGGGAATACAGTGTCATAAGGTTCTAATTCTGTTTACGTACGGACAAGATCCTAATCGAACTTGTACTTGGAAACGGTCTGGTAGAAGGCCTTCCCTTGTATCTTAGCAATCTCTAATTCCAAGTCAGAGGGCAACCGGGATCCGTCGCCTGATGCAATAGTGCCAGCACCCCATGGACCCCCTGAGAGCAACGTGTCAATGTCGAACAATATAATCAAAGCAGATGAATAACACGTACCACCATGAACCTCAGTGATGTTGGCTAGCTGCGCGAAAGCGTGCTTGTAGCCGAGGGGAACGAAATTGATGCCGTGATGAGCAAGCGTCGAGATGGTATTCGCCGCGGTCATTTCCTGTCCACCACCCAAAGTGCCCGTGGACACGAAGATACTGGCGAATTTTCCGGATAGGGCACCCGCAGTCCAGAGTGAGCCTGTCGAGTCCCAGAAAGCCTAAGAGCAGTCAATTTTTTATATTTATATGACAACCGCAGAGTTGGTATACCTTCCACTGAGCTGGCATGTTACCGAAACGGGTGGGAATGCCGAAGACGTATGCATCAAAGTTGGGCATGTCTTTGGCGGTGATGATGGGATAATCAGGCTTGGGAGGTGCATACATCTTTGACAACACCTCCTGGGGGAGTGTCTCAGAAACTCTAGCATCGCCATGTCAACACCGATTGATAGCATAGATTTGTCCAACTTACTGGTATATTTCAGCCTTGCCGCCAGCTTCTAAGATTCCGGCCTGAACACTTTTGGCCACTAGGACAAATTGTCAACGCAGCAGAACGCCAACACCAGGGAACTTACTCTTGGCGATATGGCCGTACATGGAGTAGATAATGATGGCAACCCGGGGCGACGACATTGTCAGGATGATAGGAGATCTTGTGAGAGAGGTGGAGGCGACAACAGGGCATTTATACTTTCATCGTTGCCGAAACATCCGTGTTGGATATACCATTACGGGCTCCGCAGCGTTTCACGCAAGCCTGCTGATTGGAACCTCAAGACCTCCGTCAGCTGTCTGGAAAGATGAATTTGTCAGTGCTTACATCCGTGTATCTCAGTGGGAAAAACAGTCCAAGCTTGGAATATCCGACAATCTATTCATCAGTCTCCGCCGTCCCTGAAACAATAAGCGCTACACGTTTGCGCAAAATTGTGTAGTGATCGAGATAATCTCAGACAAAGTGCTGGGTCAACTCGTATTATTGTCAAGGGTACATGTACAAATTATTAATCGAATTCGTATCTAGAAAGAACATTGTGGAATGCGATGCCTTGCTTCTTTGCGACGTCCAACTCAAGATCACTGGGTTGGCGTTGATTATCAGGCGCGGCGATAGTCCCAGCGCCCCAAGGAGATCCTGTAAGTAAGAGCGTGACGGATGCATCAACATTATGTGGCACGTAGAATCAGAATATGTACCACCGTGAACCTCATCAACGTCGCTCTGTTGCGGGAAGGCATGCTTGTAGCCAAGTGGGACAAAATTAATTCCATGGTGAACAAAGGTGGACATCATGCTGGCGATGGTCATCTCCTGACCGCCGCTGACGGTCGAAGTGGACACAAAAACACCAGCGAATTTTCCAGACAGGGCACCAGAAGTCCATAGCCCGCCCGTTGAATCCCAGAATGTCTAAAATAATCAATGGTTAATTTTACAATGGTCAGCAGCGTACCTTCCACTGGTTCGGCATGTTACCGAATCGGGTGGGAACACCTAACAAATATCCATCAAATTTGGGGAGATTTTCGACAGTCATGATTGGATAGTCAGGCCGGGGAGGTGCACGCATTAAGGTCAAGATTTCTTGAGAAAGCGTCTCTGGTACTCTGTCATTGCAATATAAATATCCATCTGGGGCTTTTCGATTGAACCACTCACTGGAAGATCTCGGCATGGCCTCCAGCTTCTGCGACTCCAGCCTTAACGCTCTCGGCCACTAAGAAATATTAATGCCATGGGCATAAAGTAGCAATGTCTGGACTTACTCTTCGCGATATGGCCACCTAAGGTGTAGATAATGATGGCAATTCTGGGTGACGCCTTGGACGAGGTTGCCGCTGCGGTTATCGGTGTGTCTGAAAGATGCGATAAGATAAATGGATAAAAGAACAATGAACGCTTCATACCATTGCTCTTCCTTGCGGGTCCATTGCGCGGTGGTACTGGTGCGTCGTCACTAAAATTTCTGTTCTGCTTTTTGCTGGGAAAACACATGGGGATCGGATATTTAGATTGCCCAACAGAGAAACGGAAAGAACCAAACACGATGCGCCGCGTAACGACCTGCCTTTATCGTGTTTCTACATGTCAGCAACTAAGGCAGATCTGACGCTATAGCTGCCGATGGAAGGCCGTGGGATCAGGTGGGATCAGGTGGGACTGGAATGACGCTTAGGTCAAGTCCGTGCGACAGTCTTGTCAGCAGCATTACGAGTTCATTTTGATTAAATTTCAAGCGTCAAGGCATTGGTTCTTGGGTCAATGTAGGCTTATGAACATGAGCGAGGGTCCTGATCCAGAATTACTCAGCCCATTGGGAGAAGTACTCATAGATATCCTCACCGTCATCGAAGGCCCAGAAATGAAGCTATCACTTCAGCTCCCACGTAATTGAGTCTCGGGTATATTTCTTTCTGACGGTAACTGAGGCATGGGTAGTCAAACCTATTCATCTTACAAAAACCATGGTGAAACAGGAATTCAGCATCGTCAGGACGTTTCAGTTTGACCTAATCATATTTTTGCGCCCCAGACAACACAGAATCTGTACGTGCAGTTTAGCGCTTGCTGAATCACTCAACCGCTGTAACAGCGTAGTCACCAGTAATGTGCGTGGCCTACAGCGGCCGTTGACAACCTTATTTGGTCTGGCGTGAGATTCTTTGGGCGTCTAAATCCACTTTACCCATGTCCATGACAATGAAGAACGGAAACGTGCTTTTGGGTTGGAGTCACAGTGGGGCAAATTTGATACAACTCCCCGAGGAATTATTATTGCGTATTGGGAACGAAGTAAGAATCATCCCATCACACTCCCTCATTACATAAGAGTCGAAATCTTGATAGATACTTCGTCATCCTAAAATGATGTTTGGACACTTTAAACAATTGCGCTTGGTATGCAAAGCCTTCGATCGACTCTTGGCACCTATCGTACTTTCAAGCCTCGTCGTATTCCGCGGCGACTCTTCCTCGGTCAAGTCTGAAATGCTCCTCTCTCTCATCCACGGATCTAGTCATATCTCCTACGCGAAGAAATTGGTTCTCAACTCGTGGGATTCAGGGGACCCTGTGATGCCGCCATACCATTATCGAGACCGTGTCGCACTGGAGGCATTTCGGAGCCTCTGTGTTCTGCCAGTGAAATGGGTCTGTGGGGTTATTGCCAATCCCAAGAACACACGCGGACGGCTGCGTGAACTAAGGGTTAGGCTCAGAGCTAAGAAATGCATTGCGCGTATAGACCAAATCTCCTTCGACTTGCCAAGCGTCCAAACTGTAACGTGCGTGTATCGTCTGCATGGCGGAATCCAGCATTCTCAATGACATGCAGATGGTCGATTGGCCATCGGCCACATCACAATAGCCAAAAGTCCATGGACATTAACTTGCGGTTACTTGAAACCCTACCATCTCTCCACGAGTTGAACCTCTATCTCTATAATTCTTCCTGTCATAGGACGGACCTACTTGCAGCATCTTTGCCCAAATTACGGAATCTCCAAAAACTTATGGTATACGTGAAATACATCCATAGACCACAGGAAGAACTTCCCCTTGTGTGGCTGAAGGATGTCATCGCACGGTGTCCTGATTTAACACACCTCGTTATTCGTTGTACCAGCTCTTCGCATTCCGCTTCGTTATCTCAACTTTTTGACGACATTCCTGCAGATCGCCCCCTCAAGCTTCAGCATCTCTGGATCTGCAGTCACTGCTACAACATGACGCCAAGGGTTCTGTCCCACCTTCGCTCCCTAACTTCCCTTAACGTTTTTGATCAAAGTTTCGGGCCTTCCTCGACTTCGCCGATACATGAAATCTGGCAGATTCTTCGAGATGAAAGCATTTTCGTCTCGAAACTTAGGACCAACTTTGTCAATAAAGATTTGCTTAGCTATCTCTCTCATTTGGACAATTTGACACATTTCGCAGTTCACGGTTTCGTATCTAGCACTTTGGCTCAGGAGACGGCACAGTCACTTTTTCAGGAGTTAGCTACGCATTCGAGCACACTGACACATTTAGAACTGAGTCCACCTAATTGGAGCACCTGGCATTGCAATACTCTTGCGAAATTATCATTTCTGCAGTGTGTCAAATTACAGGAGCTTACCTTTGTGACTGGGAGCCACACACCATGGCATGATATCGTCAGTTCTTCACGTATTTTCCCGTCAGGATAATCCGACCATCATCGATCATAGATACAGATCACAGGATGTGTTTCGCAGACAGAGGCACCACTAATTGTCGCTGTGAAAACCCAATTCTCCGACATTTATGAAGAGTTCATTTATTGTTGTTGTGCAAGTGCCAGTCCACAAGTGCGGCGGTTGGGTCAACGCATCGTTCATACGAAGCCACGCCACGCTCAGTACATATACCCGGCTTTTCATGTCTAAATCATGCGTCTATGCAAGTGTGGTCGTTTTGCTCAGGGTGGGCTTGTCTTTTAGGTTTTTCCGATATACATAACAATCTGAAATGACGTTTTGTGTGTTCAACAGACCCGACCGGCGGACCGTGCTGGTCGAGCTCGGGCCTTCGGCCGTACCTTAATTTATTGCAAACAAGTAGGAATTTATGCAAATGGTGGTCAACACTTCATGATGCCCTTTCGAATTCCATGAGATGGATTTGCTATTTTGATCTGTAGTGTCATTAAGTGGTCAAGAATGAACGTCAAGCGTAGCGCGCAGTATCACCATGTGGCAAATTCAAAATTCGGGGGTCTTTGGCAACAATCAGCTTTGACCCTCGAACAATCAGGCAATTGACCCACTCCGACGTACGCTTAGCAACAAGCACTGACTACAAAGCTGATTCCTGTGCTTTGATCGGCTCTGCCGAGTGTTACGGGCAGACCGTCGCGCGAAATCCATCGAATGAACTTGGGCGGCGAACACAAAGCGGACGCAAGTGTTCCGGGCCGTGATCACGGTCGCTTAAGCAGCATGGCCTTCGCTGGTTTCCTGCTTTGAAAGCGCTTATGGGAAAGACCACCTCCTCTCACTATAAGATGGTCACTCGCAGAATTGCGAGACAAGCACATCCATCCCACCGAACTACTCAGTCGACCACGCCACAATGAACAGCAAGCCGCAAAAGCTTCCAGGTCGCACAACCCGACAGCTCAGATCTCGATCCAAGTTATACGAGGACGACACTTCTGGTGCGGTCATCCTCGTCACGCCCTCCGCGACAGGGAAAGGAATACACAAGCGGTGGAAATACTCTGATTCGCCAGCTTCGAACATCCGCAAAGTGATGCCGACTGAGAAGAAAGCGGCTGTACGTCCACTGAAGCGCGAGTTGACAGTCCTTGTCGATGGCGCATTCACCGATAGGTTCAACCGCTCTCTTTCGGCCTCCGAGCAGCTACCGCCGGCGAGAGGTGTGGTTAAAAGGTAAGCCAACGATGCACTTGTCTCTTTCTTCAACGATTCATGATTGTTCATTTAGCTCGACGCCGTTGTTGGGGAATGATACAGGTAGTCCCGTAGTAAAGTCAGAGGACGGCGACATGCACGGCATCCCGAGAGAAAGCAGCTGTGATCAGGACATTCCGAGCCGCGTAGTGCTGAATCCAGAGGAGTCGGATACGGGGGCCGTCATGAGACGGATGATGGAACAAGAACAGCGGATCGAGGATACATTCCAAGTTCAGTGGCAGAAGATGCTCGATCGACGCCAGGACGCTTTGCGCTCGATCGAGGCTTGGTCACAGACAGGCGAGGTCAAGAATAGCGTTCGGGGTAGGACGATCACACGGAATTCGAGACCACAGTCGAGGGCGAATCGACGGAGGAAAGGGTCCAAAAAGGGAAAGCCACGTGGACGTCGGCTTGGGCCTTGCGGTACTATCCTTATCGATATGGACGATGAATACAAAAATGGACTGTCCACATCGGCGCCGCCTGTATATCCCCCGGAATGGGTGACCAGGAAACTCACTGGAAGAGATTCCACAGAGAGCATCGAGTAACTGGTTTGATGAGGCTTTCATTATTAATTAGCAATATGCACGAATGTCTAGGATTATGATATGACAGATGCTATGATACATGTTAGAAGTCCTCGGGTGGCGACAAGTGTTTACTTACCGGTGGCTCTAAAGTGGACAGATACATTAACATTCTATGGATTAAGCGACGAGTATGTTAATAGCATCGCCGGACAATTTTCGTGGAGCATTTGTTCTTGCACGCGAACAACATTTTGTGTCTTGTTATAGAGAAATTACCAGCCTGTACGCGAAAGCACGTTCATTGCACAATCGCTTTCCTGCAAAGTTGATAATATAGTCAACATCCCGTCTTGCCATATAATATTGCGTTTGGTGGATAACAAAACCATTTGTCAAGGCAATGTTATTTTTAGCAGTCCTCCACCGTCGGCCTCGGAACTTGCATGTCAAGCAGCGGATTTCCAACGCACAAAACCAAGATGATATCGATGAGATTTATCCTATCTTATCTCATACTTCGTTTGCCATTTTCACGCCATCCAAAGATCCTTGGATTAAATTTGGATCGTTCTCGTCCCGCTTTCATCGTCACACGTTTGACCTCCACCACCTTTGTCTTTTCATCCAAGCTCCTGGGTAGCTCTGGAGCACAGGGTTCACATACGAGGCGAGCAAGTCCCAGGTTGCCGATCTTGACATTGGTGTGATGTTGGCCCCCAGGAAAAAAACTGGGGTCTACTTCATAAACGTAGCAAAACGACCTAGGCCGCCGCGAACGTAGATAAGACAAGTTGGAGCCGAGTAAGAATTTAAGGACACTTGATCTTGGTCGGCATTTCGACCACTCAGTGGCTGTACATACAGCTTCTGTTACAAATAAGGACAAGCAATGCCACTCGCCGAGTCGGTTTCTCCATGACATTGGAAATAGTAACGCGCTTTCAGGCTGTCGAAGTGTAATACTCCTCCCCGTAGAACTATTATTGCGTATTGGGAGCGAAGTAAGGGCCATCTGATAGTACTACATCCCTCACTAACCATATGCATGCCGAATCCTGATAGGTTCGTCATCATCCCGAAACGACATTCGGACAGTTCAAATAATTACGCTTAGTATGCAAATTCTTCGATCAAGTCTTTGCACCTATCGTTCTTTCAAGCATCCTCGTTTTCCGTGGCGACTCTTTCACCACAGCCAATTGTGAAATGCTACTCTCGCTCATTAGCGGATCCGGTTATGCTTTTTATGCAAAAAAACTTGTTCTTAACCCGTGGGTCTCACGGGAAACTGTGATGCCGTCTGACGATGGAGAAGACATCGCCGATTAGGAGGGATTTTGGAGCTCTTGTGTTCCACTGATTAAATGGATTTATCAAGTTATTGCTGTTCTCAAGAATACAGACCGACGGTCGCGTGAGGCAACAATCGAGCTCAAAGCTGAGGAATATATCGAGTGTATAGACCAAGTCTCCTTCAACTTGCCAAGCGTCCAAACTGTAAAGTGCGTGGGAATGTTCATAAAAGGAACTCAATTACATGTAGATGGTCAATTGATCGACAACCGTGTCACAATAGCGAAAAATCCATGTGCATTAACTTGCGGTTACTTGAAACCTTACCATCTCTCCTCGAATTGAACCTCTTCCTCTATAACTCTTCCTGCCATAGGACGGATCTGCTTGCAGTGTCTTTGCCCAGAATTCGAAATCTTCAAAAGCTTGAAGTGTACATAGAATATGTGGGGAGGGAACAGGAAGGACTTTCCTTCATGTGGCTGAAGAACGTCATCGCACAATGTCCTGATTTGACGCACATTGCTATTCGCTGTGTCAGCCCTTCACATTCCGCTTTATTGTCCGAGCTATTTGAAGGTGTTCCTGCGAATCATCCCCTCAAACTAGAGCATTTACACATCTGCGATTATTGCTATGACATCACGCCAAAGGTTCTGTCCCATCTTCGTTCCTTAACCTCTCTTCAAATTCGCAATACACGTTATTGACACCAGTGCATGAAATATGGCAGGTCCTCATAGATGAAAGAATTTTTGTCTCGAAACTCAGTACCAACATTATCAGTGAAGATATATATCTCATTTGGACAATTTGACACATTTCTCAATTCGCGGTTTCGTATTTAGCCAATTTGCTCAGGAGACGGCACAGTCGCTTTTTCATGAGCTAGCTATGCATTCGAGTACGCTGACGCATCTAGAGCTGGGTCCACTTAACTGGAGCAACTGGCAATGCAACACCCTGGCAAAATTGTCATTTCTACAGTGCGTCGGATTAGAGCAGCTTACTTTGGCGGCTGATGTTGGTACATCTTGGGATTCGGAGATCGTCAGTTCTTCAAGTTCCCATCAGGTTAATATTTAACCACAATCGATGACAGATACAGGTCATAGAATGCGTCTCACAAACAGACGCACCGTTAACTGTCGTTGTGAAGACGGAATACGCTCACATTTTCAGATACTTCGTTGATTGTTATCGTACAAGTGCTAGTCTAGAGGTGCGGCGTTTAGGTCAACGCATGGTTCATATGAACATGCGCTACCTCTTATGGTAAACAACTTTTCATATCCAGGTGATTTTTGTTTAGGTTTGAATAATGTTGCAACTGAACGGCTTACTAGTCGGTAGATAGTGCCTGGTGCACATCAACCACTCGTATTATACATATCCTATCATTTGGCGCAAAGAGTTCAGCAAAACGACACTTTCTGCTCTGGCCGCTTACCACTTGGCCACTTCCGCTCTGACTGCATCAGCAAGTAGCAGAGGGATTGGGTGTGGCCCAGGAGTTGCGGGCGTCGGTGAGCAATGGGAAGCGCGGGTATGGCGAAAGGGAATGGCGGGCAAGGAAGTAGGCTTGGCTGGGAGTGCAGCTTGGGAGTGGTGAAGGGCGTCAGTGGTGAATGGAGCGACGGGGGATAACACGCACCATCTGTCAAAAGTGGTGCATCCACGAGAGTGGTGAGAGCGATCATATCCAGGGCCAGAGCGTTATTTGGCCGAGCACTAAGCATCAATCCCATAGTCCTGAACCCGCTTTGCAGGTTGCATGCTGCTGTCATCTTCATCTACGTCCTTGGCAACTTCTTTGCGCAGATTCTGGTACTCGTCGCTTTCCCACCCAAAGAACATCAAACCCACCTCTTGGATTGGGACATTCTTCAAACACTGCAACAACGATTGACAGTTGATGATCTTTCCAACGCGGGCTTCTCCATTTCGTCGTTCTAAGCAAGCACACTTGATCATGAAAAACCTACACAGCTGAAAATACCCTTCAATGTACCAGATGGTCACGGCCACTTTGTCCCGACGTGGAGGCATTAAAGGGGGTCAAAGATGAGGCGAGCGAACCCCCGGTCGCCAATCTTGATGATTCCATTTGGCATGATGATACTTGAGGTCGCGGTGGAGGATATGATATGAATGTTGGTGTAATAATCCGTTGAGTAACTTAAAGGTCAGCAATTTTAGGTCGGCAGGGGTACCGATGAGCGAAGCGTTTGACAGTGGTGATGGATAAGTTGCTATGGCGTATATCAGCAAGGAGGAACGTGTCAACCTGACATGACACGTACCAGGAAATCGTGCTCGGCGTAGTCAAAGGCTGTATATATATATGACTTATTCGAGTGCGACGACGTGTTCATGCTTGATTTCGCGGTTGAGCTGGGTGAGGGTGAGCTTTCACAAATTTCACAGGCAACGTGGCTGGTCGCCGCCTTCCTGTCGCAGTACACGTCCATGATGTAGCAGGAACAGTCATTGCCAGCAGTTGCATCATCCCAACCGCCAAAATCACTTGCCGCCGCTCATGCAACTCCGTATCCTCTCTTCTTCCATGCATATACTCAGATTTGCGAGCAGCATTTCGCGTCCCATGCCCTTTTACGCGCGAGGTTCCAGTTGGCGCCTCAGTGAGGTTCGAGCATCATAAAAATGCACTTGGGTTTTAATTCAAAGAAGGGCTGAAAGCAGCCGAGATCGTCTTTCTTCTCCCTCACGATTCTCCGGGCGCTGGATGGACATGCGAAGCACATCGAGCAAAAAAGGCGCGTAGTTATATCATTTAGACATGCAAATAGTGTTCTAATCTATACCTACAAGGAAGCTCTAGGCAGACTGGTACGCGAGAGCAAGTCGATCCGAACCTTTTACCTCCGGGAAGAACTGATAGAAGCAGAAATCTGTTCAAGAAGCATCGGTAGGCAAGGCGCAAGTTCTGGGTAGCGTTGTCAAAGAACTGAAGTTTCTTTTTTCGAATAGATATGTATCGTGTAGCTTCGGGGAACGTAGAACAATGTGGCACATGCCCCCAGGAAAAAAACTAGGGCCTACTTCGTAAACAGGCCATGATAGAGAAAATGGTCCCAAGACAAGCCGCCGCAAATGTGCTCTTGCAGGTGCCGCGTGCGACGGACTGATCTATCTTCTCGAACGCATTCCAGACAGTTCGTAGTTGCTTGCTGACAAGTACATCCATAGCATTGGGTAAGGCGGCAGCGAAAAGATTCGTCTACAAGTTAGACTTGAGTAAGAAATTAAAGGGAGCGCGCAGAGGAGGGGAAAAGGAAGAGCGGAGTGGGAGAAATTGAGTGGGGGATGGGAAGAGTGACAACCTGTGACATGTAACGGTTCGAAAAATAGCAACTGTACAAATTTAATGCTCCTCCCCGTAGAACTGCTGTTGCGTATTGGGACCGAAGTGAGGGCTATTTGATGACACTCGATTCCCCTCTAACATGCCGAATCCTGATAGATACTTCGTCATCCCCAAACAACATTCAAGCAGTTCAAACAATTGCGTTTAATATGCAAATGGTTCGATCAAGTCTTTGCACCCATCGTACTTTCAAGTGTCGTCGTATTCTCTTCCTATATCAGCGCAGTCAATTGTGAAATGCTCCTCTCTCTCATTAGCGGATCCGGCTATGCCTCCTATGCCAAAAAACTTGTTCTTAACTCATGGGATTTACGCGAAGTTATTCTACCGTCTGATGATGCTGAAGACGGTGCCGCCCCGGGTACATTTTGGAGTTCATGTATTCCACCGATCAAATGGATTTATGGAGTTATTGCTGTTCCCAAGAAAGCACGCAGACGGCTGCGTGAACCAAGAGCTGTGCTCAAAGCTAAGGAATATATTGAGCGTATAGACCAAGTCTCCTTCAACTTGCCAAGCGTCCAAACTGTACAGTGCGTGGGAATGTTTATAAAACGGAACTCAACGTGCTCAATTACATGTAGATGGTCAATTGATCGACAACCGTGCCACAATAGCGAAAAATCCATGCGCATTAACTTGCGGTTGCTTGAAACGCTACCATCACTCGTCCAATTGCACCTCTTCCTCTATAACTCCTCCTGCCATAGGACGGATCTACTTGCAGTGTCATTGCCCAAGATCCGAAATCTTCAAAAGCTTGAAGTGTGCATAGAATATGCCGGGAGGGAACAGGAAGGCCTTTCCTTTATATGGCTGAAGGATGTCATCGCTCGATGTCCCAATTTGACGCATCTTGCTATTCGCTGTGTCAGCCCCTCACTTTCCGCTTCATTGTCTGAGCTATTTGAAGATGTTCCTGCGGATCGTCCCCTCGAGCTCGAGCATTTACGCATCTGCGATTATTGCTGTGACATTACGCCAAAGGTTCTATCCCACCTTCGTTCCTTAACTTCTCTTCAAATTTGCACCACATGTTATGGTGCATTAACACCGGTGCATGAAATATGGCAGGTCCTCATCGATGAAAGAATTTTCGTCTCGAAACTCAGTACCAACATTGTCAGTGACGATATGCTTCGCTATCTCTCTCATTTAGACAATTTGACACATTTCTCAATTCATGGTCCCGTGCCCGGCGCTTTGGCTCAGGTGGTGGCAAAGTTGCTTTTTCATGAGTTAGCTATGCATTCGAGCACGCTGACGCATTTAGAGCTAAGTCCGCTTAACTGGAATGGCTGGCATTGGAATACCCTCGCAAAATCATCGCTTCTAGAGTGCGTTGAGTTGGAGCAGCTTACCTTGGTGGCCGACGTTAATACACCGCAGCATGATATTGTCAGTCCATTTCCCATTAGGATCATAATTTGACCACAGTCGAACACAGAAACGGGTTATGGAATGCGTCTCACAAACAGGCGCATCGCTAACTGTCGTCGTGGAGACAGATTTCGCTGATATTTTTGAACTTTTCGTCTCTTGTTGTCGCACAAGCGCCAGTCTAGAGATGCGGCGTTTAGCTCAACGCATGGTTTATGCCCACACAGATTACCTCTTTCGACCCATGTGAACGACTTTTCGCGACTTTCTTTGGGCGAGTTTGTCAACAACTTTCTCTAGCGTATCGTTCTGAACCGATACCAGGCAATTTTTCGACACATTTATGCAAATGGTTGTCAACAGTTGATCATGGCGTTCTTTCCGTGTGATAGATACACACCTTTGATGCGTAGTGGTCGAAGAATGGACTTGAAGTGCAGCGAGCAATATCTAAAGCACCGGGTCCCTTGCTGCTGGGAAAGCTTCCACAAGACAGCTCGGATCTCGCCCCAAATTATACTAGGATGACCTGCTAGCGTGGTCATCCTCGTCGCGCCCTCCGCGACAGGTTCCCCAGGATGGAAATACTCTGACTTGTCTTTGAATATCTCTAAAACAATCCCGAACGGAGAAGAAAGCGGCTGTGCATCCATTGATGCGCTAATCCATTCAACCGTTCTACAATAGGTAGGTCAGTGATGCTGTTGTCTTTTCCTTCAATGACTCATTATCGTCCTTATAGTTCAACGCCGACTTTGGAGAACGATATAGGTAACCTCAAGAAGTCAGGGCTCGTCATGATCGGATGATGGAACATCGACGAGACGTCCAAAGTTCAGTGGCAGAGGATGTCCGGTCAGGACGGGTCAGGTGAAACTCTTGGCGCGGGACGCAGCCAATTCGACCCTGCAATGGTCGAACCGAAGAAGATCTAAAAAGGGAACGCCATGTGACCATTCAATTATAATTATACAATTCAAAAATGCCTTGTCTCTTCAGACTGCCCAATATGCGTCAGCTGTGCGCTCATTGTACATGCAAGGTCAGGAATTCAGTCTCGTCTTGTTGTACAATATCCCACAGCAAACGTGCAATTGTTTGAGCTCAAGCGGGACCCAGGTAGCCTTCGGTGATAACATTCGTTGAATAAGCAAGCTCCGAAATTACGGTTTGAATTGTTGATCAAGTCAGTTAATTACTGGGGCAAACTCCCGTTGTCAAGCACCGTCGCCGCCAAGCTATACGTTCAAGTTCTTTTGTCTTTCTAAACATTGGATGTTCGACACAAAGTTTGGTTGACAGATGGTTGCGATGTTTCATGTGAGCCGAACTTGAATCGGCTAGGTATACTTGAAGAAATATCCCTTGGACAACGCTCATGAATGATATCGTGCCGTACTGCTTTTTTATGGCGTGGGACTGGTCTGTTCTTGACGAATGCTCAATGTCCGTGTAATGCACAATGCGTAGAACGATGATATCGTGGATAGCTAGACCCGCCCATCGCTTTCATCCTCACACTTCTCCACATCTACCGTATCCGACCAACGCACGTTCAAAAAACCTGCCTTCGACCACCTTCTTGCTCGCTTCTCCTTTGTACCCCCCACCTTGTCGTTCTCCCGACCCCTCATCCCCAGCATTGTACTGATGCCTTCGAGCAGCCACATCAGGCCTCTCCTCGCCCGCCTGATCAACTGCTTTGTTACCGAGATTTGCCAGAACTTGATTATCCAGCTTATCAAGCAAGTTCCGCAGACGCAGCTGACCAGCAGCATGATGGGGAATACGCGATGGAAGAACATCATGAAGATCAAAATCATTACGCCTAGGAAAAAAATGGCGGTACCCAGGAGTTGAAGGGTTTCGCAGACTCTGAGGAAGCGGTGGAAGTCGGAGAGATGGAGTGCTTGAGATGCTTCAATGGGGGCGACGGAAGAGACTGGACTGCATGGGGTGGCCGGCACGGCAGTGCCCTTGTACGTTCGGGAATGGAATAGTTGAGGGATACAGGTTACAAAGTCGGGGGAGCTGTTTTCCGTTGCGATAGTTGCGGATGGCTGATTGATCTGATCCTGGACCTTTTGCACCTCCTCGTTTTGCTGGGGCGCTCCCTTCGCGTCCTCAGCCAATTCGTTCGTGGGACTGCGACTCCCAGGGCCGGATCTTCCTTGTTGCCGCCCTTCTTGCATCTCCTTCTGGATCTCATCACTTGAGTGTACTGGAACCCGTTTAGCGTACTTGAATGCCAAGGCGGCGCATCGACCAGCGACGACGATGACGCCGGAGTGGATGGCCATGCCACCAAGGGCGAAGAACATCCCGACCTCATTTTGGACGATCCGGACTGAAGGCATGGCGGATATTGTGTTGTGCGCGAGCGTGAGGAAGCCGATGATCAAGTTAGCTGTGAATGTGGACTGGGTAGGCAGTACATGAGATGATAAACGACAATTTAATAATGATGAACTGACGATGATGACGAGGGTGGTAAATTGTTGCCCGAAGGCATCGTATTCTGCGGTCTCTAGTGTTGGCATTTTGTTATCGCTATCCCGAGCTGCAACATGGTGTGAAGCCACTGTCATATGTTGATGCGGTCACCAGAAAGATGTCGATGATTGGAGGGAATCTTACAGATACCGCAGCTGCGTCTTCTGGTGACTGAAGGACCAGCTTCAGTGGCGGGACGCTTTGTGGCAGCGTTGAGGCAGTTGGTTATTTTGGTAAGTTCGTGATAAATTTTATATTGTAGGTCGTTGTCATCCGCGACTTGGATCCTGCTCGAAAGATCATTGTCGGGGATTGCTATGGAAGACATTCTTCGGTCTTTTAACACTGTTGTTACAATGGGAGAAGTTTCAGGATATTTTGAAGGAGAAGCCGCCGCGTAATCCATGATTAAAGTGGGTCTCCACGAGGGGCAATGGATGTTGTAAGTGTCTATGGTTGTGGGCGCCGAAGCGATTTATGTACTAACGTGATGACTTTCCGTTTTGGTAATAAATGAACCCGCAGAACTTTGACGTCCTTGTTTTTTTGTTGTCTTCGCATCGTGGTTGATTGTGGGTCCATGTTGTCGCATGTGGCTGTGACTCAAGGGTGATGGCCTCATGAATAATTGCCAAGTCTCTCGTTTCTCTCGTTGAAGTTAAAATCGAGCAGGCCCTATCCGAATCAGCTGTTGGTTGGATTGTTTGAGGGACGTCAGAATAAGCTAGGAAACGCCATCAAGCCTAGAGCCAGAATTATGGAAAGCAAAGATTTTGATCATCCGATAAAGCTCGAGTCAACTTCAGCGTTCATTTCACGTTTTTGATGACATTGTATCAGATGCGTCTTGGAAACGCGAGGTCGGAGCATGTTTTGGTTTCCCAAAAGAGAGATTTGAGGGGATCTCCGTATTTGGTAGTCATGATGCGGCGGGAAAAGCTCGGCACCGATGATGCTGCAAAACTGACTGATAATACTGGGTTCACCTCAGGCTTGCTTACAACCACCACCAACACAACATATGGAGGCACAGTCTGGCCTACCTCAACCCACAAGTTCGGCTGCAGAGCTGCCACCACAACCATACCATCCGAAGCGAAAGCAAAAGGAGCGACAATCTACCGCCAGACCGTCTGATGATCATAAGCGGGAAAGATATAAGAATGTGGGTACTGAAATTGGTGGCAAGGAGGGTCAAGGAAAACAATCCGATACTAAAAAGGATTCTCGCTCTGGACGTGGAACATTTCTCGAGGGCAAACAAACCATAGAGCCTGGCACCGGCAATTCAAGTGTTTCACGTCCGCACACCCCATCGTCTTTCGCAGATTCTAAGAGGAAAGGCGGTGGCCAAGGACGAGGAACGCAGGAGGGACGATCACAAAGTGATGAGAAAGGTTCTCGTTTTGGACGCGAGGGACTTTCTGGGAAGGATAGGCGCACCACGGATACTGATAAAGGCGTAGTCTCAGGCGCCTCACGACCAGATTCTCCATTGCCGAGCACAGATGTCGTACGGGGCGAAGCGCATCCGCCAATGCCGCCCAGAGCAGGACATCGAGCTCGCGCCCCAAAGTTCAATCCGGGATTGACAGTACTGGATGCACGGGTCGATTCCGCACCCGAGAAAACTTTGACATCTGCGCCCGAAAAGACCGAACCTATACCAACGGATTCCAAGCAGCGCGAGTTTTCGGAGAAGCGACAACGCAGACCAAGGCTTACTACGCCCCAGCCTCATTTTGCTGATGATCTTACGTCTACGCTCATCAAATCGTTAAGCGTGCGCCCGTATGGAGACTGTCCCATCTGTTTTTCTCACATTATTCCAAATCAGCAAATATGGTCATGCTCACCTTCGACTCCTCAAGTATCTTCTACTTCTGACAACGAAACTACGACCATACCACAGTCCTGTTGGACCGTTTTTCACCTCAAATGCATTAGAAGTTGGGCTGAGAAGAGCGTCAAAAGGTTGGAGGAGGCGTGGCGGAATCGTGGTGAGATGGACAAGAAGGGAGAGTGGAGATGTCCTGGATGTCAAGCAAGAAGGGAACTTGTGCCCACCAGCTACTGGTTCGTATGCTCTCGTTCTCGACGGGTCGTGAAAAACACGCATATTAACCTTTTCAACAGGTGTTTCTGTCATTCTATCCCAGATCCTAAGCCACCGCGTCTGGCTACGCCCCACTCTTGTGGTAATACATGTTCGCGTCCTCGAGAAACGGGCTGTGGACATGCTTGTCCCCTCCTTTGTCATCCTGGGCCCTGTCCGCCATGTCAAGTCACGATGCAAGTGCCGTGTCCGTGCCCAAGGCACCAGGTTGTCATGTTCCGTTGTGGAGACGATATATCCGGTAAAGGGAAAGTTAAAGAAGATCGCACGACCCGAGAGAAAGTAGTGTCATGTGGTGACGTATGTGGCAGGCTGCTGGACTGCGGCAAGCATTCATGTGAGAGGATATGCCACGCTGGGGCGTGTGATGCTTGCGAGGCGATAGAAGATGTAAAATGCTATTGCGGGCGTACGAACAGATTGCTTAGATGCGGGGAGGGCAATGCTCTTTCTTGCGCCATACGCATGGGAGACGAAAACGAGACAGAGACTTGGATCGGGAGATTTGAATGTGAGCATACTTGCGATAGGTAAGTCTCATTGTTCTTGGTTCCGTCACCCATCACAATGATCTATCTCCATTTGTTCGCAACCCATTTTGTTACCGTTTACCCCCTATTCTGCAGGCCTTTTGACTGTGGTGTTCACCATTGTCAAAAAAGTTGTCATGCACCGTCTCCCGACCCGGCCACTTGTCCATTTTCGCCGAACAAAATCACCCATTGTCCATGCGGTAAACACGCTATCGGATCACAGGACGATTCGTCTTCATCTACAGGCGAATTTACTTTCTCACCCCGTTACGCATGCACCGATCCAATTCCAACTTGCGATTCCACATGTGGCAAGATTCATGCGCTATGTTGCCATGAATGTCTCGCGAAGTGTCATTGGGGACAATGTCCACCTTGTAGCGTCGTCGCGGCGAGGCCATGCCGATGCGGGCTTACGACAAAAGAGGTCATGTGCGCCGATTTCATCACGGAAGAGGCGGAGAAAGAATTGTTGTGCGATCGGCCATGCAGAGCCCTTCGTGCATGCGGCCATCACGAGTGTGGACGGATTTGCTGTCCGCTCGCATCACTTGCAGGAAAGGTGAAGAAAGGACGAGTGACTTCAGTAGATCCCGCACACACGGCTGGGATTGGGGAAGAGGAGGGCGGGTTGCACGAGTGCGATCTGGTTTGTGGAAAGAATCTGACCTGCGGGAATCATACGTGCGAGAGGAAAGACCACAGGGGACCATGTCCGTCTTGCCTGAGGAGTACGTTTGAAGAGGTGAATTCCGTTTCTAGTTCGATCGAAGAAATGATACTTATCATATTCTTCTCTCGTAGGTGATCTGCCCTTGTGGACGAACGATCCTTGATCCACCGGTACCTTGCGGTACGAAGATCGAATGTCGTTACCAATGTCCCCGGCCGACGACCTGCGGGCACCAGCCAATGTTACATACATGCCATGAAGTTCCACCTCAATGTCCTCTGTGCGCGTATCTTACAACTAAGATGTGTGCATGTGGGAAGAAGGAGGTGTTGAATGTTAAATGTTCATTGGAAAGGGAGAAGATTTCTTGTGCAACTGCGTGTGAAAAGTTGGTTGAATATTCCTTCATTGTAAAGTTCGCTAACATGATATATATCAGACTATTAACTTGTGGATTCCATCGGTGCCAGAGGCTGTGCCACGCAGGCGATTGTAAAGCGTGTACCACCCAGTGTGGTAAAGATCGCAAGTCATGGTAGGGCAACTGTTGTTTGTACTCTTCGCTTTCGCGCTGACGAGTGATTTTAGTCTCCCGGCTCACCACCCATGCACACTACCTTGCCATGCACCTTCAGCCTGCCCTGAGGATGATCCATGCGAGGCAGTGGTAACGATATCATGTCCCTGTGGGCGTCTCACGCAGTTTTTGCGTTGTGGGCGCTGGCTCTCAAATCCCGAGTCCTCTTCGTCTCGTGTGCTGAAATGTAACAGTGATTGTGGACTCGCCAAACGGAATGCTCGGCTAGCGGAAGCACTTGGAATTAGTGACGAATCCAGGGAAAGAGCGATTAGGCACTTGGCCGGTGGTTCAGTCGTGTACCCCGACGAGGTTATGTCATTTGCAAAAGATGATTCCAAGTTTGTGCTTCTGGCAGAGAAGACATTTGCAGAGTGCGTTCCTCGCTCGCAAGCCATCTGCGGAATGCGCTTACGTTATCGTGTTCAGGTTTATTGCCTCCAATAAGAGATCTCAAGTGTTGCCTCACATGACTCAGGAAAAGCGCAAGTTTGTTCACAGCGTAAGTAGCTCACTCGTCATTCATTTCTCTAATCAAGCACCACTTTCAGCTGGCGGGAATCTACAGACTAGATACCCAGATGGTAGATCAAGAACCTCTTCGGAGCATCCAAATCCTACGTCGACTGGACTCGCGTATTCCGGTTCCCCTTTTATCAGCAGCTATGGCGTCTTCCGTTGGCAAACTCGGTCTTAGCTCGAGCTCAAGTTCCGCGCGGCGTGCGCCATCAAAGCCAGTTTCTCCGGCGCCAGCGCCCCCTGTGCCTGGTATCACGGCTTCAGGTGCTCGTGGGTGGGGTGCGATTGTAAATCCAAGAAGTACTGGTGTAACTGTTCCCCCCACCATCACTAACTTGACTTCCACACCTGCACCACGTGCAACGAATATTCCATCTCGGTCCGCCACACCAAGTCTTGGTGTTAGGGTGGAAAGTATGTCCGAGATGCAACCCCGTGGTGAGAATATGGGTGTACCAGACAATTGGGAAGATGACGTTTGACCAGTATCAGATAACTGTGAGCATAGCAATTGTGAATAGATGTGCATGCATGGCTTTGGGTTGGAGTTAATTTGTCAGAGGTGGCTGATCAATTGAGCATTGATCATGAAAGGCTGTATGGAGTGTGCCTGAGAATATTAGAATGAAACACAAATGGGATAATGTTGCCTTGGTTCATCATCTGGTTCTGATTCCACTTCCTCATGGAAGACAAAATGGTGTTGACATTGCCAAGGTAATTATTTCTATCAGCACTGCTCATGTGTGGAGACACTACAAGCACTATCAGGTTCACAAGGGAACAAAGTCTGCATTCAAAAAATGGCTAGCATAGAACAGTATTCATATAGTGGGTGTGAACATAGATTCATAACAAGGGAAAGGACATGGAGAAAAGACCAGGGATCTGGTTTACTAAATGACATAGTAAGTGCAACTGAAGATGGTGAGATAAGCAATGATACAAGTCATTAGTGAGAAAAGAGGGTAAAAAATGATGTAAAAACACCTAGGGAAAGACAACAATGGTATTGTAGAAAGTGAGGCATCTTCATATTACAAAGCTAGCAATGTAATGGGAAATTGAAGACATACTGTCAGCTCTTAGTCTGATTGTGTAGATATGTAATAAAGTCTGCATGGCCAGATGGAATAGATCCAATGTTATGATGCTCACACCCAACACCTGTTATGATGATGAGTCATTGTCCAATCTAATCAATGACATAATGCCATGAGGATTGTCTGAGACAATAACAAAGTGATGTCTGGTGAAATGCAATTGAGTAGACAGTGCTAAGTCCAACAAATGAGACTCAGCCTTGAGATGAGTGAGGCAGATGAGAGTGTGTGAACAACAACTTTGACAAACTAGTAGTTCCCAGAGATGTTAACTTGTGTATTACAAGCTAAGTCAAACTTAAGGTTTGACCTAAGACAAACTCTAGTGTTTATACCTGAACCTAATGTGTTATGGTCAAAGGCCATAGCCCTAGGTTCTGACCCTAGACTAGGAGAGAAGTAGAGGAGGGTGGTCCAGAGCTAAGACTGTTACTTGACTAAGGTCAAGATGGGGAGCTACAGGCTCTACCTAGCTACTTATATACCTGGAGACCTAGGGGTATGCTACATGTATCAGAGTATAGGGGATGAGACAAGGAGCTGATACAGGAGCTGATACAGGAGCTGAGACAGGGGTTGAAACCCAGGGGCTGATACAGGGGTTGAAACCCAGGGGTTGATACAGGGGTTGAAACCAGGGGTGAAACCAGATCAATCCCTGCAGGGTCGGACCAAATAGGGAACCCTAGGTTAGGGTCGCAGTTAGGGAAACAAAATTGACTGTAACATAATGTCTGTAAAAGGTAAGGAATGTGCTAGAGAATGATATCATAGCTATGAGGTCATAATGCACTTATCAATGAAGTCATAGCAATGTCATAGGAATGAAAAGAAGATAGGCATATGTCATAATTGTAAAGGATCATTATATGAGTGGTGACATTGCATAAGCATACAGAAGTAACAAGGGGTGCATAGACATCTAACAAAGGAAGGTGCTGACATAAGGAAAATGAAAATGTTCACATAGAACACCACTAACCCACAAGCCTTGCAGAGAGAAGGGGAGAGAAGGGAGGGGGAGAAAGGAATGTGTTGACTATCTAGATGGAGTCCTACATGGGCATAAGAGAAACCATCTAGGGTCTGGGGAGACTCAAGCTTTTTATTTTTATTTATTTTTATTTTTTCCCCATGTTTATACCCCTTTATACCACTAGGTACATGGTAGGGTGTGCTTACAGTACAGTATGTAGTGATAGGTAGTGTAGATCATATGAGTTGTCTACACTTGCTAAGACCCAGTCCCAAAGGGAAGGTCACAGAGGCTGCTCCATAAACTTAGAAAAAGGTAGGAATGGTAACCAGCTTGTGATCTAGAGGGTAGTAAGTAATGTGGGCAAACCTCAGGACATGGGTGGTATCAAATCAGCAGCAGGGGTGGCCTTGGTTGGTGTCTTAACATTTGGCATTGTCTCTGTCCACACTCACATGGTACAGGTATGGCCAAACAGGAATATCTTCTTCTGTTGTAAGACCTCCTGCTGGATCCTCCTGTCTTCATCCTTGAAGACCAATACAATTGTTGACTGTAATGGTGATGTGCTTGCAGATCCAATAGGGCTGGATTGGTAAGCATAAGTTATTGGACCACTGGTTATGTTTAAGGATCTGGCTGGCTAAATCACTCAGTGTGTAGATGGGGCCTTTGGTTGGGGTTGGGACCCCATTGATGCATACACATCACCACTTTGTCCCACTAAAGGTCTTTGTGGGGATCCCCAAGTGCATTCAAGGGCTGGTTGAATATAGGGCAGCAAGTTCTTGAGTTGCTCTGTTGTAACACCTGGGGAGCTGATGACCACCAAATTACCCTTCACTGTCTGTGTGACAGAGGACAGAGTGCCAGGTGCTGGTATAGGTGGCAGGGGGATGGGGCCTAGAGCATGGCTGGCACCTTTATATGGTTTGGTCAGGAGTGTGTTGAGGGTATGGCAGATGGGGTCAGTGTTAAAATTTGCCAGTAGTGGTATTTGGGGTACCAGCACCAGTCAGGCATGTGTGCAGATTTTGTGGGTGGGTTGTGAGTGGGAGGGCTTGCAGCCACTGTGGCATACAACTTGGTGGGTTCTTGTAGGGCAGCCTGAATCATGCCTAGCTTGGAGCTGATGACCTGTACCTGCTTGACCAGCCCTTGCAACTCTGAAGAGCACAAGGGAGCCTCTGAGGCAGTAGTCTTGTCTGAAGGCAGGATGTCTCCTGGAAGTATCAATGGCCATGTCACCTTTGACTGGCCAAAAAAGTCACAGATAGGCTGGCCCACAGAGTTGGAGCTGGGAGGTAGAATAAAAGCTTGTCAGCCTTGGTGAGGAGTGCAACAATTTGATTGACCACCATAGTGGTTGGATCAGTGTCTGGTGTGTAATCCTCATGTGAGAACTGCTGGTGGTGCCCTTGTCCTTAGACATGGCAAGTGTTACGATACTGGACATTTTCTCCTATTTTCTACTATTTTTCTATATTTTATCTGGAGGCCTACGGACGCTGGACGCGATACCAATACGCATAGGGGCTTGGGGGATCCGTTATGGAAGGACCGGTTAGGTAAGCCATGGGTGGCTGTACAAAGGTCTAGGCATAGGGGTCCGGATGAGTCTGGCTATGGAGGGGTCTGGAACGTTGCTGCGCGTACACAGCCTTGGGGGCAGTGTAGTCTGGGCGCACAGACCAGGACCAAAGGTATATAAGGAGGGCATATCCGTAGGTAGGAGTCCTAAGACTCTAGATAGTTTGCTCTTACCCAGCTTACTGGTCTACTGTGTCAATACTACTCCGTTTCCCTCTCTCCCTTTGTGAGACCTGTGGTTGTGTGGGATTCGTCCTAACATAATCTAGAGTCTTTACTACCACACCTCTCGCCGTCATTGACAATCACCTCGGGCATCTCTTGCTTGCTGTTGTGCGCGTCCTCGACAAGTTCCCTCAAGCCTGCGCGACGGACCTTGGTACACGTTACACCACGTGACTACTAAGCCGCTCTCGAGGATCACCATCGACGTCGACAGCAGATAGTCTCCTTGATTGTCATCAGGGACTACTACCGAAAGGTTACTGGCGACAAAAGGCATTCGGACGAGATTAGATCTGTGTGATTGAAAGTGCGGGCAGGCACTGGTCAACAGACTAAACCGTTTGTCTCGGAAAAGCTCAGGAACGAGCGAAAGCAGTCCACTAGCGTGCCGTGTAGCAAGGAGAACAGTCTCGAGATACCAATTACGTATCAGATCTAACGATCTGAGCACGAGGACACTTGAGTGAAGCCCCAGGCACCACGCTTTTGGGTCAATTGGTGGAATCAAATCCAAGAATTGAGTGCGGGTGCGTTATTGACCGCATCAAAGAATATTCGCATTAGGAAGTGCGGATATAGAAGAAGAGTCAACAGCCTTTTTTACTTAAAGGGTCTAAGGCGACATCAGGGAAGCGACTATGGCTTCATTTTTCAACTACATCATCCCCCGCGCCGGCCTCACTCTCGTGCAGGTCGGAAAACGATTTGGAATCGAATGGGCGCAGGAGTGCGCAGAAGAAATCACTCAGTCGACCACAGTTCTTGTCGACAACAGGCAGCGTGACGCCCACGTACGGGCATATTACACTTGGCGCAAAGCGCAACATAGGGAGCGTCGTCTCCAACAATGACAACGTGCGTTTCAGTTGTGGCAGCTGGAACAGGAGTCCCTCCGAATCCAGGAGGAAGCTTGGGAAGAATTGCTCAAGCAGCGCCGTGAGGAACGGCGATATCAGAAACGGGTCGAGCAAGAGCTCGAACAAATGGAGAAGGATAGGCAGACCGTGGAGGGGCTGCTTCACAACATGGATCCCGAATCGGAGATCCGCCAACGATTATTCGACACGCCGTCAAATATCCAGCTCTTGTTGATGGGCTGGAACATCATAACCCTCCGACACAACGGATTGGTCTTGTCAGCCAAAGAAAGAAATCGACTCATGCACGCAGAGAACGGGAACATCAAGACCCGTAGTTACAACAGAGCGACCACGGAAATCGCTAACCAGGAGCGGCTGGATGGGAAGCGACCCGATCCATACATGAAGGCACGCCTTAAAAGGAAGGACATGCCTACACGGTATAACACACCATTCTTGGTATCTCCGCTCGTCATGAAGAATGACCCTGGCACAACACCCCTGCTGGGACTCGCGGATTTCCTCAAACTTATTGGGGAAAACACCACATACACGGAGAACTGGGTTAGCACCCTGGTTCGTCCAGAATTACCAAGCGCGCCCGTCACGGATATCCACGAGGAAAAGCCATGGCGAAGGAGCGGGTACTGCTACATGTACCTGTTCAAACGAGAATTCTACGACAAGTTCAATTGGCCTGCCTGGCCAACCGTAACTCAGATCCTGTCCTGGGAACCAGAGATGCGCGACGAGACCATCAAGTTTGGTCTCCAGGACCACCACGAAAATGACATGTTTCATGTCATCGAGAAAGCCGTGCTGCACCCACACGAGGACGAGTCCTATACTTGGAAGGACATGAAACTGATGGAAGGCCGCAGCAAATACAATAAGTTCGCCCAATTTGGCGGACAAAAGGAGTCCAAGAAAGGGAAGGCACGAGCTTCCACCATTTCGTCCTGGGTTGCAGGGCAACCATCAACAGCGCGCTCGACGTCAGCGCCCATGTCATATGCTCAAGCGGTAACTGTCAAATCTGGACCTAGCAAGTCGCTAACCAGAACTGCAGGGGCAGACACCAACTGGTACAACGGTACCATCCCTTGTGCAGCGGATTGGGAATCCGCAGATCCTGAACCCAGACAGGGGTTCAACGAAGAAAAGGAAAGAACAATTAACAATTGGAAGCGGGAAGTCGAAAAGGAAATAGCTATTCCTTACCCATATCCGCGTCCGGCTCATACCAAGCACGCGTTACATCCAGATGTACCTGGATACTGTTACTTGATCTTAATAAAAAATCAGTTCTGGGACATGTATGAATGGCCGGCCTTTCCTCAGATTCAGGAAATTAACTCGTGGGACTACAATTTGCGTAACACCCACAGTCGTGTAAATATCCGACGTACATATGGGTACAATGATTGTTACCATATTGAACGAGTTCCAAAAGGACCTAAGGGATGGGACATGATTGCATCACTAGTACGATCAGGCAATGATCGCAAACATATAGGCGCAATTGAATGGGATGCTGGTGCTGACCGCTATTTCAAAAGGCCACGAACGGCAATGTTACACAATCGGATCCCAGGTTATTGTTACCTAATCCTGATCAAGCATAGGTATTGGGATGCCTTCAATTGGCCTGCATTTCCCACTGTCGATAAAATACTGTCGTGGCAGCCAGCGTACAGAGAGAGTACCGCAATTATTGAAACCACCATGATGCCAGAACTGGAGCGAATTCATGTGTCTAACCGAGAACACGGAATGCATGGTTGGGAGGAAATGTACCGACTGCGGGGCAATGGGTTTGGGCAGTACACTGTGGGCGCATCCAGGAATGATAACCTGACACGGTTCCTGAGTCGAGAAATTCGTCGAATTCGATTTAATCTCCCCGGTAACCACCCAAACAGACGCTTCCAACAGCAAGTACAAAGCGTGGTCAAGATCTTTGATCGTATGACACCTGCGATACCCGGGTACTGTTACTTGGTTCTATTCAAAGAGGAACTATGGGATCAATTTGAATGGCCTGCCTTCCCTACTACGCATTGGGTAAACCAAGTCGATCCGGCTTACAGATCAGAACAGTTGGTGAAGTTTCAGGTGGTCCGACAAAATAAATGGGTCGGATTTCATGTGCAAACTAGTGTCAATGGGACAAACGGATGGCCCATGATCCAAGCAATCGTTCACGGGGATCTCGGGCATGTTGAAATAGGATTCGGCTGGACAAATATGATGACTGCTTATTTACACGCGGCAATCAACCAGTACAATTACTACTTCGGCCCGAATGCCAATCCAAGACCGGAACCATTAACTGTAGCAGGTGGAGCAACTCCACAACAGGTGGCTGAACGAGACGAAGCAATCCAGGAATGGACCGAGGGGACCACCCAAATGGCGGCTCATATAGGAAATTTAGTGCAACAAGCTGTAACCAAATACCAAAACACGCGACTTCCCCCACCAAGTAGATCGTTGGTAAAATTAGAGTTACCAGATCACTTCGAAGGTGATGCAGCGCAAGTGGATGCTTGGTGTAGAGCAATGGATGTGTACTTCGAACTGGCACACAAAAGTGACTACGGCAGACGCATCTACATCACCCTGGGACGGATCAGAAAAGGCAAGGGTGATCAAGCAGGGACATGGGCTGCGGTTAAACTTAAGGAACAAATCGATAGCGACACCGACTTTAATCAAAAGGTCGCTGAGGAAGGTTGGCCAGCTAATCTATCCTACCAACAACGAAGAGAAGGACATTTCGTCCCTGCCAGTATAGGAGTTGCCGCGCACTATCAACGTAACCCTCAGACCCTGAAACCCCCCTTTTTGGGATGGGCGGATCTGAAACGACAAATGCATGACTTCTTCATGTCAAAGGAAACTCGTGAACACGCTGTGGAGCAAATTCAAAAGCTGCAACAAGGAAGTCGGGCCGTCGAAGATTACATCATCGAGGCCGCCAAGGATCATTTCCAGAAAGGGTTAAATCCAAATCTAGGATTTGAGTTGATCAGGGTCGGAGATTTAGATGCCGGAGACACCTTGGAACAGATCATGGAAAGGGTCACGGAACTGGCACAAGCATATCGACGTGCTTGAGACGCGTATGGTGACAGACAGAAAAAGACGCCATTCAAGGAGGATTATCAGAAACCTCAGACCACTCCACGTACCTATAAACCAGCCCAGGCGTCGACATCTACTCACGATTCCAACGCTATGGATGTGGATAAAGTCAAACGTGCACCAGGCGCATGTTATAACTGCGGAAAGAAGGGTCACTTTGCAAGGGAATGCAAAGAACCAAAGAAACACACATGGGCCGAAAAAGGAAAAGGCCGTGTTAGGGAAATAAAAATCGAGGAGCTCACAGAGGAGCAGTGGAGGGAATGGGGGAAAGAAAAGGGTTTTGGTGACAGCCAGTAGGCACGCGCTCCGCGCTGCTGGCTAAAAGGGTTTCTATCTCGGACAACAATTCTTGTGTAAAAGTACCAGAATTATTATATGAATGTTCTCCCCTCATTCACCGGATACGAAACTTGAGTGTGAGCGTAAAAACGAATCGGTTGAACCCATGGACCCCGGAATGGGTGTTGAGACGGATTTGGCAGGAAGATAACGAAACTGCAATTTGTTGTCTGAAGGAGTGGGTACCAACAAAGAGAGTCAACGAGATCAATGCAAAACTAGTAAATGATCTCAATAAATTATCTGAACAAGAGGCGCTGTGGAACTTGACGCAACTACGTCAGCAACTAGTTCATGTGACAGGCAAACAGGAGGTGGATTTGCACTGTGTGATCACAACAATGGACACAGGAGAAACCATTGACGTGTTAGCACTAGTTGATTCAGGATGTACGGGCTCTTGTATCAATGAAGAATTTGTGGAACGGCACAAATTAAACAAACGACGGCTGATAAAGCCACTACCAGTCTACAATGCGGATGGGTCCCGAAACGCAATGGGAAGTATTGAATACATGACACAATTCAAACTGCGAATTGGGGATCATGAAGAAATAATTGAATGCAGTGTGGCACGCTTAGGCAAGACGGACCTGTTCTTGGGACATGATTGGTTAAAACACCATAACCCCACCATTGATTGGAAACGAAAGGAGGTGCGATTCACGAGGTGTCCAGGAACTTGCTGGACGGCATCGCAGGTAGAAGAACCTGAGGACGAATCAGACCCAATGGAACAGCTCCAAGAAGGAGAACGGTTATTGGCTATTGACATTGGAGAACCGGAGCTACGATTACGCTCGGTAGCAACCAATATAGCGGCTAAGGAATCAGAAACCGCCCAGAAGCGCACATTGGAGGAAGTAGTGCCCAAACACTACTTGGAACACCGAAAGGTCTTTGAAAAGGAGACCTTTGATGAATTACCGCCACAATGGCCATGGGACCATGCCATCGAACTAATACCGGGATCTAAACCAGTGGATTGTAAGATTTATCCACTGAACCGAGATGAACAGGCACAGCTGGACGAGTTCCTGAAAGAAAACTTGGAATCAGGACGAATTCAACCCAGTAAATCTCCCATGGCATCACCATTCTTCTTTGTGAAGAAAAAGGACAGAAAATTACGACCGGTACAGGATTACCGACGATTAAACGAAATGACTATAAAGAATCGCTATCCATTACCACTTATCGGGGAACTGGTGGACAAGTTGTCTAAGGCCAAAATATTCTCTAAAATGGATATCCGTTGGGGATACAATAATGTTCGCATTAAACAAGGCGATGAGTGGAAAGCGGCATTCAGAACGAATTGGGGGCTTTTCGAGCCGTTAGTGATGTTTTTTGGGTTAACCAATTCCCCGGCGACCTTTCAAACAATGATGAACGATATATTCTGGCAAGAAGTTGCTGAAGGATGGGTCGTCATTTATATGGACGATATTTTGGTGTTTTCATCTACACAGGACGAACACACAAAACATGTTAACCGCATCCTGGCAAAACTGGAAAACCACAAGTTATCCTTAAAACCGGAAAAATGTTGGTTCGATCGCCCGGAAATCGAATTCCTGGGACTTGTCATTAGTGAGGACTCCATTCGGATGGAAAAAGGCAAGGTACAGGCAATTGCAGAATGGCCGACGCCCACCTGTAAACGGGAGTTGCAGCAGTTTCTGGGATTCGTAAACTTTTACCGGCGTTTTGTGGAAGGATTTGCGTCAACAGCGAAGCCGTTGACAAAGTTGACTGGAAAGGATGACTGGCTTTGGACCGAATTGCAAGACACTGCCTTTCAGGGACTGAAAGACCTTGTGGTGAGGGAGGTTGTACTCAAAATCCCCGACGATGAGGGTCAGTTTCGAATTGAAGTCGACGCATCAGATTTTGCAATTGGTGGAATCTTATCGCAACAAGGAAAGGACGAATCCTGGCGACCGGTGGCTTTCATTTCAAAAGCCCTAAACGACGCAGAACGGAACTACGAAATCTATGATAAAGAGATGCTCGCAGTAATGCACGCCTTTTATGAATGGTCGCATTACCTCAAGGGCGCTAAGGAAATTGTAGAAGTATTAACGGATCATCAAAACCTGACATACTTCCGGAAACCGCAGAATTTAAACCGACGGCAAGCACGATGGGTCACGGATCTGCAAGAATACAGCTTTGTCATTAAGCATAGATCAGGGAAATCTAATTCCAAGGCGAACATTCTGTCTCGACGAACAGATCATCACCCGGGAGGCCCGGATAATGAAGGAGTCATTCTACTCAAGGATGATTTATTTGTCAGAGTATACGACGATGACAGGGCTATCGAGGACATTATCAAAGACATTCGTAATATTCCTAATCGACAATGGGAAACGCAGATACGGAAAGGACTGCAGGAGAACGACGGAAACTTTAAGATCGCCAATGGACTGGTAGAATGGAAAGGGAGAATTTATGTGCCTGCAAACATTCATACACGTGAATCGCTGTTAGCTATTTACCACTCCTGGGGACATCCAGGAATAGACAAAACGGTTGAACTGGTGACTAGGGACTTTTGGTGGCCACAAATGCGAAAGGACATCCAGAATTACATTGCGGGATGCGAAACCTGCCAAAAGGTGAAACCCGATAGGCAGGCTCGAGCGGCACCACTTCATCCTAATGAAGTACCAGAGGGACCATGGGAGATAATCTCCATGGATTTGATAGGCCCATTACCGGAGTCTAAGGGAAACGACATGATCCTTGTAATTGTGGATCGGTTTACCAAAAAGTCATACTTTTTGCCCACCACCTCCACCGTTACATCACAAGGAGTCGCCACGCTTTTCCGGGATAATGTGTTCAGGGAACATGGACTACCAAAGAAGGTTATTAGCGATCGCGGACCGCAATTTGTCTCCAAATTTATGGACGACCTTTACGGCATGTTGGGAATCAAAGCCAACCGATCCACCGCATATCACCCACAGACGGATGGACAAACGGAACGCGTCAATCAGACCGTCAAAGAGTTCCTCACAATGTTCATCAACCACAGACAGAACAATTGGAGTGATTGGCTGGCAGTAGCGCAATTTTGTCATAATGATCGAGCGCATTCAGCAACAGGGTATTCCCCCTTCTTCATGAATTACGGGCGACATCCATACAAGGGATTAAATCCGACATACGTGCCAAAAGTGGTCGCGGTTGAAGACTTAGCAAAACAGGTTGAGGGGATTCATGCTAATGCGACCGCGGCACTTGAAAAAGCCGCGGAAACAATGAAGCGCAAGTACGACGAGTCTAAAGCTCCCGCGCAACAGTACCACCCTGGTGACAAAGTCTATCTGAGCACAGCCAATCTCCCGACTCTGCGTGTCACTAAGAAACTAGATGGCAAATTTGTGGGCCCCCTGGAGGTTGTTAAGAAAATCGGACAATCGGCATACCAGTTGAAGATTCCAGCGTCCTGGAAAATCTACAACGTATTCAACGAAATCCACTTGAAACCATACAAAGAACCGGTATTTCCTGGTCAGAAGGAAAAAGCGGCATCGCGCAAAGAAGCGCAAATGGTGGAAGAGTCACAAGACGACGAATACGAGGTAGAGGAAGTTATGGATAGCCGTGTCAGCGGGCGCGGCGGTGGACGTTTGGAGTACCTCGTCAAATGGAAAAACTATCCAGTTGAGGAATCAACTTGGGAACCGGCAGAAAACCTAGGCAATGCCAAGAAGGAAGTTCAAAAATTCCACAAGGCGAATCCTAGCACTCCCCGGCGAATGGTCAACGTGCGCGACATAAGCGCAAGTTTCCGAAAGTGGCAGAATCACATGGCGATCCCTATAGCAAAGCGGCTGTATGGGTGGGAGGATGGCAAGTTTGAGTGCGAATATCTAGAAAAGCTCAAACGAAACTGGCAGCGTTGGAAAGGCGACCGGCGCGACATATATGCCGAAGAAGACGTGCAGCATGAGTTTGTTAGGAACTCGAAATAATTTTTACGACACGCATGGCTTCCCGGGACGTGAAGCCTTAAGGAGGGGGTCATGTTACGATACTGGACATTTTCTCCTATTTTCTACTATTTTTCTATATTTTATCTGGAGGCCTACGGACGCTGGACGCGATACCAATACGCATAGGGGCTTGGGGGATCCGTTATGGAAGGACCGGTTAGGTAAGCCATGGGTGGCTGTACGAAGGTCTAGGCATAGGGGTCCGGATGAGTCTGGCTATGGAGGGGTCTGGAACGTTGCTGCGCGTACACAGCCTTGGGGGCAGTGTAGTCTGGGTGCACAGACCAGGACCAAAGGTATATAAGGAGGGCGTATCCGTAGGTAGGAGTCCTAAGACTCTAGATAGTTTGCTCTTACCCAGCTTACTGGTCTACTGTGTCAATACTACTCCGTTTCCCTCTCTCCCTTTGTGAGACCTGTGGTTGTGTGGGATTTGTCCTAACAGCAAGGAACCAGTGGATGGGTGTAAGATGGTGGCTTGATAAAGGGATGGTGGTAGTTTCAAGCTACCTAGCTACTTATATACCACCACTATAGAGGACCCCTTGTCACCATAGATCCCACTGGCAGCAGACTGAGAAAAGAGAGAGAAAAGGCTTAGTTGACTAGGGAGAAAACCTAAGACAATTTGACTGAGGACTCTGGGTGCTAGATTGTCCTGTATATGTATATATACTACTATGACATGGTCTGTGTGCTAACCCTTACAACCCTAAAGAATGTGTTAGGACCAATCCCACACAACCACAGGTCTCACAGAGAGAGAGGGAGAAAGAGTGTATTCGACACAATAGACCAGTAAGCTGGGTAAGAGCAAACTATCTAGAGTCTTAGGACTCCTACCTACGGATACACCCTCCTTATATACCTTTGGTCCTGGTCTGTGCGCACAGACTACACTGCCTCCAAGGCTGTGTATGCGCAGCAACATTCCAGACCCCTCCATAGCCAGACTCGCCCGGACCCCTATGCCTAGACCTTTGTACAGCCACCCATGGCTTCCCTAACCGGTCCTTCCATAACGGATCCCCCCCAAGCCCCTATGCGTATTGGTATCGCGTCCAGCATCCATAGGCCTCCAGATAGAATATAGAAAAATAGTAGAAAATAAGAGAAAATGTCCAGAGTCGTAACAGAATGTAGAACCTGTAAAAGTGAAAACATTCAATAACATGAAAATGCACCTCAGTCATGGCACAAATGACTGAGGGCAGTGTGGGGGCATGAAAAGGGTCTATATACATATGCTTGGCACATGTGATATCAAAGGTAGAACATAAAAGCAAGAGGGAATACTGATAGTGTTGAAACTTCAGTGCACACAGCATGATGGTGTGACATACTATAAATGGAAGGTAAGCCAAAACGGGCAGTAATGTTGAACACAGGCTTGCTCAGCCTCGTATTCCAACAGAACCCTATGCTAATAATAGTATAGAACAGTCTGGAAGGAAAGCATAACTGACAACCATGGCTGCATATTGACTGTGGATGACTCATAGTGTCTTGGCATAAGGACCACATCTCTGGTATCTAATCCAATTTAATTATTACCTAATCTTGGTGCTGATTAGATAATCATTATCTTTGATTTTGGCTGTGGCTTTAGATAAAAACAAAGAAAATGAGTATAAAATGACTTAGAAAGAAAAGTGTTCATAGTGGGTCATGACATGTGCAGCCTTCATCAGCAAATTTGGGGGGCTCTCTAGAGAGGTACCACAGAGCCCACAGGACCTGGAGATAAAATATATGTTCTGTGCAGCACTTGTGCAGTACTGCCACAGTCTGCTGGGAGTCTGTGGCAGTCCAAGTAAATAATTGTACCAATAAGCCACAGAGCCCCACAAAGCCTCAATATCATGTATACCACACTAGAATTGAGTTTTAAGTCAATGGTAGTCAAGATGTAACCCAGCTCACCTCTATTGATGGTTGTAAATGAGTAGCAAGCTCCTTTTTCTAAACAAGATGCTTTAATGGTGACAGTATGTTGTGTTTGATCAGATTGCCATGTTGATCATATAAAATGGGTCTTGTTTCCTGTGCCATACCACAAACATTCTCAAGAATGGTTGTCTTGCTTGCATTAGCCCTTCCTATAGCAAAGATGTGAAAGTGATGGCATGCATATTGATTCTTGAGTATATCCATCATTTCCAGGTTTCAACTATTGTGGTCATGGTGAGAGTTCCACAATTGCTAACTCTAATGTACCAACTCACCCAATGGTTAATCTTGTGGATGTGGCAGTGCAGTCTCATGCATGATTGAGCTGTATTACTAGTAGGTTGCAATGGCAGGATGGGAAACAAGATGGTGCCTGGGAGTAAGTTAAGAGATGTATAAAGAAACCACAAGGATAACTTGTAATCACAAAAGGTTGCACTGTCAAACAGCATGATAGCAAGGTAGAGACAGTCCTTGGTATCAGAGTGATGTGCAGAGAATCAGGGACTAGGGCAGTGTGACAAGAATATCAGAAGTTGTACCACAGGAGTGCATTGGTACAAGTATCAGTGGATTACACAGGTAGGATGCTGAAGTAGTGTTATGGCTCTACATATTTTTCCTTATTTTTCTATGTTTTATCTGGAGGCCTATGGACACAGGATGACATACCCATACTCATAGGGGATCCATTATGGAAGGACCAGTTAGGTAAGCCATGGGTGGCTGTACAAAGGTCTAGGCATAGGGGTCTGGAGTAGTCTGGCTATGGAAGGACCTGGGCTGTTGCTGCGCATGCATAGCCTTAGGGGGCAGTGCAGTCTGTGCACACAGACCATGGGCTGGGGTATATAAGGAGGTGTGTCTGTAGGTAGGAGTCCTAAGACTCTAGATAGTTTGCTCTCATCCAGCTTACTGGTCTATTGTGTCAATAAACTCTTGTCTCCCTTTTCTTCTCATTGAGACCTGTGGTTGTGTGGGATCCATCCTAACATAATCTAGAGTCTTTACTACCACACCTCTCACCATCATTAGCAACCACCCCAGGCATCTCTTGCTCACTGTTGTGCATGCTCTCAACAAGTTCCCTCAAGTCTGCATGTCTGACCTCAGTGCATGTTACAACATGTGACCACATGAGCAGCCCTTGAGGATTGCCATTGACATTGACAACAGATAGACTCATCTGACCATTGCCAGGGACCACCTTGAAAGGTTGCTGTCAACAAAAGGCATTTGGACAAGAATAGATCTGTGTGATTGAAAGTGCAGGCAGGCACTGGTCAACAGACTATACTGTTTGTCTCGGAAAAGCTCAGGAACAAGCAAAAGCAGTCCACTAGCATGCCATGTAGCAAGGAGAACAGTCTCAAGATACCAATTACATATCAGATCTAACAATCTGAGCACAAGGACACTTGAGTGAAGCCCCAGGCACCACACTTTTGGGTCATTTGGTAGAATTAAATCCAAGAATTGAGTGTGGGTGTGTTATTGACCACATCAAAGAATATTTGCATTAGGATGTGCAAATATAGAAGAAGAGTCAACAGCCTTTTTACTGAAAGGTCTAAGGCAACAATCAAGGAAGCAACAATGGCTTCATGTTTCAACTACATCATCCCCCATGCTGGCCTCACTGTGGTAGTGGTCCCAGACCACTAGTAGATGAAATGAAGCTTTTGAGTTTGTAACACTATTGCAATGAGGGGTGGCCATTGTTTATATGGCTTAAGCAAGAAATGTTGAATACCAACTACCTTGGACAAAAATTGTACACTATCTGTAATCAACTACACAGTCTACACTTCATAGCACTTATCCCACATGGCACCATGAACCATCATGCTCAAGTCCAATTGAACTACTGGGTGTGGAATGATTATTTGCATACAAGGGAGCAACAAAGGCCTTCGATAGGCTGGTGGAAGCCACATTAACAAGTGTCCCTGAGGTCCAGCAAGCCAACCACTAGGATGAAGGATTATGTGATGCCTCCAGTCCATTTGAAACTCTGGTGTATTTTCAAAAAGCTGAGAAGGATCATGTAATGCATGTTCTTGTGCAAAAGAAAACTTGATAACATTGTTAGCCATGTTCAGGGCAGACAATTTGAAATCCAGGTCAACAAAACTTGGTCCTGCTTTATTCTGTAAAAATGGAAAGGTATCAATCCAATTATTTCCAGTGAGCAGATTACCCACTAGCATCTCAGTATCAGCATCCCTAATGCATAAAGTATGATCTGCAGAACCTGATGCAATCCTCTTTCCATCTGGTGAAAAGGCAACTGAACTGACACTGGAAGTGTGTCCTTTGAGAGGACTGCCTGCTTGCATCCCAGTGTCAGCATACCAGATACACACAGTTTGATCATCAGAACCTGATGCAATCCTCTTTCCATCTGCTGAGAAGGCAACTGAACTGACATGGAAAGTGTGTCCTTTGAGAGGACTGCCCACTTGCATCCCAGTGTCAGCATCCCAAATACACACAGTTTGATCCCAAGAACCTGATGCAATCCTCTTTCCATCTGGTGAAAAGGCAACTGAAGTGACATAGTCAGTGTGTCCTTTGAGAGGACTGCCCACTTGCATTCCAGTGTCAGCATCCCAGATACACATAGTTTGATCATCAGAACCTGATGCAATCCTCTTTCCATCTGGTGAAAAGGCAACTGAAGTGACACTGGAAGTGTGTCCTCTGAGAGGACTGCCCACTTGCATCCCAGTGTCAGCATCCCAGATACACACAGTTTGATCCCAAGAACCTGATGCAATCCTCTTTCCGTCTGGTGAAAAGGCAACTGAACTGACATGGAAAGTGTGTCCTTTGAGAGGACTGCCCACTTGCATCCCAGTGTCAGCATCCCAGATACACACAGTTTGATCAGAACCTGATGCAATCCTCTTTCCGTCTGGTGAAAAGGCAACTGAACTGACACCAGAAGTGTGTCCTTTGAGAGGACTGCCCACTTGCATCCCAGTGTCAGCATCCCAGATACACACAGTTTGATCTGTAGAACCTGATGCAATCCTCTTTCCATCTGGTGAAAAGGCAACTGAACTGACACTGGAAGTGTGTCCTTTGAGAGGACTGCCCACTTGCATCCCAGTGTCAGCATCCCAGATACACACAGTTCGATCTGCAGAACCTGATGCAATCCTCTTTCCATCTGGTGAAAAGGCAACTGAAGTGACATTGGAAGTGTGTCCCTTGAGAGGACCACCCACTTGCATCCCAGTGTCAGCATCCCAGATACACACAGTTTGATCCCAAGAACTTGATGCAATCCTCTTTCCGTCTGGTGAAAAGGCAACTGAACTGACACGGAAAGTGTGTCCTTTGAGAGGACTGCCCACTTGCATCCCAGTGTCAGCATCCCAGATACACACAGTTTGATCCCAAGAACCTGATGCAATCCTCTTTCCATCTGGTGAAAAGGCAACAGAACTGACACCAGAAGTGTGTCCTTTGAGAGGACTGCTCACTTGCATCCCAGTGTCAGCATCCCAGATACACACAGTTTGATCCCAAGAACCTGATGCAATCCTCTTTCCATCTGGTGAAAAGGCAACAGAACTGACACCAGAAGTGTGTCCTTTGAGAGGACTGCCCACTTGCATCCCAGTGTCAGCATCCCAGATACACACAGTTTGATCCCAAGAACCTGATGCAATCCTCTTTCCATCTGGTGAAAAGGCAACTGAAGTGACATTGGAAGTGTGTCCTTTGAGAGGACTGCCCACTTGCATCCCAGTGTCAGCATCCCAGATACACACAGTTTGATCCCAAGAACCTGATGCAATTCTTTTTCCATCTGGTGAAAAGGCAACTGAAGTGACATTGGAAGTGTGTCCTTTGAGAGGACTGCTCACTTGCATCCCAGTGTCAGCATCCCAGATACACACAGTTTGATCTTTAGAACCTGATGCAATCCTCTTTCCATCTGGTGAAAAGGCAACTGAAGTGACATTGGAAGCATGTCCTTTGAGAGGACTGCCAACTTGCATCCCAGTGTCAGCATCCCAAATACACACAGTTTGATCCCAAGAACCTGATGCAATCCTCTTTCCATCTGGTGAAAAGGCAACTGAAGTGATATTGTAAGTGTGTCCTCTGATTAATAACTGCTGCTGTGGCCACTCTCCTGCTTGACCAGATGCAATTCTTGGTACCCTTGGAAATTTGGGAACTAAACACCTTCTCAGGATACTATTCCTTGGCAAAAAGGGTAGTGCAGATAGATATAAATGCGGAGTACTCTTTGACATCATTCCCCCAAACATTCTGCAAAATTTTATACCATCCATTGCTGCTTCTACTCCTTCATCATGACCATTTCCCTATGATACATTGTGTTTAACCTTTCATTAGATTGGCAATGAATTTGTCCACCTGAAGCCAGCCTGCAACATCACTTAACATGACTGGAGCCAATTGTATCCAATTCAGCAACCCAAGCACTTCAAGCCAAAATAACATTCTCTCATTCAATATAAATGTTGATATTTGGCTTCCTAAGCTTTCCTGATATGGTGCTAATTTGATATGGTCAGCCCAATAATGGCATGAATATGACAAATATGGCTTGATATTGTCTTTAATATCTTGTCCCAACTGTGCAATCTCAGAATTATGGACATATGAGCTTTTTAGTCCGCATATGTTAAAGCAAAGATGCTTCTGCATCACATCAAGGCAGGCATGCCCAAGGTCCAGATGAATATTGTCAAGATCAACAAAATAAATCCCACTCCTCTCTTGTGCAGTAAGAAATTCATAGAATGTTGAGTGAAGTGCACAGACAGGTGTTGATTGATCAGATATGCCACTGAGAAGTGATCCCAAATGTTTTAGAACTGTTGCAACCACATAACCAACATGTCCCTTGTACATGCTGCTATGCAAAATGTCCAAAGTGTCCATTGAAAGTGGTTCTTGTGTTGACAATACCAATCGCAGGACAGAGTGGAAGCGGCCAAGGTCAATAGGTCTGGGACAATCTCCCATGATACTTTGTAGAATGATCATGTACATGTCATCCAGGAGTGCTCCACCCTTGGCAGCATGATCAATAAGCAATTGGAATCGCTCTATCTCTGTTAAAAATCCATCCATACTGTCAATGTAATTGCATGCAAGCCGAGCCCATTCAAACAACCCATCTGACTTTTGCATTAGTTGGGTAAATGTTGCATCATCAAAGTCATTCAAATCTCTCAACTGATGAGAGATGTACAACTGGATGTCATATTCTGTGGATGATTTAGATATTTGATCCATGGACTTGTGTTGGATGCCAGCTGTACCACTGAATGCCCTGCTGATGTCATGAAGGGGCCTCGAAGTAACAAGGATGCGAAAATTTGATGGTAATTCTTTGGCATCCCCAAGGATTGAAAGGATATCACGACGTGAGAATGTATCACCACTCTCATCCAGTGCATCAATGACAATGACAACATGTTTGCTCATGTCCCTCACAAGGCAGGTGACAGGTGCTGCAATTAGCTTGTGCCACTGTTGAGTAATGTCAGGAGTGCTGGCAAGTGCTGGCTTGCTTGTGACAAGTTTGATTAAACGATCCTTCATGCCCGGAATGCAAGCAGCCAAGTCATGTGCAACAGTGGTGAAAAGTTTTTGGTAACGTGTGGTAATTTGCTGGTTGAAGCAGAAGCATGACCCAATGCCATTGACCTCATCTATCCACCAACGGGCAATGGTGTGGGCAATTGCAGACTTGCCAGTACCAGCAAGACCTGAAAGCCAAAGAACACGTGGAGCAGTTGTGTCAGCAGCAGTAACCCAGGCCTTGATTTCTCCCAGGATATCAACCCTCGTGCCATTGAAACAAGCCTTTCTTGCATCAATGCCAGCTCCTTCAGCATAAGCCATCATGCTAAGTGAATGATCTGACAATGCAAGCTCAGAGTGATGTTAATATTCACTGATGATCCCCACCATCCATGCAGTTGGTTGTAGTAACATTAACATCTCTCCCTGCGGAGTTGATCTGGCTGTTTTTAATCACAACTCCACTTGCTCCCTGGAAACAGTGAGCGACGGAAGATGTACCTTGCTGCTTAGGCACAGTCAATTCCACGCAATTTAATTAGGGCTTGAGGTACCTTGGCAGGAACACGATCTCCTGGCTCAGTCAGCTGCACTACAGGGATCACAACCTCGCTCTTAGACACATGACTCGAATCAGTTACACTCTTTTCTAATCCTTGATTGACCTGCCGTCATTAATGAGAACGTGTGCATGAACATTAAAACGATATGGCGAGCACACCTTTATGGATGCTCGGAAATGTTTATCCAACGAAGGTACGCCGCTCGCAGTATCCTGTGCCAATCATATATTTGAATCTGCTGCGATGTTGACGTGAAATGACAACACACTCGTGCGTCGATCGGCGACCCCCCTATGTTAATGCCTCCACCCAGAGCACTTGCATCTTGTAAGGAAACATGGGTTGACTTGTCCGCCTTGGATCTCGTTTCTTGACCGCCAACCTGACACTGAATATGAGAGCGGTGCTAAACGAAAAATGTATCCGAACATACACCGCTGAAGTAGGCATCGCCAACGGTAGGGTGGCGACCTTCAGGGTATGGATCCCTCTTCAATGGGGTTACTATTGCAAAACTTGCTCTTTTGTTATTATATGACGCACCACGACAGGCTTTACACATGCATCACCTCCTGCCTCTGCCTGTACAGGAGTAGAAGGCCTCATAGAACGATTGGCCTTAAGTACATTGAGAAGACCGTGTTTAAACTTTCGATATAGGCCCTGGTTCGGCGATCGAGATTCCTCAGCGTCCTATGGTTTCCAGAGACTGTAGTAAGCCAAAACAACACTGTATCCATTGGAATTTGCACATGCCGAAGTCAATTTGCGGACAGTTCTATCCATGTCTCCATCAATATTGCGGTTTTGTTTCGATTTGTTCCTGACCATTGTGAACGTATGAATGCGAGATGCGCTGTGGCAGCGGAGCTTCAATGTTCGACCGGTGTTTCCCGGCCGAAGTGCATTTTCCTCTTGGGTCACCATCAGCCGGGCATGGTGGGAGAATCAAGAGTCTGGCAATAGAGCGGTGTGACAAGAATGTCAAAATGTTGTGCCACAGGAATGCTCCGATAAGTATAAGTGCGTCGCAAGTATTACGCAGGCAGGACGTTGAATAGGACGGATAGTAGCGTCAAGGCGGGGCGCTTGCCAAGCGCGCGCGAGTCAATGTCACGGTCACAAAGTCTCCATACCACGTGGTCTGCTGGTGAGTTGTCGCAGTGACAGTCCCAGGCATCGCCCATCGTCGAATGTAGTCGCACGGGACACACAAGAACCTGGACAAGAAGCCTACCGAATTCCACCGCGCCACAATACATCCACTTTGGCATACTGGACGATCGACGATGCACACAACTCCGTTGATGGTGGTGACAAGCCTCAGGCGATTATTGATACCGGAACGACGCTTATGTATGGCCACCCATTCAGTAAAATACCGCCTATGAATACCATGTTTATTCACAACGAGATGCTTGAAGTGAGATTTGGGTGGAAATCAGTGATACAAAGTACGCGACATCTTTCGTTTGACACAAAAATGGGCTGATGGTGAGCGTAGCGGTTTCAATGTGGGCCAGGAAAGTCCGAAGTATTACGGATCTCTTGGGGAGCGCATTACCATCTGGTAATGATGTATGGTTGCTGGATGATAGGTACGTTGCCACTACATTCAGCTCATCAATATTGAACTGCTTTTTGAAGAATGTCTATAATTTGATCTGTCGGTCCTGGCTGTTTGATTTGCACAACTTTCAAACTAGGGCATGTGTAATAATGACACAGCTCGTCCATTCATTAATCCGAGTCAGAATGGCATTTGAACCAGAGGATGAAACCTCGACACGTACATGGACGGCCAAGACGCGAGGACAAGGAAGTACCTGCTTTCGAGTTTGTATTTGCCAACGGGATGGCAAAGAAATGAAGCGCTAGCGTTTCGGTACGCCTTCGAGGTACGCATGTTAGGTTTTAACAAGAAATAATGCTTATCATATTGGGTAGCTACCAATCAACCCGATTTGTGAAGATTTGAGTCGATGCGTTTCATAAATAGCGAGGGAGAACTTGAAGGTGACTTGGACGAAGATGGTACTGTGCTTGAAAGATATTAATTCACTGGTACTGTTTAAAAACCCGTTTATCGATATTTTAGCACAATGAGAGAAATAGTCACAGTACAACCTTGCTGTTGTTGGAGCCGGCATGATGTCGTTACAACTTGTCACGGCATCCTTGCTATGGGCCCCTACTAGTCAATAACAGTAAGCAAGCGCCTCTGTCTGGCGTTATGTCTGGCGATCCTACTACCAGCATCACTCCCAGCCAACAAAACCCTTCATCGCCGCCATTCCCCTTCCGCCCTACCTCAAAAGTTTCCCGCTGCTCACCAATCCCCGCAACTCCTAGGCCATATGTAGTCCCAGGCTCCGTTACTTGCTTAGGAACTGATGGGTGATCCGCACAGTTTTAACCTAGGCCAGACTGAGTCTAGAAGCGTGTTGAAGCGCTTGCAGGCCAGAATTTGGGACAGGGCAAGTTGGGCGATAGGTAGGAGTACACCGAGTTGGCCGCGTTGTCCCTGTGGGGTTGCTACTAACATCGGGGGTGTGCTAGTTTTGTGAAAAACGAATATACGCTCGGTCGGGTTTGCCCAATATACCGCAAGTGCCCTCAATATACGTGCGAATTATTGCGCCGCCCTTGATCAGGTACAGGGATATTACATACAAGACTAATACTTGCTACCATAGCGATACATTCTTAATTTACTCCGAGTCCGGCTCCGCAAAGGGGGCAACCAGGGAGGGCGGAGAAGTCTTTCAACGATGGATAGCGGGCGCTTTACATAAGTTCGTAGTAAAGTTTTGGATCTTGAGCGTCTTCAGTATTATTCAGGTACTGTTTGATTGTGTGAAGAATGCTCTTACTGTACATTAACAAACTACTAATCTTGTAAGGTAACATCAAAGGCAACCAGCAGAACAAAGACCAAATGCATTTATGCCATATCTCAATCTTATCACATCGCCACGCCAGCCAGCTACTAATCCACCTTTTTGGCCTCCCCCAATTCGGGCTTTCGCTGCTGAAGCACCTCCACCCACTTTTTGGGAAACCAACCTTCCCGGCCATCCCTGGTGCGTCCCTTCCACCACTCTCCATCCACTTCTATCCGTGGATCCACCTCCATGCCTGTTCTCGGGTCCAGCTTGCCCGTAATGGCTACAATGTCATTTTCTTTGAGAGATAGCTCGTTTTGGCTTGTTGCCCCGAAGGCATACAGTGCGCGCACAAAAGTGAGCGATGAAGGATGAAGAGGGGGTAGTTGCCCAGGCAAAAGTCCGCCGTTGGCAGCAGCCTCGGCTTGCGCACGACGTTGTAATATTTGAATGAGCTTCGACATGGCATAGGGTATCCCAAATATGGCGAGGAGGAATATGTATAACGGTTTTTTGCTCGCTCTTGGTCGCTGTGGTGCACCTACTGGTCCGTGAACAGGTTTTCCATCGATAAAGTTGCGGAACTCGTGTTGAAGCCCATTAGGTGTCGGAGATCCTGTAATCGTCCGACGTCCCGCGAGCAAGTCCCGCAACCACCGGGCGAGGCCGAACAACCCCAAAACGCTGCTCAGCGCATTTCGTAGCTGTCCGAACTGGTCTATCACGCCGACCATGGCGAAAAAAGACGAATGGGTAGCCATGAAAGTCGATTCGAGCATTTGTGCGACACCGCTAAAGGTCTGGACGATGGAGTGGATTAGTTGGAACGTGTGTTGTGTTGTGGCTTCCAGGGTTTGGGTGAGGCTGGGGATCGGATGGCCGTGTGCATCGGTTTGAACATTTCCAAAGGGCATACCACCCATGCCCATGCCGCCCATACCGTACCCGCCGTACCCGCCATAACCCATTCCGCCGTAACTTCCTAAACCCCCATAACCACCATACGTGCCCATTCCATATGATCCCATTCCGCCATATCCTCCATAGGAGCCATACCCTCCGAAACGTGAATACGGCGAGGCACCATATGATGAATAGGGCTGCTGTGTTAAAGATGTTGATGTTAATGGTGTAATGAGTGATGTAGGACGTTCTGGCACCGTTGGGACTGTCGATGTGGATGGTGTCGCTACTGGTGGTGCGTTGCTTGCGGCCACCGTCGCTGTGGTTGCTGTCGCGAACGACGAGCTCGCCGTCTGCTGTAGAGGATTCAATGTACTTGCAGCACCATTTCTCTCCCAGGGTTTTGGCGGTGAGACCATCGTCAGGGCACAGCCGTCGCCGTTGCTCTCCGACGAAGAGTGATGGTCAGTCACGCATGTCACGAGCTCGGCTTGTGAGTTGCCGGTGTCATGGTAAGTATCTCGTACCCTTCAAAGGCACCGTTGGCTATCAGTTTGCCACAGGGTGTGAGGCTGACCCACATGGAAGAATGTTGCCTAGATATCAAATGTCTACTGATATATTGCGCGGCCTCATTCGGACAAACGACGGCGCGAATGCGAGCCAACGGGCCAAAGAGTCGGAATGCTGTTATGGGAAATCTCAATGCAAACGAATACCTCGTGAGAGCTTACCATTTTTACATCAGCTGACACTGATAAAAAATTATATTTGATAGAATGAAGGGCTGGCAGCCTCTGGCAACAGAGGACCATATATTCGCGGGGAGCGATAGACGTTGATTTTCTCCCACGTCGCGAAAGACCGTTCCACAAGATCGCCAGCGCCGCTGGCCATCGCGCTTGCCACGCGGAGATGGACGATGTGCGTGATGGTCGCGCATGATTTGCGATGGAAAACCACGTACATATCGCCAACTCCAAAGGGCTTCACGGCAGAAAACCGCTCATTTACAAATCAATCACGAGATCACAGAAAGGAGATCTGTGCAACCGTCCCTGGAATAACCTCCTTGACATTAGTGTGCGAATTTGAATGATACCCCGGTTGCAACGGATGACAAAACTCCGATGGTTAGAAGCAGAACTTCTCAGCGTATAATCGCCGAAATCTTAGGGCTGAACGAACTAGACCTTCGGTCGAAGTTGACGACAATCCTGAATCTGTCATTGCTATAGAATACTCTATAACCCGTGTTGTGGCTCTGAGTGTCTGCAACAGGAACAGCCCTTTGACAAGAAGGTCCAACGCGTTATTGACAAATGAGGGACCCCAGTGCATTATAGTTCAACGTTCAGCGCTCAGCGCCCACGACATCATACCCCAATCCTTTCAAACATCCGGCCAACTCGAACTTGCAAGGCTCGCAACGTACCATTGAGAATCGCAAATTCTCAAGAGATCCTAATCAATTTAAGCACGTGCATCAAGGTGCATCTCTCTGCAGTTGGTCTGATCACAAAGTTTTCCGTAATGACCACATGGACAAGGGAGAAAGAATCGAACCAATAACGACGTACTTGCTCCCCGCTACCGGCTACCCTGGACAAAGTCAAATCAGCAGGGTCCTCCGACCGAGCTGCCCGACAACTGTGCGAGCAAAGCAAGCACGCATTGACAGCGTCACACGCCACCGCTGAGGGCCTCGCCCAGTTCGGGTTATCGCCCTCCCATGCCCTATACGCGGCCAATACCCTTCACAAGAGAGTTGCAAAAATTTGAGCAAATCAATTGTGAATAGCAAAGTATCGCCGAAACCTTTAGTAACTACTAGGTGATCGGAAATGGGTGCTATAAACTCTAAACTAGAAAGTTTTTATACACTCGGGTCCTGAACAAATTGAAGATCTTCTCTAGCAAGTGCATCAGAAGAGATACAAACGGCCGAGTCCTAAAAACAGGGAAGGGAGTTGCAACGCGACGCAGAGTGGCGGACTTACAATTTGATCAAATGTACAGATCTATGTGCACCTTCTTTATTCGGAGTGCCATGGATGTACGTGAGGATAACTAAAGCCGAGAATTTCTGTTAAACGTTCGTGGTAATCAGAAACCGCATCCAAGAAACATGATAAGATCAGAATTGCCAGCGGTTTGATGCATCCAAAAATCAGATTTTGCATTTTTCCGGCATTTTAACAACAGGTGCTTTCATGGGCGCCGCGCAATGTTGAAACGTGTCACCGGTAATTACTTAAATAATTCCATTCCATTGAAAAAGGACTTAGAAAAGTAACGTAGCGTACATCTATACAGTACTTGATTTACGTTGCAATTTCAAACCTAAGAACGATGTTTGAGAAAACCAAAAAAGATTCACCCCGCAAGAATTGAATAACACATCCTGCTAAATCGAAAGCATAACGATGAATGGAGAAGGAAGGTGCAGCGGGAGTTTCACTCGTAGAATTGTGACCAATCACCGCTGTGCAATACTCATCAAGCTTCCAACAAACGTCAAAATCTGACAGAGACCCTGCGTCAGTGTGTATACATCTAAACAAGGCCGCAACTCACCAGGCGTGGCCGCACATCGAGAATATCTTCAGGCACCAAGAAGATCAAAGCATTCATCTTTCTTGCAATAGATATAGCGAGTTTCGCTGGAGATACAATCAGCCCTGCTCAAAGATGTCGGGTATAATTAAACCTAACCATTTTGTCTGCGCTCTTCGTAATCTCCGTGTTCTGAAACGTTGATCACCAGAGAGGGATCAACGATACCTGGCTGAATAGCGTCGAGCAGATCCAAAAGGAACAACCCTGTCGTAATCGAGGGGTCCTTGAACGAACGAATCGTCTTCACATTGGGCTTTGCCTTTTGAGCCGTCGCATTAGCCCACTTTAGGATTTCCGTATCCGTTACTGGACGACCGGTCTTGGACAATGACGACAACGTCTTAATTATGCTTAGTCGCATCAACTGCCAAACGAGCCCCAGAACTAGCGTCTTGTTCTTGTCGACTATGTCGGCACCTTGAATTCCCACCATATGCATACCGTTCTGCTTGGCGAGATCGACCGCATAGTTAGTGTTCTCAACGCACTTGAATCGAGAAAGGGTGGGCTGGTTAGGTGTTACACCAATATCCACGTCTTCTTCCCCCTCCTCGCTGTAGGATATAGGCTGAACGCCACCTTTAGGCTTCGATACACGACGCCAGATGACACTACCAGGCAGAACCTTGTCAAATGCTTGTAAAATAACCAACCCATCTTTTATGTTCTCAAACAGGTTGAACACGCCGGGTTCGACGTCCAATGAGTTGAGCCATAGAGTGAACACACGGGCTTCGCGCTCGCCCTCGGCATCAAAGTCTTCGACAGCGCCATAGTCTTTCGCTTCCTGTTCGTCAAGGGGCTCGAGACCAGGGTGTGTATTGAATAGGTTGGCAACAAAGGCAAGGTTCAAGCGCGGATTCCCAGACAGGAGTGATGAGACGGTCAGATACTTGCGACAGCCGATATTAGCCGCATTTTGAAGCACCTTGATGCCGGGATCAGTGCCACGCCCAGGGGCAAAAGAATCTAATCATCACCTGCTCTGCACGTGTCCGAAGATCCTTCGTCTGCAATGGAGCCAATGAACAGTGCTCTGGTTTCAACTGATTCAAAAGGACAGTGTAGTTCTCGCCATCAGACACGTCGCGACTAAAGTTATTTACTCTGCGCGCGACCCGTTAGATATGGATCATGCCGAACTCGAGATCACATACCGTCTTTTCCATCCAGCTGCCCTGAGGTGATAATTGAACCATCGAAGTAGAATCTGATCTGGTGTGAGCCTCAACAGATCATCCACCGTCTCACCCTCCTCGCACAACCTATAGAGCTCGGGGTGAAGCTTGATATCAACTTGGGCCAACAGTCCCCTTCTGATAATCTGCCATATCAGCCCAAGAATCAGATGTTCCCTGCCTTCAGCGAAGTCGGACGAGCCGATATTGACAACAGAACACCCAATAGCCTTGGCAGATGTGATAACAATATTGTTATTCTCCGTAATTTGGAACGCGTTGAGTGGCTTGCGCGGCTGAGACTTGTTCAGAACACGCATATCGATCGTATCAGGAACTGAATCATTAATGAGTTTACACAGGATCAATCCATCTTTGCATTCATCGAACAGTTGCATTGTATTGGTAGGAATCGGGAACCGGCTCGCGAGGTCCGGGTCGTTCTCAATAACCTAACGAGCGAGCGAGACAATAACCGATGAGAAACGGTTCATCGCTGGGAACCCGAGAAACTGAAACAGGACGCACCCCATTAATATGATTGGTAAACTCACGACGCTCATCCTCATTGATCGTGTGGCTTACGTTCGCGTTTGACCCTTGAACCGTGACCTTTCCCGCCTTTTTCGTGATCGTCTGCTCTTGCGATTTGAGTTTCACATTAAGCTAGGCGTGAGATTCCCGTCAGAGACGAGAGGGGGCAGAAAGTCAACATCAAATTGATAGAACTGTACAATTTGACAACCCACCTCGACCCAGTCTTCCAACTCGACTTTCCCACTCGCGTCTACGCTGACATGTTTTAGAGTCTCGCGAGCTACGTCATATGATTCTCCTTGAGACTGCAAGGCTTGTAGAACAGCAGACTTGTCAACGCGTCCAGGGGTGTCGGTGCTTATCGCACTAGGTAATCAAGGAAATTGATGAAACGCGAAAGGGTGGGGGCTGATCTATACTCACTTGAATCGGTTGATGAGATCGAACATGTCATCGCGAGATACTTGTTGATATTTCCTCTGTAGTCGTAGGGCATCCATGGCGGGGTGGGGAACTGATGATGAGTCGTCTAGGACGAGGCAAGTCGGATCATATATATGTGCTGTGGCAGTGCACAATAAATAATCCGCAGCCACTGCGCGCAGTGCACAGCTCAGACCAAAAACTTGTTTAATTCTTTAATACGATCTCTAGTAGCAATGTTATGAATAATGTATACATCTGGTTCGGCAAGACTCCAACACATCTACCGGTTAGACATACGATGGCAGACAGCAAGGACAACAAGCAAGGGCAATACAAGGAGTGACACAGTTTGAGAAATCCAAAACGAGCGTGATTGCAAGGAATGAGGTTGCCAGAAATACAGTAATGAGCGTGGAGTTTTAAAGTTCGTCGTAACATTAACTTGGAGAGAAGTCCCTTGTCGAAGCCCTAGTCTCCAAAGATTGGATGAGTTGCCGAGGATAAAATTACCGAGGAGAATAGACATGGATTATATATGTTCGTCGAATCGTCGAATCGTTCATTTGCACCAGAATGGTCGACGCGGGGGTGCACCGATCCGGTTGTTGCAAACATTAAGCAAGGGTTATTTTGTAGTCCAAGATAGACTGACGCTGCCAGCACCTCTAATGTGTACTCGTGCTTGCAGGCGACAGACCTGAAAGATGAATTTAGTCATCTAGTACGATGGTGCGGTGACTGTCATTTACCGTATTAGCAACGTTTACGTCCTTGAAATCCGCAACAATCACTCCATTGCTTTGATGGTTCACAGTTACCTCGCCGAAGCCCTACGGAAATGAAGCGTTAAATGATATATAATCATGACATAAACTCACTTCGCACCAGGTGCTAATGGCCTCATATCTTCTATAGTTACCCGGCTCAACGCCACTTATCAAAAGTTTGCGCTTCGCCTTAGCGGTCTTATTGCCGCTTTTACCCAATATCAGACTTAGAGTAGAGCCATTATTTTTCGACATCATCCTTTCCCGGAAATTACGCGGCGCCGGCACTGGAAACGATGCACCACGATCCTTGGAGCCTTTCTGCTCGCTTTGTGTTTGCCCATTTGCGCTGTCTGTGATGCTCGGGCCAGGCCTTGACACCAAACCTTTCAAGCCGTTAACTCTTAGATTTGCGGCAGATATTGAAGTTTTCAACGGTAGTGCGGTAGTTTCAACGGGGCTGTTTGGGATAGAAGTGTTGTTTCCTGACCATGTCAAGCTCGATGAGGACGTGTCTCTTGTTAATGGTGATTCAATGCTTGTGCGGGCGACACCTTTTCCTATTGATAGTCTTTCGTCGCTGGAGCGGTGTCGTGAACTAGAGGTATCATTGGATTCGTTCCTATCATTCGGCGTCACTGGCGAAAAGCCGGTACTGGCACTCATACTCGTCGTTGTCGGAGTTGCAGGAACACTTTCCCATGACCCATACGTGGTTGTTTGGAAATGCGAAGACAAGCTGGAACGTCCAGCGGCCACTTCGAGAATATCCGAGTGCGAAGGTTCATAATGGACCTGCTTCTCTTGACCACCTGTAGCAAATGATAGGACATGTTTATCACCGCCAGACAATTGGCTACTTGAGCTGAAACGTGAGATAAACGACTTGAACTTGCCCTTGGGTGATTTCGATGTGCTAAGCCGCTTGCTCTGTAGATCCATCTCCACAGACGAAGATAAAGACCATTTCGAGGCAGGAGGCCCATCGCGAGAGTAGGGCGAAAACAGCGGATCCATCTCTTTTCCGTAATAGGAAGCATCTTCGTCGAATTCGTCCAAATCATCAGAAGATGAGGATGTTCTTGGACCAATCATAAATTCTGGATGAGATGAGACGGGCGCCGTCGTCGAGGAACAGTTACTATTCTCATTGGTTTGGTGTAACGGTGAACTGGTTTCCATCGACATATTTTCGTTGTCCTGGGCTGATTCTCCTTGAGGATTCGGATCAGAAGCGAGCCCATCAGCTCGCAACTCTTCCTCATCTGCTAAGCCAGATGCGATAACAAGCGCATTGAGCTTTCGGCGCTGTAGATCCGGATTCGCATTATCTGCTGCTGTAACTGCCTCTGGTGGTTGGACTATGCAAGTCGGCGAGGGAGGTATCACCGGTGATTGGAGTATATGGGTTAAATTGGGTCGATGGGTGGTCATTATCGACTGAGAACGCACCCGCGCTGGAACAGTAGAATCAAATGTTTGGCGTGAACTCGGAGATGATGGCACAGTGGTACGCATTACTGGAAGAGAAGGTTGCCGTGGAAGAGTAGGTCGGGGCTGAAGGAGCGAAAGGTGGGTAGGGTGGCGTATCTCGCTGAGAAAAAACCGGTTTCGCGTAAGAGAGGGTGGCAAAATATCCTGTTCTGGTTCCTCAGGTACCACAGGTGGTACGCGCATTTCTGTGAGTGACTATATGCATGCACCTGATGAGCCTACGCGCATATATGCGCACCAAACGCCATACCTTGTCTTGGTTCGTGAATTTACCGGGCTGGACACACTCCGGTAGCCGACGGATGTAATTGGGGGAAGGACGGTACAGTGGATCGTGTGACGCATTTTCCTGCAACGTAAAGCCCAAGAGTGGGGAGTCGGCGCGTGTGATGGAGCTGGAAGTGGAAGATGAGCGGTGGTGGAGGGAGGGCTCGGTCGATGGGAGAGTTGATATCCACTCGTGGATTCTGAGGCTGCGAGAGTCGCTGGCGTCGCTGGGCGCGGCGGACATGGTGATGGGTGTATGCGCGACGGGGAAGAGGGTGCTTCATATAAGAAACAAAACTAATTTATTTTTCGTTTATGCATGAGAAAAACGGGAACACTTTTTTGCGAAGTCCGTTGTGAGATGCGATCTTGATGCCCTTCAAAGTTTATCCGTGTTTGGTCTCACGGCATATTGCGCATCGACGATGCGATCTCTGTATGTAATGGAGCCATGAGGATTTCTCGCTCTTCCTTTTAGAATGTGGGCAATTAGTTCCGTGCGCCTCATGGCTGCGCAAACGTTTCGAACCTATCCTTTAAATGTCCTTTACCGACCACATCCTTCCAAAAGGACGTCTGTGAATCTTCTTCTTTACATATTCGCAGCTGTTCTGACGAGCAACTGTCTATCGATTTACTTGCTCCCGCTGTTCCTGCAGCTCACTGTCCTTCATGATCATCGAGAATGGTGCACAGCGGAGCTACTTCTCCCGTACCCAACCAGGGTGGGCCGTCCTGCTAGCCGGGGAATGTACAAATTTTCGGGTTCCGACCGTCTCGTTCTTCCCTGACCGTCGCTAGGCGTACGCCGCAGTCTCACAAAGTCTAGCCAAGGGCGGGTCGGTGGCAGTAAGTTATAAACGTGATGCGCTGAAGGTGTGCTCCTTTCTCGTAACCAGGCATGGTATAAATTAAGACATCGTTACACCCAAAGACCAACTGATTCTCGTACTAAGATGCAGATACCTAGGTGTAAGCCACGATGGAAGACATGACCCGACATATAAGACAACCATTCACCATGGTTGTACGATTGGCTGAAACAACAGTTACGGCGTCCTTACTCACTATGCTATAATCTCCTTGATATTACTGTCTGCCCAAAACAAACTGTCTAGTTATAACTGAGCTTTGATCGGATATCTACGAATCTCCTTACATGCCGGAACAAGTCATTAGCGTCTATGGGAATTCCCTTTGCTTCTGCAAAACAAGTCTTCGTACGGATGGGGAAGCTGCTTCATTATAACTTCATCTCCAAGGAACGAGCATTTCATTCCTAGCAACATTGCAACGAAATGAATGAGCCAGGACGAGCGCACGCTGTGCTGCATACCCCATATGTAGTACCATTGGCTGTAACCAAACGCGAAGCTGCGAGCTGAGCCTAAACATGCTCACACTAAGCAGTGGGTCTGCCTTAACGTCTCCGTCGGCGGACGACGCAAGTGCTCATCGGTTAGCTAAGGACCAATGGTAATCTGAAAGCGAGCTAACTGTTAGGACGTCTTTTCCAGTGACCGCGGAAGCAAAAAGTCCGGTCCGCTAGACTTCTCGCTCTGTTGTTGATGTCGTAATTACAAACTTTTGCCACTCAGTTGGCAGCCGCAATCACCACCGCACACGACAACTCACAACTTATTTCTGGTCATATTTAACTGTACCAGACAGACAAGGCTAGTGTTTTTCGGCAGTCAACACAAGTGTCGCCTTACGCCACCAAATTTAGAGTACTCCGAGCCAGTCCCAGCTGCGGCCCTTTTGTCTCTCCCTTTCTTCAAGGACATTGGCATTCCAAACCTACACCGCATGGTGCCTGTCGTTATATGCCAAACTACACGAACTACACGTCAACATGGGTATGCACTCTTAACAGAGATACGCATGAGCTCTTTCTATTGCACCTACCATCACAGCGAGTGCTTGAATGACCCTAGGGTTCCCACGCATCCACAATCTCATTCGCAAAATGATGCACCACCAGCGCTACAACCTTATTGCTGGTGGTCACGACATTATTACCGGGGTGTTTAAGTTGTCGGCATTATGACCTGCATTTGCCATCGTCCGCCTTTCCGATGATCAGGCCATGCTGCACCCACCCACTGGCTAAATAAATGTGAGCGGGGATTCAACGAATGAATGAATGCATGTGTACATGTGTTTTCTTCCCAGCGTATATGCGTAATTACAAACCGCTCCACTCACACGCTGCTTGAAAGCCTAATTGATCAGGCTTGCAGGTTACCTGTTTAAGTCGCGTCCTTACAGTCAATTGCCCGTGTCCACATGCCGCCCTTTCAACGTTTGAAACATATGGCACTTGCACAGGGGGTTCATCCGTCAACGATCGTTATCACATCGCGTTCAGCTAGTCTAACCGTATAAGGATGATTCAAGCAGGACCATTGGTCTTCAGCTCATTATGCTGGTAAGTCTGAAGAGAAGCCCGCGTTCATTTATGTCTCGTTGGACGCGGGTGGTGATAAGGTGAGCCCGGTCAATGACGACAAGGCACGAAAGAAGAAGGCTTATGTATATAAAGAGAGGTGTCATTGCGATGTGACATTCAAGAGCGAGGAATGCGGAAATCATATGTTCTCTCTTTTCTGTAGCTGTTGAAAGTGCCAGCCTACGTTGCAGGCGAAGACATCTTCCCAGGCACAACTTACGCTTCATGTAAAGATTGGTACTTCAACAAGTATAGTGCACTTTTCTGCCCCAAGACCTGGTTGATCAACATATTACGTCTTCTCGCACGGCCTTGACGTTGAAATAACGAAAAAGTCATCTTATCACCTTTGGGAACAAGCGTCTTCAGATAAAGTTGTACCCCTTTCAGGTCATTCGCACGTGGCAGGAAATGAAAAAAATATCCAAATAAAAACATAGAGATTAAGCAGCTTACTTAACATCTGATCGGGCATATAAAGCATCGATAAGACAATTGGCTGATGGGTCAGTGCGCCTATCGATAATCATATCGATCCACATATCTACACTATCTGCCCTTTCCGTGAGCAACGGCGAGAATGCAATACTCCCACTATATCCGAGCCTCGAGGTTCCGACGACAAGGGTATGACATCACCCCAGCGGCCTCCCGAAATCTCAAAGCGGTGATGGTCTACGTTTAGGTTATGATCAAACATATTTGTAGCACTGACAGGCGCCAAGTAGATCCACAAATGCCTGATATGTTTTTCATATCACGTCATGGGTATCGTCGAGAACGTGATATTAAATCAAATAACGTGTGGCCGCAGACTCCTTTCTTAGAATGGGTGCTTGTTGCTTGTTTGAGTTTCCAAAATAAAATTCCGCAACTGCCTACAGACTGAGACGTTTCTCGTATCTAGAACTCAACCGGATAATAGAGCAAGTCGTGTGAGAGTCGCAGAACAATTAACATGATTAAACGTGCACCAGCAATTTTAGTCACCCTCGGCGAATCCCGTCTCAAATGTGGAACTCGTACTGTCTCCATCTTACGCCCCTTTAGATATTGAGGTTTAGCTCGACAGAGGGCGTTGACATTTGCGTAAGGATTCGTATCACCCGGACTTCATAAATACAACGTCACAATCGTCTTTACATCGACGTTACGCCCATATACCGTTGTTATAACGATGGCTAGTCCAACAACATAAGCAGGTGAAATATGAATGAAATACGAAAGACATTATCTCAATGTTACGGCATTTGACATTCGTGGACGATACTGTTTATAGAACGCTCTAACTCGCTTTATACAGGAGCGAGGAATGGTCCATGATAAGATGGTAAATTTGAGGCGAAAGTCGGACGTCATGTTCGAGAATGGTAGTCACGAAACGGTATTGAAACAAGGGTACTTGAATACCTGAGACGATGAGTAAAATAATCAGATTTAGAAATGAAGGACATTTTACTAACCCATCGTGGTCGAAAAGACAAACATAACATCTTAACACCGCGGAGCTTTGGAGGCCACCTATTGTTGGATGACACCTTCGGGGTATGACATATTTCTTCCATTCTCGGATGTTGAACTAACATGAGTGGGAAACCGGCGCAGTCAGATCCACGAACTGATCCGAAATGGGTAGCAGAAGACGTAAGTACGTTGGATTCTTCCTCCAAGTTGTAGTTGGACAACCATATCTAGCATAACCGCTTTGATTAATTTCCATAACCATCGGAGCAATGATTTCCTTAGAGAGAAAATGCGATGTATCATGATTAGCTTGTATCCGATGTTCTGCGCTTTGAATGCGGAGCGTATAAATGCCGATTCTAACTAGTATTCGTTGAAGCGATTAGAAATTTATTTCTCAAGCTAATCATCAATGTCTATACTCACATGTGGCAGCTCTATTCAGCGATATACCTTAATCGGGAGCTGGGAGCTGGGATATAGGGAGGACCGATGACGGTAGCAAGAAATTTTTCTTCGCCTCAAGTGCTTCTAACTGTAAAACCTCAACGGAGAATGCTCAATTGGTGTAAAAGACAGACCTGCGAGCGGTGATCAGAAGATGTTCCTTCTGTGGTCTGAGGCGCATGGCCGGAATGATAACTTTCAACAAAAAATGATCGAGCGTAACTCAAAATCAAGGTGCAACGATCAAGAACGGTACACCTATGTGTTCGAACGACGAAGCTCCGGTAACGACTACCCCAGAAATGCAGTTAACAACGATATACGAAGTTTGTACTGCGTGTTGGCGTCAGTGGGGTGAGAGGTGGGACGGAGGGTAGAGAAGGATGGTGTTAAGAGGAATGTCGCATTGGCGTTGGTCCACAGTGTCACCCGGAAACGTGGATCATAGCCAGGCTTACAAGGGATTAGCATACAGGAACCGAATTATAGAGTGTTACGGACATTGCGGGAGGCAAGCAACAAGAAGAAATCGTGGAAGAGAGCCTCGGATGCTGTTATTTCATGGGATGCTGCAAGTATGTTGCTGGATTCCTGGCGGAGGCGGAAACCGTACGAAGGGTGCCAGGTGAGGGAATAGTGTTGCTGGTAGGTTCATCATTAGAGCTCGTTAAACCAAAACGTTACTTCGTTCATCACATCCTCCTTGGCGCAAAGAACGTAGAGTAATTACATGTCCATGGCAAGGTTGGTATCATTGTGCTTTCACCAAGCGCTTGATCGCATGGGCTTATGAACAGTCCACTCAAAACAACGATTGGGCTGTGTCACATGTCACATATCACGACTAAATGCTCTCGTGGCGACTTGGATGGCGCTCATACAAGTTCCATGGCGTACTCCATTGTTCGTTTGGACTACCAAAATGCGCCTGGTGTCCTCAAGGTGACCACTCAGCCCTCTATTGGTCATGGCGCTATGGGAACCTCCGTCCATGTCATGGATAGTTTTGTCGCGGTTGATATACAATCTATCTGCAAAGAATGAATAGGAACAAAATAGCCGTATAGGAAATGCTGTCTTTCTTTCCAGGGCTCTTAATCATACTGTGCTCAGAATCTGTTACTCCGAGTCTGCGCATGTCTGATGAGATGAACAAATTGCACATGTGAGGAGCAATTGTGACGAGTTCACATGACGAAACCAATGTTTGCACAATATGTGGCTCTGCCACCCGGATGCCGCACTGGTGGACCAACGACTCCTGCCACACAATGAGAATGGATGTCACGACAAGGTTTAACCCTGACTTTTGCTGACGCACATTTCTGCGAGCGGTTGCGGTCCTATGGCATTCGTGGAGTGTTATTGCTTTTGCAGTGAGCGAGTCCTTGGGGTGGGAAGGCTGAGAGGTTGGGGCGGCGTTGGAGATTGGAGATCGTCGAGGCCGAATTGAAGGTACTGCGCCATGAAAAGAGAGTACCAGCTTGCGATCTGGAAGGGCGAACACCCTGTCGCTTCCCCCCCTTCGGATACAACGTCATCCAAGTCGTCAAGAGAAACAACAGACACTTGTGAGTCCTATACTGAGGAGAAAAAAATATGTTTGGGCTTTGCAGAGAAGCGGTTGTTGCTGTATACTTATGGGCCGTCGACGCGCCATGGAGCATGGGTGAAGTTAAAGGGGGAGACGGCTAGATGGCTAGTAGGATGGGTTGAAATCGTATAAATTATGCACATATTGCGAGCATATTCGATTCTTATATGAGCCTAAAAAACCAAGTTGTGAACTGATGACGCGCCATTCCAAGCCGTTCATCCCAGTGGTGCTTAAGATTCCGTGGTGATAAACATTAAACACGTGGGCTCATTGCCCAAACAGGAAAGCCGATCTGTTTTTGACATAAACAAGGCGGCTGACACTCACAGTTCTATATAAAACCACCCACGCACATCTCTCTCTTCTTTCCAGTTTACCACATACTATGCACACCATGCACACCATGACTACCTCCGCTGCTCCCATCTACCTCTCCACTGACGCTGGTCGTCGACTCTCCGTTCCCATCTTCACCGTTCCCATCCACACCCCTAAAATCATTCACATCGACGCTTCCTCTTTACAAACCGCCTTGAATGTCCAGCCCATTATCCCCGCCCAGGACACGCCGGTCACCATGTCTCCAGTGCCAGCGAACGCGCTTGAGCGCGTCAAAACCATCAACGGACTCGAAGGCCGTGCTATCCTTGCGCACAGAAAATGTCCCGCCCAGGAGGATCCTGCCATTGTTGATCAGTCTCAGGCTTTGTCTCTTCAGCGCATCAAAACTTCCAACAGACCCAAAGGTGTTAAGCGTGTCTGGAAAATCGTCAAATCTACTATTCTTGGGAGTCTTGGGACTCACTCTGGCGACCACTCTGGCGACGACTCGATTGTATTTGCTGGGTCTGAGGCTTCCTCTCTTAAGCGGGTCCGGAATATCAACAAGCAAACTGGTCTCGGCGTTGTTGAACAACGTAAACGCAGGAAGGCCAGAAGGGCCGTTCTCCGCCCCTAGTGGGCTCGGGCAGTAATGCCCAACTTTTTTTTTTCTCTTCTCCGTTTTCAAGGCATGGCTGACATTTTTTTCTTTCTTTTTTTGTGTGTAGGTTTAATCGTTGTTATCTTTCGACGCCTTAATGAAGAATGCGACGCCCTGCTTGGATTTCGTGATGAACCGACTGTTTGATGTAAGCCAAGTGTTTAATGCAATGACCATTACTAACCAAGAACAAAGCACCACAGTCGAAGCTTTGGCGGTTGTACCAAGTTGACGAGACTTGTCAAATCACGAGCGCGGGCAGCGAGAGTGACAAGCGTGGGACCCTGGTCAAGTTTCGCGTGTAAGCTTTCAAAGCCTGTCGACTTGCCGGGTTTAAGACAGGAATGGTGAGGTGGCGGGCAAAGGATGTGCGACCCTAGCCAAGTCTAGCGTTTGGAGCTCGCTACTAATGAAGCCGCCGGGGAGAACGTCGAGTATGGAGCGGAGCTTGGTGGGATACTTGCCACATTCCGTCTCGTGATGAAGCTTCCAGAAGGATGGCGTTTGATGAGCCGGCACCTGTCTCCCTGGACTTGGGAAAACCGCCAAGGGATTGGGCAATGATGACGACTCGAACAGTGGGCTTTACTTTTCTACAGTGGCAAGCGTGACTGATAAGCTTCATAGTCCTGACGTCAAGAATAATCGCTTCTCTTTTTTGTCTTTTTTTAATTAGCTACCCTTCATTTTCCCGCGTCGGTAGCTTTTCCCCCCATGGCCCAAGGGGTTTTTAACGCACCCGACGTCGAGGACCATTGAACCTTTTTTTTGCTACCGGTTTCTGATGTAATAACCACTGCTTTGGATGTATAATGGGATTTAAGATGGCCTATATCACTGTGTGATCTGAGAGTCTGAACTTGAATGCAGTCGACGTCGAAGAGGAAAAAGATATTGATGAGCATATAATCCGTTTCTCTGTCAAAGACAAGCAGTAGACCGACATCTAACAGGACGGAGGTGCCAGTTTGTCATGACTTGAACAATACGTCATTTTTATCAGAAAAAGAATCCATTCCTAGAGGTCGCTTCATAGAGAGAGTGTGGTTAGAGAGGTCTACCAAAGGCAAACTTTTGTGCCCATGATCGCCATCATAGCAAAAGTTGGCGCAGCGGAGGGGAAACAGGATGTGTACCCAGTCTGGGAGGCCGAGTGCGACCAGAGAAATACGCGCAGCTGCTTCCCTAAGCCCCGATATTTAACACTTGATGCATTGATGCTTGATGGCCTGCACGTGCTCTCCATTCAAACTTGAGGCAGAGATATGGTGCTTGGCTTGTTTTCTCGCACACCTGACGACGACCAAGTGGATGAGGATGTCGGAGCTGACGCTCAAGCCATATCCCCGAACGATGCCGATGTCTTTCGCAAGCTCGAGTTACTAGAGTCCAAGTTGGGCACCTTGTTGGCCTCTCATATTCAAGAGATCAAGGCCCTCCGCGGAGACAAGGACAGGAAAACCAGGCTGCCAGGTTCGTGCTCTATTCCGTTAGAGGGCGGCGCTGAATGTTGGTCCGCAGACGCATCAGGTGCTGATACCATTACTGAAGAGGCCCAGTCGCATGTGCACACGCACCTGAAATATCTCGACGATTTCTTTGTCAGGCACGCTATCTACTTATATAGTAATATGATTGCATTGTTTGTTTATATTTCTTTGATGACTTGGACATACGAGTCTTTCAGACCCGCTGCCCTGCGGGCAGGGGAGTCGCTCCTGCGGAGCTCCTCATTGGGGCTGGCCTGCGGCCAGGGGAGAGGGTGGTGTTGTCCATGGCCTGGCAGCCATGGGTGTGAGTGAGTGGTGTTGCCCATGGCCTAGCGGCCATGGACAACACCACTCACTCAATAGGGTAGGGTATCCCAGTCAGAGTGTTATTTTTATCCCATCTCAGAGTTGTATGTTTTATCCAACTTCAAAGTTGTGAGTGGGTGGTGTTGACCATGACCTGTGAGTGTTGTGCCTCCACTTCTCCATTGGCATTGTTTATGGTGAAGTCCTCAGCAATGATGGCCTTTTCATTCCATTTGTGAACTTTACAACTGGCCAAGATTCACCTGGGATATACACAGAATGTTCATGAATTTCATCAGAATGTTCCAATGGCCTGAAATCAGTGACTTTCCTGAGTGAGCCATTGACCAATTTGCCCTGGGTTCCTCCATATTCTTTACTGGCTCTGCAGGTGATTTGTCTTTCCATGTTCACTTTCTGTTCAATAGATGACACATTAATACTCAAGGAACTGGGAAGTCTGTTTTATTAAGAGCAATCATCAACCACTTTGGTGGGAAATTCTTGAGAACACTTGCCATCAAATGCTTTATCAAACCTCAGAGTTGTATGCTCTGTCCCTATTTCTTAGTATTGCACATGTGAGTGGGAGAATGTATCTGGTGATGTGTGTTTTGCCATGTGAGTTGTTAGTCATGAATATGGGTGGTTGGCTGTGGGTGTCAGCTATATGAGTTGACTCATTGACATCCATGTTTAGCCATGTGTGTTTGGCCCTGTGAGTTGTTGGCCATGTTTGGCTATGTGTGATTGGTTATATGAGTTGTTGGCATGTTTGGTTATGTTTGGTTGGCCATGTAGGTAGTTGGGAGTTGCCAGCCATGTTTGATCATGTGTGTTTGGCCCTGTGACATGTGTGTGAGTTGTGAGTACCTTGTGACAGGCATGTGAGCTCCAAGTTCCCTGTGACAGGTGTGTGAGTTCTGAGTTACCCTGTGACAGGTGTGAGTCCCCTGTGATGGTGTGTGACAGGTGTGGGAGTTCCTGTGAGTTGTCATCCATGTTTAGCCATGTGTGTTTGGCCCTGTGAGTTGTTGGGCATATTTGTGCATGTGTGGTTGGCCATGGTTGGCTATGTGTGGTTGGTTATGTGAGTTGTTAGCCATGTTTGGCTCTGTGTGGTTGGCTATGTGGGTGGTTGACTATGTGAGTTGTCAGCCATGTAGTCATCCAATCTCCAGAGTGGTCCTGTCATGACCTTTGTAGATGTATTTGTGAATATACTTGACAGCATGCACAGAAGCACAGACTTCTACATTGATGTGGCAGTTGTACCTTGCAGACAAATATGGATTGTAGGGCACCACATCTCTGTTATCATATCTGTTTCCATTCTTTTCAAAAAAGAGCCCATTGTCAGGCCTGGCATACTTTGGGTATCCATCTTCACCAAAATGGGTGGCATCTCTAAACTCCTTTGGATACTGCTTTGAACATCTCCCATTGACCATGCATTTGGCATGAGGATGTTCAACACCACATGGACCATGAACCATATTCTTGGTGATCACCTCATAGAGAACAGGCTGAGTTGCTTGGTCAGGTATCTGAGTACAGACAACAGAGTCCACATCATTTGCATTTCTAATTTTGTCCTCTGGATGCAGAAAGACTAAAAGGTGCATGTGAGGGAGTCCCCTCTTCTGGAACTCAATGGTATAGACCATGGCTGCACATCTGCCAAAGAGGCCATCCTTGATTTGCTTGTACAGGGCTGATCTTTTCCCCTCAAATACCCTTGATACAATGTCAGGTCTATCTCCAGCTGTCTGAGGGCTGCCATGGGGCCCAGCTTCTTTAAGAAGGGCATCCTTCACTTCTGGCCAATTTGGATTGGCAGTCATAGTGATAAACAAATCTGGCCTTTTGAACTCTCTGCAAATGGCCATGGAATCCTGGAACAGTTGAAGCATATTCCTTTCACTCCCAATGTGAGTTGAAGGCAGGATAATCTTTTGACCCATATTCTCCATGGTCCCCTCTTCATCTCTGTCTCCCATAGCAGCATCCCTAAGTCCCTGGTAGACATCAGCTCTAAGCTCTTTTTGATGAGTCCTGGCCCAGTTCAAGCCACTTTGTTCAGATGAAGCCCAAGCATCCACAATATACTGCTGGAATAGTTTTCCACCTCTGAAAAGTGGAGGCTGTTCCAAGTCCCCTGGTCTGACATGAAGCCTGTAGGCATAATAGCACCTCTGGCTGACCTTGGCACTTCTGGCCCTTCCATCAGGTCTAGGCTGAGTGGGAATGTTGATATGCCACCCATCTTCACCATTTGGAAATAGTAGAACATAATGTAGTGGTGAATAGGCAGGATTCAAGTGACTAATTCGATGCAAACTGCCACCTTGAAGCCTTAGAACAATGTCTCTGTGATCAGAGACCTCCTCAGAGCCATCCCCTGGAATAACAGCAGCTATCTCATCAGCAGTTGGCAAATTGTACCTCCTTCTATCCTGAGCCCTCTCCATGTGCAACAGCACTTGAACATTATGCCTCTGGTTGGCAGGTGTTTCAGCCATAATTTGATGGGCTGACTTGTAGAGAGCAATGTAAGGATGTGCTTGAAGGATCATTGCCTGCAGCTCAGTCATGATAACAGGATTCAGATGAGGATTATTTGCCATCCTCCTATTGACTTGGATCTCAGCATCATCATGAATGTAGATTTGAGCATAGCGCTCTGGCTGATTTGCCTCTGGAAGCAAGGCACCTGTATGGTGATGCAATTCACCTTGAATGCGAAATGAGTATGGCCCAGGTGCATTTGTGACAGCATGATCCACTTTGACACCAAGAGAAGTAAATGCAAAATCAGCATTATATTGACAAATGTGTTTTCTGAATGCTTTTGAATGAGGTGAAATCCCACAAAGCATATCCCTCAGAATCCTTGGGGCCTCTCTCAGTGGAGGCAACTGAACCTGCCCTTGCAAACAACACATGCCAAACTTGAGATTTCTAGCAGTTGAAGCTGATAGCTTTTCAAAATTCCAATGCAAGGCATTACAGTGAGAACAGGTAACATTCATTTGACCCAGACCATGAATTTCATTGGGTTGAAGATCAACATAGGGTCTTCTGCCTCTGGGAAGATCTCTGGGATCTCTTTGAGGCACATCAGGAATATCATCCTGCTGGTTTTCCAACTCTCTCCTGACTTGATTGTCATATCTCCTATTCTCTCCATACACAGCAGCAGCAGCTTGCTGTTGTTGTTGCTCATTGCCAGGCAAAGCCAATGCCTGAGCTACAGCATCATCCAGTCTCTGCCAGTCCTCAGGGCCCAAATCATCAAAGTCCTCATCTGCATCAGGATCCAGTTCTCTCTCATGCTCTTCTCTCCATTGGTTGTGAATCTGATTTCTTCTTTGAGCATTATTTCCACCTGCAACATCATTTATGTATTCCAGACCCAGAGCATCATGCAGAAGATCCTCATGCTCCTGCTGTCTCTGGACTTGTGAAGCTAAATCCCTTTCATTTCTAGTTTGTCTTTCCAGCTCTGCCAATTCTCTCTGTCTTTGCTGTTCAAGCTGTCTCTGCTCCTCAAGCAACTGAGCCTGGGCAAGTTGTCTTTGCTGTTCAACTGCCAGATCTCTCTGTCTCTGTTCCTCCATCATCTGAGCATGGGCAGCCTGTCTTTGTTGTTCAACTGCCAGATCTCTTTGTCTCTGCTCCTGAACCATCTGAGCCTCAGCAACCTGTCTTTGCTGTTCAGTGAGCTGCCTTTGTCTGTCCTCTTCAACAACTGTTGCCATTTGTCTCTCTCTATTCTCTCTCTCCCTTTGTGCCTGTAACTGTTGCAAAAGCAGAGCCTGTCTCTGTCTAGCCTGTTCAGTTTCTAAGGCTTGAACTCTGAGCCTCTGTAGCACCTCCAAAGCTCTCTCTCTTTGATCATCCACATGCTCTCTGTGGATATTGTCCAGATTTGAATTGGCCTGAGGCCCAGATAAATTAGATCTTGGTACTGCTCTGTCTCTACCTCTCCTAGCTGGCACAGGAGGTAAATTGGCTGCCATGTCTCTCCACCCAGATACAGGTCTACTCTGAATCCCAGAAATAGCTGCTCCACCTCCAAATAACCCAGGAGCCATCACAGGCATAGTAAACTGTCTTGGAGCATCCAAATCCTCAGGTATCTGCACTTGTGGAATCTGTGCAGCTAATATGGCTCCAAAGTTGGGCTGTTCAATGCCCTGAGGTACAACTGGCTGTCTCTGAGCCCTAGCCTGCCTTCTTCTGTCATCAGGATCTGTCATATTTTCAATTAGATGCATCCTAGATGCAGCTCGTGTATTTTGATGCTCATCCTCTGGAGTTGTAGGTCTAGACCTGTAAATGACATGAATAGACACTGTATAGACTGGTGAAAGTTCTTACATGGTTACAGAATAATAAATGACTGGAGGGAAAAAAGACATTTATCAATGATTTGGACTTAATTTCATAATGATCACTCACTTTCTCAGTCAGGTAATAAAATTTGACTTCAAGAACAATAATGATCAGTTAGTGACTGGAGGGGCAAAAGAGATTTATCAATAATTTGGATTATGTTCATCATAATCACTCACTTTGCTCAGTCAGGGAACAACAAAATTGAGTCCAAGATAATGTCAAAGCTGAGCACAAAGTTTACTAAAGCCATATCAGCTCCATCTGTTATGAAAACAGCAAAGTAACCATACATGGATCACAATAAAATGCAATTACTATGCCAAGAATCAGATAAGGGTCACTCCAGGAATTCTAAAAGGTTACTCACATTGATCTGAATTTTTCGTGAATTTTCCGGATTTTTAAATAGCTTGAATAGTAGGCTAATCCAGAAATATGCAATTACTATGCCAAGAAAATTAGATAAGGGTTACTCAAGGAATCTAAAAGTTTACTCACATTTCTCTGATTTTTCGTGATTTTTCGTGATTTTTAAACACCTTGAATGGCAAGCTAAAGCCTTATCAGCCCCATCATAAGCCTTATCTGCAGATCTGCAGATTTGTCATACCTGTCACTAAAGTACTGTGCCAAAAGCATTATAAAAGACTCAAAACTACATGTATAAATTTTCCTACATTTTTCCGAAATTTATTTGAATTTTAAGCTATGTGTGTGTGGGGGGGGAAAGGCAGAAAGAGTGTGTGACGGAAATCTGATTTCCAGAGTCCGCTTACAAATCGTGACTGTTTGTGACTGGCGTCGCACCTGTGACATGTGTGACTTCTCCCTGTGACTGACAGGCATATAGGAAGGGGACAAAGATTGCTTACCAATGCTTAGTCATTTTAGTCAGTGCTGACCAATCTTACAGCACCCTTAAGTCAGCATTTGGTCACCATTACCACACAATTTGTCAGCGCTTTGTCAGCGGTGCCTGGTACCTTTTCGTCCCCTTCTTTATAGACAAGCTTCTGGGGCCCTGCCTTTGGCGCGTCCTCGCGTTGCTCGAACTGCGACCGTCGTCTCGCCCCCTTCAGCTTGCCGGGGGCTGCAAGCCCCCGGACCCCCGTAAATCCCAGTTCTGAGTTGTATGCTTTATCCCAGTCCACAGTTCTATGCTTTATCCCAGTCCACAGTCATATTCTTATTTAACCTTGCTATCTATCCCAGTCAGAGTTGCATGCTTTATCCCAGACCCCTGCAAATCCCACTCAACACTTGCATGCTTTATCCCACTGAACACTTTTATGCTCCATCCCTGTTTGGTGGCCATGGGGGGGTCATGTTGACCTGGAAGAGTTGTATGCCTTATCCCACTGAACAGTCTTATGCTTTATCCCACTCTACAATCTTATGCTCTATCCCCCTTTCTAATTATTCATTATACTACTGTCTATCTGTAATTACAAATTCAATCCCTGTAAGATTTCATTATATACTATGTTGGGTACTTTTTTGCTTTCATTCCCCTCTGGCAACAATACTTTTATCCTCCCTCCAGATGTGCACCTTGACAATGCAACATACATCTGCCCATGTGAAAACACTTCTGTCTGCAGGTTTAGTCCTACAAACTTCACTGACTGCCCTTGAGACTTGTTGATAGTCATGGCAAATGCCAGCCTGATTGGAAACTGCCTTCTCTTCAAAGGAATTGGCAAGTTCTCTGCTGAAGGTTGAAGTGTGATCCTTGGAATCAAGGCAATCTTCCCACCAAATCTTTCATCTCCAGATATGATTTCACATTTCACAACTCTGTTGTTGATCTCTTTGACTATCATTCTGGTCCCATTGCACAGTCCTCTAGATGGGTCAAGATTCCTCAGAAGCATCACTGGACATCCTGTCTTCAATGCCAATTTGGACAATGGCAGTCCACTTGCATTCAGAGAATTCAAGTATTCCATGGGATAAGGTTGATACCCATCCTGAGCCTCATTCTCCAAGTCAATTGAATCTGCACTATTCATCACCTTTTCTCTGCCTGGCATCATCTCCAGAATCTTGTTGTTGATCTCATCCACATCATCATTTTTGCAGCACAGAATCGTCCTGTCCAAGAAGTACTGACTTGTTTTGTTGCCCAGGTGAATGTCAGGATAAGCATGGTGTATCAAGTTGTCCATGGTATTTGGATGGCAGCACATGTTATCTGGTATTTGCACTTTGCCAGTCTCATCCCTGTTGGTACCTGCTCCAATCTCTAATAGCCAAGCTGCATGAGCATCACTTTCTGGTGTTCTATCCAACCTCATATTTTGAGTCAGATACAGCACTTCCACATGTCTCCAAAGGCTACTTCTGGCAATGGATGCTGCCACAATCTCCTGGCGCAATGCTTTGGGCACCACAGGCAAAGTCTGACGAAAATCACCTCCAAATATCACTGTGATTCCAGCAAATGGCACATCTCCTCTATTCAGAAGATCCTTCAGCAGCCGATCCACAGAGGCAACAGCATGCTTGTGTTGCATAGGCACTTCATCCCATATGATAACCTTGGTATGCTCCAACACCTGACAGTTCCATGTTCAGCTTCAAGTTTACAATCCAGCTATAGATCTTTCTTACCTGATGCATTTGGGAGTGTCTTTTGACTTTGGCTACAGATGTCTCCAAGGCAGGAATAGGAATCTTAAAGGTGGAGTGGGCTGTTCTTCCACCTTGCAGCAAGAGAGAAGCAATCCCAGATGAGGCCACACACAGGGCTACTTGATTCTGAGACCTGACTGCTGCTGCAATAGTGTTGCATACAAAGGTTTTGCCACACCCTCCAGCACTGTGAACAAACAGAATTTGGCCTCTGTTATTGTTGACAGAGTTCATGACAGCATTGAACACATTCATCTGTTGTTCATTAAACCTGCCTACATTCTGAGTCACCAATTCAGCCTGTTGTACTGGATCATATTCCATTTGCTGAGCCAACATGAAATTGTCCATAATGTCCTCCCAGTGTTGACCCTCCATGGGACCTTGAGGCAATGGCATAGGTGGAAAGTCTGCCAGAGTTTTGCCAGACCTCATAAGAATCTTGTTGAGGAGATGCAAACCATAATCATGGATCTTGTCATCCTCAAACTGATGCTCATTAAACTGAGGCATCCTCTGAAGCTTTCTTCTCAAGTCATCACAGATATGTTCCTTGTATTTGTCCCACAGAATTTCAGGAGAGACAGGAAAACAACTGAGAAGAATAACTGCAAACAGGGATCTCAAAGCAGATCCAGTTTGCATTTGTGATGCCTCTCTGAGACATTGATCCCATTCCCTGTCATCTTCAAGTAAACCTCTGGCATAGCAGGCATCTTTGTAGGTGGGATGAAGAATCTCATTAAAGGTCCTCAAGTCTTCAAAAGACTGTGCCCCAGCCACCACTGTCAGAAGCAACCTCAGATAAAACCTTTCTCCCTGAGATGGGGAAGCAAAGTACATCCTTCCAATGGCTGGAGGATTCCTGCCAGTCCTGGCCTTCCATTGATGTGCATTTTTTGTGTCATACCAATACTTCTTGGGAAAGTCCTGGTAAAGCACTGTTCTTGCAGCAGGATCTGCTTTGTTTGCTTCAAACCAAGCAGTCAAAGCTGTATGCTTGACACGCCCTCTCTCAACCACCTCATCCAACATGTCATCTGCATTGAAATACACCAATTGTTGATCCTTGTCATGCACAGGCAATCTGGTGACAGAAGGAAACTCCTTGTGCATGTTGAATTCAAAAATGCGCCAACAGGACTCTGCAGCAGACACATATCTAGAGTCAAGATACTCCTTGATCTCATTTCTGTTCTGACCTGCTCCAATCTCCAGAGTGGTCCTGTCATGACCTTTGTAGATGTATTTGTGAATATACTTGACAGCATGCACAGAAGCACAGACTTCTACATTGATGTGGCAGTTGTACCTTGCAGACAAATATGGATTGTAGGGCACCACATCTCTGTTATCATATCTGTTTCCATTCTTTTCAAAAAAGAGCCCATTGTCAGGCCTGGCATACTTTGGGTATCCATCTTCACCAAAATGGGTGGCATCTCTAAACTCCTTTGGATACTGCTTTGAACATCTCCCATTGACCATGCATTTGGCATGAGGATGTTCAACACCACATGGACCATGAACCATATTCTTGGTGATCACCTCATAGAGAACAGGCTGAGTTGCTTGGTCAGGTATCTGAGTACAGACAACAGAGTCCACATCATTTGCATTTCTAATTTTGTCCTCT